>NNCF01126512.1:2485847-2510741 GCA_002313205.1 Laupala kohalensis
TCTTTGCCAAAAAGGACCGCATCATTCGGGAATCGTTCTATATAATTCTTTGCCAAAGAATATAAATGACATTAAGAAATTGAATATCTTCAAATCCGCAGTTAAAAACTACCTCCTGGACCAGTGCTTCTACACTGTAAAAGAATTTATTGATTTTAATAAAAGTTAAATTCGTCTTGTACTTTATCACGCCATTGCTGTAGCACTTTTTAAATAACTTATAACAATTTCAAAAACTATTTTCTTGCATGATTGTGTTGCCGTATGGCTCATATTAATTTAGTTTTATGTGTACTCAACTTTGGCACGGTTGTGTACATTAATTCTGTAGCCCCATCCTGGCCCGGGTTTTTCTCCGTTTTTCCTTCGGGTAGAGGCGGATTTCTTATACAGGTTCTCTAGGCTTTGTCTAGGGGCGTGTTTATTGTAACAATAAATCGTGAATTTAGTGTTTTTTCAACTCTTATGATTTTTAAACACTATACTCAGAATAATCTATAGTTCGATAATAACTTGTACATGTAAATTTACAAACATATTTGCGTTAAATTACAAACATATTGACATTATATATGTATTATAACTCGCAGCTAACTTTTTATCTTATATAGGAACTTTGGCTGAAATTTTTGAATCCGCCTCTGCCTTAGGGCCCTTGATCGGAATTGATGGGATGGTCCCTTGCTTGCTTCCGGAGAGTAAATTAATTTATTATCCTCCACGTGGTCATACGCAGTTTTTACTGTTTTTTGACAATAAATAAATTTAAATTTACAATTGTTTGGAATGACCATCGCGATTTTCTTCTCTTTCGTTTGCAAACTGGAGAGTTAGGCAAAATAAAACTGATGATAAAAGTTACATTTTATTATTTTCAAAAATACATTTTTTTTATAAATTCCATCCGTCATTTAAAAGAGGTTTTGTTTACTGTAAAACTTGCTCAAAGCAGAACTTATTCCATGAACCCTGCCGAACTAGATGAGTTTGTTTTTTTTCATCTGGAATTTCCGTCACCTACTCCAGAAACATATCTGTTCGGTTATCATAAGTTCCCCGACCAACATCCCTCCTTCCTAATTCCCTCTTCAACGGATTGGCGGAAGAGCAGGTATCATTACCCGACCTCGCCAAAAACAAAGTAATATTACTTTACATTTTCTTTTACGCCTAAAGCCATGAATTTGAAGCGTTGCAATTAATACGCTTTGTCACTACAGGAAAAGTTTTGAGAGATCGACAAAGAAAATTTTGGATCGGTAAAAAAATGAGAGGTGATATTCGGAATGGGGGAATATGTCCTAAATTGTGAGGTATTCACAAAATGGGGAAGTCAAATTTCTCGGCTAAAGGTCTTGTTGCAACTTAGTTAAGTTTCTATGATCAAACTAGTAGGAGGCCTTCGAAATTTTGTGTGTGACCAGTGTCGACTGTGAAAGTTTGTGGCTTGTGCTACTTTTTGTGTCTGCTTCATATTTTGTTAGGGGTACCTGTTAAATGCCATATTTCCGAAACGATAAGTAATATTTAAAATCTTATCGCTTTTCTATGAGAGCACTGACTTTCATCACAATTTATTCACTTTGACACTGATCAAAAATTATTGGTCATGTTACTTGGTTTCTAGGAAGCAATAGGGATTTGTCCAGAAATATTCTTAAATTAAAAATCCGTTAATTCGTGAGCTTAATAAACATTTTTTGCACTTTTTAATTTATTTAACTTTTAATACTTAAACTTAATTAGTATTTATCTTTATGTAATTATTATGTACTGTTAATGAATGTAGAATAATATATTTACATATAGTCCATTTAGACCCTTTCCTATGAAATATTTTGCATTTAAGATAACTCTGAACTAAGGCAAACCTGGTATTTTCACACTTATGATGTGGTTCAAAAACTTTTTAATATATTTTTTATACATTTATTTATAAGAAAGATAAAAATGGGTCATAAAGATTTATTTTTCTTTCGAGTTATTGTTTCGATCACTCATATAATATTGTACTGTCTTCTCAACTGTATTAAAGCAATATATCAAAATTATTTTGGAAATAATACATTTTTCCAGAAACATTATTCCAGAAACATCCAGAAACATTTAACATTTATTAATCATGTATATTACTCTCATGAATTTTTGCAGAAAGGAAGATAAATAATATCCTTCACTTATAACTAGCCAATATCTATTATTTCATTATAGATAGAATGAGATTTGTCGTCGATAAATCAAAACAATTTAAGAAAATGTGTACAAATACACGAGGAATTCTTTGCTTTAGGTGATGAGGATTATGCAAATACTATTTGAGATATTCATTTGTAATCTATTTTTGGTTCCGTGTTTAAGAGTGTATATCCTTGCGGGACTGGACAGTTTGTTAGCTTTGAACAATATTCCACATCTAGTTCGGCAGGGTTCATGGAAGCAATGACGCTACTACTTGACCACTGCTGTCAGCGAAGGGGATAATAACGTTGTTATGCCAAAGAAAGGATAAATTCATTGTATAGAAATAAAACAACGAAGACGAATTATTTTCAAACACTTTCCTGATAATATGATTTCGCTTTTCTCCAACAAATGGAATACTTCCTGACTCCTGGAACGCTTCGCAATTGAATTGAACACCTCACGACTATAATATACCTCAAACGTAAAAAGAATTCTTGTTAAGTTCCACAAATATTCAAGAATCCAAGTCTTTTTGCTCAATACACGTTATTGCGCGAAGTTTCTCCTCAATAGATCTCGTGAAGATTTATTGCTAAAAAATTTAAAGTAGCTTTCAGGTGAAGTAATTTGAGTGTGAGTAACAAAATAAAACGTTTTCCCATGCTTTTTAATGAAGACATTAAATATCGATATACTAATGTTAATACATTGTGCGTTAGAGCAAAACTCAAGACACCCAACTCAACATTTACATTTATCGTTTAAAGTGAGGCTTTCCATGTTTATTTAATGAGAATTACTTAATATATCGTATTAATATCTTACTCTAAAATTTTGTTTTCTATTTATTTATTTTTATTTACCTTGAAGCTTAGCGAAACTGCGAGAATCGAGACGCGTTAAATGCAATAGTATTGGAATTTGACTATTTAATATTTTATTTCTCTGCGTTGAGTAATTCATTAGCCTACACTTAACATTTCTTGAGAACGTGTAGTGTGAAGTGACAGCTATTTTATGTACACATACAGTTGTAAAATAGTAAGTCACGCTCAATGTGTTGTAACCCATATACGTAATACGTTATTTGCAATAAATTAACAGTATATTAATTTTAATCAACAAGATGTAGAATTTTGTGAATTTTTTGTTGATATATTAGTCAATAATAATAATCGTATTCTGACCGACCTCAAAGTTCTTTTAACAATTTCAATATTTTTAAAAGAACAGAATATGTTGAATCGTGTAAATAAGCAAAGAAGAATTTCCTCATTTGAAGAGGAATATTAGAGAGTCACAGTAAAGCACATTTATTTACATACACAAATAACTAATTAACAATCAGATGTGTAGCCACGTGAGTGAAATGGTAACGAAGAGTGGCACGCATCTGATGTACTTATTAGTCACTGGGATCATATTTATTTTACACTTCTTACCGAAATGTGGGTAGAGTATCGATACTGAGGTGGTGTTACTTCGCATAGTTATTATAATATAGGTTCAATACAAACAGGTTCGGGTTGTTTCTGTAACATGAAAAGTTACTTGTATTTATGATATTGAATCAATGTAATAAAACGGAAAGCCTCACTTTATTGTATCGTTTTATAGTTTCTAAGGAACCAAACTATTATAAAAATGCTTCTCCATGAAGTCCTTGACTCAAACGTGTGCACAATAATTTTATTTTTACACGACTCACTATGCCCCGTTAAAAATAGGAAATCACCTCTAGATCACCCTATATATAAGTCTTATATTAAATAACAACAGCACATTGTTCATGAAGTGCAATATCAAAAACTTATAGAAATTTGTTCGTTGGCAAATTGTTTTTTTTTTCTGTTTCAAATACAATCAAAGTTTTTATTGTATAATTCTTTTTTGTTGATTTGCAAAAATTATATTTATTGAAGATTTCTAGATTTAGAAAAGTAACAGAAAAGTGGCACCCGAATCTCGAGAGCTGGATCTTGTAAGTTCGATTTGTTCGACCACAGCTTTTTCATTTTACACTACGGAAATAGAACTCCACAAATTCAGTTACTTCAGCGACTACATCGTGCAATGCGGTGTTGAGGGCAGGACGGGGAGGGGACGTTCGCACCACCCCGTATCGATCCGCTGGGGTGCGGAGAGGGCACTGGCTGCGCGGCGGCCTCCGACGTAGAAAACGTGACGCGAGACGACGCTTAATTTCGTATTCAGGGAATTATATCGTCACATGGCACATATGCGGTTCACGCGTGTCGACCGATTCAATTGCTTTTCGAAAGCGTGCTTTTGCAGATTTTACGAATTTCATTTGAAAAATCGACACGGCGGACGAACAGACAATAGTCTGTCGAAGCATTGGAGTCATTATGCGCTCGCTTTCCATAATTTTGTTTTCCTCATCCTCTCAGTTGGCACTCCGTCAGTCCTTCATATCAGTCCTCAGTTCAGTATTTGTTTCATTTCAGTTTGGACGGAAGTTTGTTTTTCCACTATCAGTTCAGACCTCGGTTCTCATTTCTTATATATCTCATGGCCATAGCGACAGGCAGGGGCGGAATACAATAATTTGCTTGGTGTGGAGGGAGGGATATTTAAAGACTTTTAATATTTTTGGGGAGATATTCAATGATTTATTATTGAATACATATACTATTATTTACCGACACATATTCAATAATGTTATAATACATGTATTTTTCCTCTTTCATTCATAATTTTGTAAACATTTTGGAACTTTTTAATAATGTCAAATTTATGACTTTATCAATACATACTATTAAAGTTCTTATATTTTAATTATTATCTTTATAAGTGCATATAGAATAATGTTCCAATTACCCATATACAAGATAAATAAAAAAAGTACAACCTACGACCTCTTCATGGACGATTACGATGTATTTTGTGCGTTTTAACTACCAACGTTTCGACACGAGGTTTGAGTCATCGTCAGGTGTGTAACCAATTAACTACGTATTTTCACGTCGTTAACTTTTTTGATGGCTACATTAGGTTTTGCAAAGTTGGAAAAAAAAAACCCTGAAATATTCAAATACAGCAGTAGGTGACAGTTGTACATATAGCCTAATATGATTTTCACCGGAACTAACGAATAGACTGAGGAACGACGCTTGTTTACGCATAGGAAGTCTAAGAAATGAAATGGAACAAATGAGTCTTCCCCATTCCAATCGAATTTGAGAGATAACATGTCTGAAAAAGGTTCCATAATAGGGTCATATAATTGAATAGGATGTTTTGTTTAAAATCGAACATGTCTCTGTCTTGCGAGCAGTTTTATGTTTTACTGCGAGAGAACTAGCAGAGCGATTGTTGGAGAAATTTCTGATTCGTGTCGTTTTATCGAATGAAATATATTCGTTAATTTCTCCCAGTTTTTGGCAAAATTTTTGGTACGAAATGACGGTAACAATCTTAAGAATCTTTATGAAATACCGCATGAATATTTTTGAATATATTCGATAAACTTTAAAAAAGTTACCTTCGAATAAAATAAAAAAATAGAATCTGAAGCAAAAGTAGGTACATATTCAACTTAATTGAATGAATATAGGTACAGTTACTCAAAATTTATTCTCTCTACTGGGCAAATGGTCAGAAAGAATTTGAGTCTTGTTACATATATGATCAGTTATAACATGTTGTGTGCTTTGAAACACTATTCTTTTTAAGGGGGTGAATATATATATANATATATATATATATATATATATATATATATATATATATATATATATATATATATATACATACATACATACATACATACATACATTGTTTAGATTTAGATAGGACATCTTAGTAAAATTAAAAAGTCATCAACCGGTTCTACATTCATCTTTACCAATATCTCAATGAATGAAGATTTACACATGTCTATATGTGTTCAAAAAAGAAGGAAATAGATAACCAATCCTGTTTCTTAATTTTTAGGTTTACGTACTTCCTTGATGTTCCGATTCGAATCTCATATCTTAGAGTGTATTTCAGATGAATTTGACAATATTCGATCGATTTTCCTGTGTCAGTGAGCACCTGATTATATATTGAATTTAGTTGTCGTATTTTTTTTACTTAACCTGCGTCACAAAAGAAGAAATAGGAGATAAAACCGAACATTGGACGCAGTATGTAATCGGTACAAATATATTGAAATATCTCTCTTTTTTTCGGAGAAGGAATTCTATTTCCTGTCAAGGTTTTTAAGAAAGTCTAACATTTACAACGAACTCCTAACTTTGCCACAACGGTGGAAACAACAACTTATTGTTCATGCTATAATAAAAAAACTTTTTATCCTACCATAAAGAAAACATAGTTTAGTTTAAAAGTTCAATTTATTTTGACATTATTTCAATGCATGAATAAGTATGATACCACCTATCCAACAAATCTATTCCTTTCCCAAGCATTAAAGTCTCTATGGTAGTTCAGTGCTATACCTCAAATTTAAATGTAATGAGAAGTTATGATAGATGGGAACAATACTCTGTATTGTATGATTCAATATAATTCATAGGACATTCGATTTCATACACCATAACGTTATAATTAATTACTTTTTCCTTATATTTCTTTGCCTACTGATGAATTTACGACCGGCACATTGCATACAGCTCAAAGACATCCACTAGAATATAATAATGATTTATTCTCTTTTCATTACTTTCACCTCACTGTCCATGTGGATGTTGTTAAAACTGTAAATACGAAAAGGTGATTTAAGGAGTAGATGATTCTTTACTCACAAATCTCGTAAACAAAGTTATATACATTACCTCTTCCTGTTGATACAATACAATTCTTTCATGATATGCTCACGCTATTTGATTACTCGTACAAAACAAAAATTATGTCCATCATGTAACTAAATCAATAACGATTAAAAATGCAGTTACAAACTGCGTATGACCGCGTCAAGGACAATGAACTAATTTAACCGCCTGAAGTAAGCAAGGAACCATCCCATCAATCCCAATAAAAGGGTCCAAAGGCAGTGGTGGATTTAACATTGTGTTGGTGGTGGCTTTAGAGCGCACAAAAAAAAATCATGGCGTGCACCCCTCTAAAATGTAACAAATAAAAAATTTTCCTTTTGTTATATCTACAGTATATCAAGAAATGTGTATATCATAGAATACAAAAAATGAATTTAACAAATATGACCTGTTATAATTCCGAAAATACGTCGTAACTATTAAAGTAACTGAAAACTCGAAATTTATAATAACAATAGTATTAATTAATAACTGCCGCTTCTAGGCCAGAACATAGAGAGACATTCTATAAAATCCACTCGTACCAGGACGGAATGTGCTCTTGGCGAAGTAAATGTTAAAGGAGAAATATTTGGATACATAGTATGCTTCAAATGTATTGAAGTGACAGACATGAAATTATTTCAAACGGGTAAGAGATACTCTGTACTTAAGTTTTTGTTCCGGAGACGTTCTCGAATCCTTTCCATGACCTGAGCCACCCCCTCGCCCCCAGCAGCCTGTGTTTTCGTGCTGAAAAAGCCTCGTCTGATTGCTGGACGCGTATCCTTGGTCCGCAGCTCTCGTCCATAGGAGGGAGTTCGTTGGGCGGCGGGCGTGTCGGCGACGGCGGCGGCGGCGGGCAGTGGGCGAGCGAAGAGCGGGCGGTGGTCTCCCCGCAGGCGGCGGCGGCGGCGACGGCGGCCGCGCGGTTGCGGGTCAGTCCCAACCCCGACGGCGCCGCGAACACCCGCAGCCGCTGCAGCGCGGCTGGCATCGACGCGCTTCTGCATTCGAAGCAGCAGCACTCGGCGGCGGCGTCGCCTTCGCCGCAACAGAGATCGCCCAGCGGTGAACACGCCGACGGTGCCATGGCGACCACCAGGTAGGACTCATTCCTCTTTGCACTTGAACTACTCGTTTCTACGTGGTTCCCAATGTTTATGACCGTAAACATATTTCTACCACAGAATTCTGTGTTCTCACGAGGTATGTTGGCTGAGATTGAATTTTCATGGGTAACCATGAAGTCATTCTTTTATTATCTTGTGTTGTCATTTAATGACAAATTCAAACAAGTGAAATTCGAGTGTTTTAAAACCATAGTTAATAATAAAAAGGAGATTCTTGGTTTATTTCCTAAATTAGTAATGAATTGAGTAATGTAGCTAGTCCTCTTAGCTATTAATTATTATTTATTAAAAGTATTTTTTTTGTTCTTCCTGCACAAATAAACTGACTAACGTTTGTTCTTTTTTCAAACATTAATCCAACGTGAAAAATGAGTGAAAATTTCTTATAATAAAAAGAACGAGTGTTGTGATGTGAAATCCAGTGTTCTCTGGAAGAAAGCGTGTGTTTCCGTGTTCAAACGAAAGTGAGTGGAGGAGCCATTGCGTGTGTGGATGTCAGTGGGAGCAATCTGTGTTCCGTAGACGACCTCCGACGCTCGTATGGTTCCGTTCGAGTGCACTTCCGACCGGAGGGAGCATCGAGGGCCGCAGTTCCACGCCGCGCCGGAAGTGTCCTGATGTGACGATGGATCCGCCTCCGACCCACACCCCGCTACTCCCCGCCCCTTTTCACGACGCTGCGGCGGCGACTGCGGCGACCGGCCGGCAACTCGCGTACATCCGGAGAATACCATATATGGACTGCACGCTTGGAATACAGCAAGTGGCGCGGTACTTCGTTTTGTGTGCAAAGTGCTTTGGTGTGTTAGTACGGTGGAATACCGGTCAGTGGAGAAGAAATTCCTACATCGATTTTTCACACATTCTACTAAATATATTTCTTTCGTCGTTTCTGGCGTGAGTGATTAAGTTGGATACGACTAGTTAACCGGTTTAATTTTTTCCACGCCATTTAAAATGGTAAACAACTTAACACTTGTGTATTTTCCTTTCTCTGGGAGCATTGCTCTCCATTACATGCGTAATCATTTATTGTGTTAAGGACTATGGCACAATTTATTACGAGTCATTCAAATAAAAAAAGTAACTTCTCGCTTAATACTTGTGTCAACACATGAAAACTAAAAACGTAACTAAATTTATTTTATTAAAAGGCATTTTAAAGAATGAAATATTTTTTAGTCAGCACATTACCTACTTCACAATACAATACGCCTTTAATACTTTTTAAGAGTTCTTAAATTTCAAATATTGCAACACTCTCATGAATGCATAGTATTTGTACGTAAAAAGAACAAATATAAAAAACATTAACGGAATAACTCACTCAGTGTTTTTTTTTTTTTTGACGGTCATAGAAAACGAAAATAGATTTTTGATGAATGAAGGGGAAAGATAATAATGTGTGAGAATTAGGAACTTTAAATATTTTATTTTTGGAGAGGAATTGGAAAGATGAATTCTTGTAAGAAATCGATTTTTCGAAGGAGCTCTGAGATTTAACTTGAGTTCAGAACTCAAACCAAAAACTTCCTTCTCCGTACGCATTTCTCTCTTTCTATCTCTACCTCTCCGTATTTCTCTTATTCCTATGTGCCTCGCTACTGTATTGCATATGGGATCATGTAGGAAGATGGACTTTGTCCAACATCATCTCTTCTCAAATGAATAGTTTATTCAAAGTTGATTTCAAAATATTATTACACACATGGAACCTACCAGTTCTACCAATTGAGACAAAGTGTAGTATTGTAATGATAAAGGTAAACTTTGTTTCCGTACTAATTAATACATTATCCCAAACGAAGGACAGAGGTCGGCAATAATAATGGCACGATACTAATAATGAAAGGATACCCTACATGCTACATATTTGTGTGAGTTCTGTAAGTTCGTGCAACAATGTTCATGAGCAAAATCCACGGTGCTGTGCCCATATACGTCAGTATGCTACTATCTTCCTTATGTTTTTAATGTACGAGGTATTACGTTCTTTCTTTATTTTCTCATTCGATCTCTTTTTGCAATAAATATTTCAAAGCATTTATTTACACCAAGCATTTAGTTTCATCTTCAAATACGTCTCTATAATGCTTGACACATTTGTTTGTTACTCGACACAAATTTCTATTTTCTTCCACTCAAGTTAATGTTCCTCACGCTCGAGTCTTATACAAGAGAAAAATTTTATAGTATTTTTTCATTTTTATAGTGAAGAAAATTTTCTGATTTCCCGCTTGTTGAAGGTCCACTGTTAGTTGAAGAATTAAGTGTAAAAAATATACGACCTTGTTAAGCAGGCAATTCTTCTGTTGACACATAAATACATCATTCACCACGGCACTGCGTGGTGTTAGAATTATAATCACCGGATAATATCCCTGAAATAAGGACGAAACATTGTGAAATTTTAAATTCAATTGTTTTAGTGTTACTCATTTAACATTCGTTTTGTAAGTGCTGGTGAAGTGTCAACAAAATAAATTCTGCCTAGCAAGGAAATTTACAATTTATACTTTCGATTTCTATCAATGTCGTCCATAATGCTTCCTTCGAAAGTAAGTCCTTGAGAGGGGAATCCCACTTTCGGTTTCACATAGTTCAAGAATGTAATATCCTCTCGAATCTTACGAAACAAAAGCAACACGCTTCCTCCCGTTACGTGATCCTGAGATTGTAAAGATATGGGGAAACGCTTCTGACTTCTGAGGGTACTCGACACTGGGAAGGGTTGAAAACCCGTGAGGGAAGCATGTCGAAAAGACGAATACAGCTGCAATAACAGCAGAACATGCGTCGGCGGCGGGTGGGGGGGGGGGGGGCAAAGTCTGCGGGAATGCGGGTTGTTGCGTCGAGCGGAGTCAGCGTTCGCTTTTCCCCGGGGCTAGCTGCTTCGTTGCTAAGTCGTTTCCTTGTTGTTCATCACGTGGCGAGTGGGGTTTGCATACGCGGAGAAATTCACTGGTGTGATTCTCAGGGAACGAATAGGATCGACGCCTTTTTGAAAGTGTCACATGTGATGCAACATCGGATTGCGATCCCAATTCCTGTTTTTACGAGATGTTTAGGCCTTGGATTCAGGTTTTAAAGATATCTCTGTGTATTACACAATTCAAGACCAAGTAGGTGCTGGGGGGGATTTACATACAGACCCACGCATAGATCTACGAGTGTCGGCAATAGGAGCGTCAGCATAAGTCTCTTATATTATTCATAAACTAGTATTACGAGTGACTTAGATTATTACGATACTCAGATTTACAAATCATATTTTCTTTCATGAGGATGGCGAGGCACGTTATGATCAAATCGTGTCTAGAGGCGTAGAAAATTAAAATCTAGAATTTTTTTGAGACAATTAAGTGATGCAGTTGTATGTAATACACGTTACCAGCGGATTCAGTTTGTTGCATGCAAATCAGTAGATTAAATATATTGCTGTGTCAATTATAACATTTTTCGATAATGAATCTTTATTTTTGATCTCAATTTCATTTTCTTTTCCGATTCCTAAAAACTAAATTAAATATTCTAACTTTTTCATGTAAAATGCATTGCACCAACATTTTATACGGGCAGCAAGATTTTACTTTTTATTACATATTTCTAAATCTATGTCATGTAAAATTCATTATAAGTATGTGGGTACCAAACTCCATTTTATTTTAGATAGTTCAAATCCAAAATCGTAATTGTAAGAGAGTTATCATATTATTGCGCCTCTTTTTCCATTTATCTTCTGTTCCGATCTTCATTTACCATTGGCGTTCACTTTTATTACTATACTGTTTAAGAGCGAAATATGCTTAATTGTAATTAATTATTTAGAGTTAATTTTTGTGAACATGAGCAGCGGTTAATTTAAAATTTGCTCAAACACTGAAATGGAAATTGTAAAACAAGATGTAATCTGGTGAGACAATGTTTATTATTGTTATATTCTGGAAATAGGATATCATATGGAAAATCTCCATTTTACGATACTGAGATATCGAGACGTATCAAGAATCGAAATGGCTCATTCCTAATTAAATACTTCGTTTGTTAAATGTAAGTTATATGTCATCGGATACACTCTAAACAAAAAACTTATTAATATGGCATTAACTAATGATAATTTATTGCTAAAGTAACATTTTATAATCATTACAGGAAACTAATATTCAGTTTACGTATTCTCTTCTTCCAGAACAACCGAGCCAGTACAGTTCACTACTCCCATTTCCAATCATTACCCACTGACATCATTCAATAATACGTATCTTTTGAGTCAGTATAATCCCCTGATAAGCCAAGCAAATTAATCTTAAGTTTATTCGAAGATTAATATTTCTGAAATGGAATTATTAGTCATTCCTGATTCTCCCGATATACTTTGAAATGATACAGACGTAAACACGACGATGACGGCATTTGATCAATTTTTATTCATCGATCTAAAAATGATCTATACATATTCTTACTCATGCCTAGTTAAATAAACAATCCCTCGAACTAATTTAACTAAAATAATGTTTTATTTTTTCCGGTAATTTTTCATGGGAATAGAGGGGTCCGGAACCCCTACCCTCCCCCCTCTTTTTGACTATGTCTTTGCTTAAACGGTATTTGAAGTTGTATGACCATGCAAATCTGTCCTCAATTCATCTTTCATAATAATGCCATGAAAAATGAAAAAGATAAAAATAATTATAATAGAAGTATTTAATCCAATTATAGGTTGCATCAAATTTTAAATTGCTTGAGTAAATGCGTAAGTATTTCCAGAAAATAGTTACGAAAATTTGTTTAAAGATTTTGAAATAGATTTACGTGTGTGTCATATGTATATTTGCGCAACATCCTGCATTTTCTCCTCCGCATCCGTAGCACTGATCCAATCACCGCGCCTGAGCCTCTCGCTCGTGTTCGCGAAGGCGCCTTTTCTGCCCACGTCGCGTCCAAACCCACACCGAACCCCTCCCCTCCTCCGCGCCACTGCGCAAGGTTGGCACAACCGTTTGATCGTCGCGTAAAACACTGGGCGGCCTTAATGGAAAACAGGGCCACTAACCTCAAGGTCCCCACGTTCGGTCCGCGTCCGCTTCCCCCTCCCGCCTACCCTTTCGTCCATTGCGTTTAATGTGACGGACACCGGTTTCGGTTTCAAATTTCTGTTCGAGTAACTCCTTTCTCAATCTAGAAATTATTACAAATTGCAGAAGTTTTCGTTTTACTCGTAAAATCTGTTGTGGTAGATGTATAGGTTTCGGTGAATG
Source organism: Laupala kohalensis (assembly GCA_002313205.1). Taxonomy (NCBI): domain Eukaryota; kingdom Metazoa; phylum Arthropoda; class Insecta; order Orthoptera; family Trigonidiidae; genus Laupala; species Laupala kohalensis. The sequence continues at coordinate 2,499,204 of NNCF01126512.1, forward strand.
CATTAGGATTTGTCTGAAAAGGAATGGATCTCAAGTAAGTTTAATATACAGGTTTTTCTATCACTTTTATTTTGTTAATTATTCATCATTTTTCAATGCTCCGATTAAACATAGATTTTTACAATCAACTTGATTTATTACAAAGCTATTACACAGTTTTATGTTTTATGATATATAGGAATATCACACATATTCTATTTTCCAAATATATCGCGTAGAAATTCATACTCTTTTAAATGCACATGTCCTTTGAAAGGCAATTACTTGCTAATGCGACTACTTTTTGCGGCTCATCTGGCTGGCGTGGATTAATTTTCCTTGATGCAATGTGATATTACGAACGAAAACATATATGGAGCCCTCTCTGAACACAGATGAAGCGGGTTAAAACTAGCAAACCATTCTATGTTTATGTTTTTACATTCTCACTTTTAAAATATACATTTTTTCCATGATGAATATTATTTCATTTTTTAAACACACAAATTAACAAATCAATAAGGTGTTCTATTAGCATTATCCCAAATAATATTATTACATGAGTATGTGGAATAGGAAATTGGTTTCTGATTAAAGTAATTGCATGTATGTTCTGTGCGTAATCGTTTTGTTTTATCGGTGGAGAGTATTCTTTAGATAGCGTTTTTTACAACAGTTTTTACCTACAGCGTGCTTTATTAATGTATTCAGAAACCAAGGCGACTTCTCAGGGGTGAATGGAAGGTTGTCATGCGTGTAACTCTCCGAATAAATGGGATCTTATCAAAGGTTCTCATTTTTTTCATCACTAGTTGACGAAGTATAAGACTAGAATTGCTCAAAATTAAAAATTTACAAATTAGTGTGGATACATCTTACCTTAACAATTATGTTTTAGAAAACTGCGCGTTGATAGATTTGTTGTATTGCTTTGGTACCTTTTGGAGGTCATTTCATTCTCCCATTTTGCGTGGAACAGTTCAAAAAGTAAAAAGTTTTCAAATACAGGTCTCAAAGAAACCTTGGGTTTCTCGGAGATACCATAGATTATCTGCCTCAACGCAAAAAGGAAGAGATGTGGCTAATATTTCATCCTTGCTGTAGACCTGGTGATCGTTTTAAAGCAAGGGTGTTGAGTCTAGAACTACATTCAAACACCTCAAGTATGATTTGAAATGCCATAATTTGTTTGGGGGGATTTCTACTCAACCATCCAACATGCAGCTGAGAACCCTAGCACTTGCAGATATGACGTCCTTTTCTGATACCGAGTGATTCCGCATTAGCAAAATAGGTTTTTTGAAACCTTGAAAAGCTTATGCCTGGTTGTTCAACATCGACGCTTATATAGCGGAAGATCTTTACAGGCGCTGGTAGCTCTTACCATTAATTGAGAAAGTGAGTGAAGTATTGTGCCGTGAGAATGGATAAAACTGTGCGCAGTTACGCAAGTTGAATTTACTAAATTAAGCTCTTACACTTTCATTAAACAGATTAAGAATTTCAGGTCTTGCTCATTACTTAAATGCTTGATATTTATGCCAATAGCTTTCTCAAATTTTGGATTTTTTTTTTGCCAAAATCAAAGATAGTTCAAAAATAAAAATAGTTATTGCAATGAGAAGTTTAGTGACGTTTCTCATTTACTGCTCTGAGTGTGCACTGGTGAACCCCGAGTGCAAAAATGTTGTTCCAATTGCCTATCGGGACGCACTCTCCACGCGCTGAGAGCAACCGCACTTGCTCTGACAATATCCTTACTGGAGGGCTGGGCGTTGTTGAGGTTAGCTTGGTCTGTGTACAATGCATCCAAGATGGATGGTATGAGTTTATTGCAAATATTATCATCGCCTCAGACGAAGAGCAAGAGTTTTATGTCGAATTAGTCCACCCCAAAAGAGAGATAATTGTAAAGATCATACATTTCGTTTCATTAGCCCGATAATATAACTGATAATATTGCATTATATACACATGAATACGAAAAAGCTATTTGTTGACATATTACTAATTGTTTAGATTCAATGATTATGGTTTTGTTAACTTTTGTTGCTAACAATTGCCATGCCCAAATCGTGCATCCTGCGTGCACCAAAAATATGTTCCACTTCCACTATGTACGCTCACCAGGTGGAGTGAGGAACTCGCGCAGAGCAGTGAAGCATTTGTCCGGTAGTAGTGGCAAATGGAAAACGCTTTCAGTTCTTCAACTTACATGGCAAATGGAATACCGTTCATCTGTAAGTTGATTTCATGAAGCACTGGTTAAAAGAAGAAAGACTTCCTGAATTTTACAACTTCCTTTCAGAAGAAAGCTATCCCAAAAGCAACGACTTCGGACACAAGTTTCTTCTCTGTATTGGCGTGAACAACCTTTTTATTTGTTTATCTAAACAATATCAAAATACAATTGAGTAATCTACATTTGCGAGACATTTTACTTTTTCAACAGACCAAAATGGAGACCTAGTTTTCTAGCATTCGTAAAAGCAAATTTCATATCTATTTTGTGTAGGATGTTTGAGTAGGATTTAATGTCCCTGTTATGCACGAGTGATGGATGGAGTTTTCAATGTGGATTGGTGTCTGTGGAAGGAGATTTTAGAAAAGTGTAACACGTTCAAAGGATTGATAAAATATATCCGAAGGCTTGGCAAGTGAAATACTTTATTTTTGCGATCTGACCTAATACACAAAAAAGAATTCCTTTAATTAAGTAGTAAAGAATACATAATAATCATATCTTTTATAAAATAAAAGAGGAAAAGGAAGAGAAGGTAAAAATTAAAAGACAATAAACCCAGGTAATGACTATATAGTCGAGGAACGGATAATTGAATGAAAATTTAAAAACACATTTATTTACACGTTTTAAGCTATAGTTTTGCTAATGATGGTGCATCACAAATGTATTTTTAAATATCTGATTAAACATATTAATCCAGGTCCCATTGAGTTTTAAGACTGATGGCTCTCATGACCCACCAATCTGTAGATCCTTGATCTAAACCACTGAACCAACCTCGATGAAATTTTGCAGAGAGGTAACAGTAAACCTGGAGGACGCAGGTTATGTGATATCGTCTGCTGAACACATTGAAAATTCTTGGATGTCTAATTATTTTGTCACTCATGAACACTTTGGAAATGGGAATAAAATTTTAAAAAATAGCAGAGAGTAAAATATACAAATTTGTCCTATAAGATAAAAGATTAGTAGAACAGAGCGTCGATAATCTGAACACTAATCAACCGAAACGCGTTATCCGGAAGCGTCCCGATCAGAAAATTGACTGCCACCGACGAATTGACAACTATGAAATGATTCAAACTGCAAGAAGAATGTGATGGTACGTAGTTGCTATCGCAAAAACGCGTTTTATAAAACGTTTTCATACTGAAGCAAACGAAAAGTGAATTTTTCTACGTAAATCGTTTTTGTATGATTTCCATTTCGCTCTTAATTTTCAGCAGTATAAGTTATTTTAAGACGCAGGAAGATAGTTTTATGTAGTCCTGTGTTCGGTAGTACTTGTGGGCACCGATCTTCAACTATTTTCACTACCGAATTAGATTCGTTCAGACTCTGAGTCAACTATATTGTCAAGGTAATATTATTTTAATTATTGCTGATGTTACTGTATTGCAAAGTTTTAAGTCCTCTTCAGATTTTAGAAGTCGAAAAGATGACAAAGAAAAGTCTTGTCGAGTAGGTCGTTCATTAAATACAGTTGTTCGCAAATTGCATTTTCGCTTTAATTCTGTTGTAGTTTTGGGTAAATTTGTTCCTTAATAGACTAATCATGCAATGTTTTAGACATAACACATTTTCATTGAAAATTAATGATCTGAACGTTGAACTTTTATTATATGTTGAGATGACACAACCTGTAGAATTTTTATTATATGTCAAAAGCACGCCAAATATGAGTTTAAACTCCATATGTCTTAATAAGCTATTTCCAAACAGGAAACCACTCCCTATTGAGAAGTTACGGAAATCATCAATTTTCCACGCATAAGTTTGCTAAGGAACAGAACCAGAGTTTGGAAGTTCATATTCAATAATGCAAGTACTTTGAAGGCTTGGAGGAGGAGGATATTTGTTTGCTTCGGTTTATTGCAAAGTCCTTTAAATAATGATTTATGAATCCGTCTTGTGTGCTCTCGTCAGTAAAATTGATGTTAATCTATCATATACGTAGAACAGAGGACGTATTGTAAACGCGAAGAAAATAGATCGTGATATTTTGACACAAATATCTGTTTGGGTGTTTCTAATACCGAAAACGTACTTTTTAGCATTGCGTCCGTGAGAGTTTTCCCGATTCTTTTGCTTGGTGCTTGGTAATTGTATGTAATTTTGTCGGTTTACTCACTCTGTATTTGTTTTCTTGTACTCATTTTTCATTGTTCTTTTCTTTATTTCAACAACAAGAAAAATTACACTTCTTTCGATACTGTTTTTACTCAATTATTGTATACTTTCATGTTATATATTTTTATTATTGTCATTTCATGTACGTATATATTTTTCAGTGTACGCTACTGACGTTGGCAGCCGAAAAAGCTTGCTAACAATAAAACAATGAGCAACATAGAAACGTCTTTTAATTTGTCATTCCGATTCTTTTGGTATATTTTACCCTTTGCACGAGAGGAGAAAACGTGAACCATTCGCTGAGGCTTATCCCGCTCGCGATTGCCACAACTCGTATGTATAACTGTTTTTTGTGACCTTCCCTCTCCCGTCTATTGGTTGAGTATTAATCGGTAATCGTAGACGACGCGAACGACGCACGCCGGCATTCCACGCGGTCTTTCGGTCGCTCACTTTCGCCCGTGCCACTGTACTGGTTCAGCCCGGAGCGACGAGGCGGCGGCTGGGAAGTCTGTGCTGCCTCAACGGCTGAGAGGCTTCGGCGAAATTCAGAAGAGGGAGATGCAGAGGCAGAAGTGGGGAGATCGAGACCGCGTCGCTGTCAGGACTCGCTCTCTGACCTTCAGCTTGGGTTCATCGGATGAAGACGGAGATTCTTGTTCTAACGATGAATCCCAGACTTTCGAGAGGGCCAGGAGATATCGAACGCACATGAATGTTGTAAAAAATAAAACGCCCACGCGACAGATAAGATTGTGAAGAGAAAATACATCATTTTGTTGTTGAATATAATTATTTTCATATTTTTTTAAATAATCAATATATTATTTCAATTAAATGAAATGATGATAATGCATCTTTATTTGAAGGTAAAGTTAAGGTATATACCTTCTCTTACATTTAATTTCTTGAATAATACATTAACCATTTTTAAAATACATAATTTCTTTTGACGAAATCTGAAAATAAAAAACGCACAAAATACAAGGAAGGTGTCAGAAACGAGAGCATAATTTATCATGATTTACACCATGGTCTTCATGCAGCTCAGAGAGTAAGAAAGGGTGGTAATATAAAGGAGAAAATATTTGGTTGAAATATTCCACATATTTATTTTATTATCCTACGAAGTTATGAAGTTTAATGACCTTTTATAGGAACTGACTATTAAACCATTCAGTCAAGATTTTGGCCTTTAATCCGGTGTTTACATGAATAAAGTACTATCCTAGTAACATTACAAGAGTAATATAAAATATTTATAATATGTAACACCAATTAAAGATAGAAACCAAATTCAAAATTATTTTATTATTGATAAATAAATGTCTGAGAATTTATCCGTATTCCCGGGAAAATTTAAATTCCCCATTGTGGTTTTTATAAGGATACATATCGTTTATATTAATTACTATCTCTTTGTAATATACGGATATCGTTGTTATAACGACGCACAAACTTCTCATTTTGAAGAAGCCAACGGAGGAATATCAACGTAACAATATACAAAACACGAACGTCTGAGATAAATTTGTGGAACGACAATTACTATATTTCATGGAAAAATACAATTCTTACGAATTTTTTTAACTGTATAATTTTAACTGCGTATACTACTTGTTTAACCGATCTCTTTATTATTTCACTGTTCTTTTATTTTATTTGCAGGTTTCAATGTACGTTAATCGGTTTAATAACGTATAATTTCTTCAGCAATATCTCTTTACCGACAAAACTAGGCTAGTGTAGCATACAAAACAATTTTATTTGTATTTTTTTTTAAGAAAAGTATTAATTACTTTTAAAAATGATGTCTCAAGGACGTATGTTTTGAACAGTGCTTTCCAATCTATTTTTTCTTCTTTCGACGCCGCAATTAAATGGTTCCCACAATTGCCAGGTGGCCGGGTGGATCCCCATTGAAACTTAAGTCTTTTTGAAATTATGATTAAAGTACCTGAAACATTATGTTTCTTAATATTTTACTTTTTTTCTCCTCTGATTCCTGGTCTCCTCTGGGGCGCGGGACGAAAGGCGTTCACACCTATCGCTTATCTCTGAGAATGACATTATAAATGCTAAGATATTTTGCTTATTTCTTTGTTTTGAAGCTACATGAAAAACGGTATTGTCTTGTAACATTACCCACCATCAGAAACATCCAAATAGAAATGGAATTTTAATAAAAAACTGCAACTTATTTTATCATATTCATTATTAAGGAATATTTATTCTTATCGCCGTAAGATGGCGCATTCTAGAGCTAAAATGTAATTTAAAACAATGTTAATTTTAATAATTTTATCCAGTTATTCAATCTCTTCATAAACTGAATATAAGACTAATTTTCTCCTTTTTTTCGTATTCTTTAACTTCCAAGTACGTCACTTCCCAAATTTAAGTGGATGTATTGCTTTGTGAATTTTAATCGTGGGTGTATTCCTATCTCTTACGCCAAGTAGTATGCTTATGATACTCCAGACCAGTAAAACTGTCTTACTTCATTTTCCCCTTTTTGAGTTCCGAGGTAAATTGTTCTGTTTCCGCACAAGATATGAATCATTCACTATGCCAGTCTCTCTTCCTTAACTCACATTTCTTGAATAAATAATTTTTTAAATTAACTTTTCGGTTGTAAAATATTACATTCATGTCATTGAACATAACTGACACTATGTAAAATACGACATGGAAACGCATGAGACAAAAAAAAAAAGAATTCTTATATTTGAAAAACACTGACATGATCAATTCATTAAATATGAATCTATGTGATTTTTAGAATAAGAAAAATATCACTACGCGACATAATCGTATTATTCAATAATCCATATTGTCAAAAAAAAATTTACAAATTACGCTTGACCGCGTGGAACACAATAAATTTATTTACTCTGCGGAAGCAAGGAAGAGGCCATTCCATCAATTCCGATCAAGGGTCTAATTTATTTTCCAGGATCGGTGTTCGCCAAAATTCTCAAGAACGATGAGACTGAATGATCCATTAGTTTTTTGCGTGTCACTCGTTCCAGGAGTTTCAGAAGATAGATTACTACCTTTCATCATATTTATGACATGTACTATCCCATCTAAATGTTGGTCGTGAAAGATAAAACTCAAAATTGGCAAGTTAATACCCGGTGGCATTTAAGCTCGAATCGTCACTCCTTTGAAGGCCGAAACTTACTCAGTCGACCGATATTTGGACGCATTCTGATCATGATATCGCAACCGCGGTGGTCAGAAGAATTTCTCCTGTGTTGGAGTATCACATCTCGCACCCAGGCTCCGTGGGCCTCGATGTTGTGAAGCGGGCGCAGGAGTGAGAGAGGTGGAGTGCGGAAAACTGGTTTGAGCTTCGGAGCCGTGGCGCGCGCTGCCGGGCGGCAGTAACCTTCGATGGATGGAGGAGGTTACGCTCATGCGGGATGGTTGGGGGTGGGGGGAGCAGAGCTGGTAATGACCTGACAGTGCAGTTAATGAGATGGTCGTCATCTGATAACAGTTGTGTACAACGTAACGTAATATGTAATGCATGCAATTGGAAATAATTATAACTGTGTCCGCGTGTGTACGTGGTCGAGGTGGGGAAGCTCTGCTCCCTCCCTGCATACTAAAAAACAAACAAAATGAAAGTAAAAAAATCAAATTAACAATAATAATAAATTTATTGTCAAAAAAGCAGTACAAATTGCGTCTGACCACGAGGAGGACAATAAACTAATTTACTCTTCGGAAGCAAGCAAGGGACCATTCCATCAATTCCATTCTCCTAACAATAAAAATAGTTCGTTACTTGTTATAAAATTAACATAAGATCAACAAATTTGTATTTAATAAAACACAAAATAGTTATTAGCACATACTGATCTAAAACATGATCACCATTCAAACTTTCCGGGTGTAAATCACACATCTGTTCAAATAACGCACATTCTGACCTAAAATTCATGTAATTAATTCGGAATGTACTTATAGGTAGCATACCCATTTCTCCAGCCTTTTCTTCCTCTAAAATACATGCCTGTTGATATTGCGAACTCAACGACTCTAAAATCTTTGATGGGGATTTGTGTCATGTTGCAACGCTCTTATTGTAACGATGAGATTATGTATCTACTTGACCTCTCGCAGGTCAAGACCTNAAACCTGGCTGTGCCGTTGTCTGTGTCAGTAGATTCTTTTAGATGTCAGGCGTTGATTTGTAGATAACTGAATAATTCAGTCCAATATAATTGATGGATCCAGGTGGATCCAAAATGACTCTTAGGTGGCTATTTTTGAGTGTGTGATTGAACCAGTGCATATTGTTTTGGCGGTTAGATTGTCTATAAGAAGCATTTGCGTTAAGCGTGCTAAAGCCAGCTTGGTTCTGTCGCAAAAATTAAATCCTGTAGGTACTGTACCACGCAAACGGCACAGAAGAGCAAGTGGACAATGTAATATTAGACGTGTGTTATACTCGTATGAGCGTATAGTTAAAACATTCATGATTTTGAGAATATCAATCATGAATCTGGATGTGACGGTTTCCAATCGTGCAATCTTTCAACTCTTTCTTCGAATCTCTGAAAACCCTGTCTACCTTCATTTCAAACATGAAAAGCCATTTCCTCTCGTAAACTGTGTCCGACAGTTCCTGCAATTGGAAACATTTCAGCTTCGTAAATAAAAATACTTTGCTCTTTATTTTATCACCTGGTCCTAATTGGCCGTTTTAGAACATGTATCCCTCCAAATTCATGGTTTTTGGGTGAAATGGTTACTTGGACATCAGTTGAGGGTTTTATTTCGTATCTTTTTAAATAAAAAATTTCTTAACTTCGAATAACTTTAATAAAGTTATTGATTTTCCTTGTCAGATTTTAATATTACTTGATATTTACATTGTATCTAATGGAAAAGCTATCGCTTCATATATTCCAAAATTACTATGCAGGAATCCGGATTACATCAATAATTTTTTTTTTATCCAATGAAATGAAATGAGGTGAAGCAGATATTATGGTATGAAGTTAAATTAACTTGTTCATTAACAGGAACATTATACTAAGCATTATTTAAAATTTACAGAATATCAACTGAACTAAGTCGATAGCTTCCATTAAGTCAAGTGCACCATTAATAAATACCAATTAATATAAAAGTTTACAATGTATTGACATAAAAAAATCAATTACTCAGTTTTTATTTATTAGAATCCTTACAAGAACGCTTTTCTACGGTGTCGCACTCCGGACAAAAAATTATTTCAGAAAATTTACAACAATTTTCAACTTTTCCTTGCAAGATAAAGTCTTGATTATATAATGGATGTTAACAGTAAATAATGTTCTTAAATTTAATATCCATATGGCCACCTATCACTTTTTATAATCTATCAAAATTTGATAACGATGCTAAATCGTATTTCCAAGGGAATAATGTGAATCTTGACTCCATCTTGAAATAAGCGTACAAATGGGCACATTTTACGTCCTCACCTCAATAAAATTTATTGTTCTATATTATATGAAATATTATTTTGTACTATTAAAACCAAATGAATTTTTAAACAAAATATTTTAAATATTTTTGGTGTATGATCTTTAGTTGTTGTATTATTGAGCTTCAAACTCTAGTGAACCTAGTTTTGAGCAACCAGTGGTTGAGTGGTATCTCGTGCTTTCTCATGTTTCAAATCTACTATAACCGGGAAGTAAAATGATTTTAAGCAAAAACTTGTATTGATCAGCTGATTAAGTGCTTTCTGCTCTTGCGTGTTCACACGTCATGGCTCGTCGCCCCTTCGGGGCTTCTTACGACCTTCGTCACACGACGATTCCGCTATGAGAGAATGGTGTAGTCTCCATCTCGAGCTAATTTCCAGTTAGTGGTTTGTCTCCTCAGAAAGTGATTTGATTATTAAAGATTTTATTGTCGAATTTTCTCGCCTCTAATAAACTCCTAAAAGAAAATATTTCGATGTTCTAGACTACTACATTTCATCAGTGACGTATTGTGTAAGCATTTTCAATTTTTGAAGCTTTTGTTATAATCGGTCCCTTTTTGGATTATTTGTATATAAGTGGATTCTTATAGTCTTCTCTCTACTACTGGAACTATGAATAATTTAAAAAAATAAACGAACGTACAATGGTCTGTAGAATGCAATACTTGTCGTGATACTTTCTTTAACACGCGTTTCATCCCTTGATTTGAACCTTCTCCAGGTGTTATGGTGTAAGTAACAAATTACTTGCAATACCCAAACTACATGTTTTTCTATGGAATACAAAATTTTATTTTGAATCATGTAGTAAAAAAATTGTGAAAGACTGGAAACCGAACCTTGATTATATGCTCGATTCACTGTAGGCCTCATGTTCACCTTCTTCTCCAATCATTCCCAGTGTAGCTTAGAGCACCTGGTTAGCTTCCCCACAGAGGCAATATATGTGTCATCATCTATGTGTCCACAGGCACGGCAGGAGTGTTATTTAGCTAATCATTGTAAAAGAACCTAACAAACAAGATTTCGAAGAAAAACATTATAATGAATAATGACTCCACATGATACACGTATTGAGCGTTTGGCAAAACAAACTTTTTATATATATTTCCCATATTACTATTTCAATATATTAGCTTAACGACAACAAAATATCCATTTGCGCAAATTTTGACGATTACATTTCTTAACGCTACTGCACATCCTATTTTACTTTCTCATAAATGAAAAGTATTGTAATCCTGAAAATTTTTTGAAAATGTGATTTTGAGGGAAATGTCTATTTCGGGGGTCTCTGATACCATTAAAACGGTTTTTGAATTCTGCTCGTCTCTCCGCGCGTTCCTCTGTTTGTCCGTGCGTAGCGTTTCAGACTGAACGAATGAGTCAAGTTCAATTATATTTCTTATGAATTAATAGTAGTTTCTGCTTCTTAGCAGTTCTCGGACATTTGTATAACTAATGGGTATTTCATAAGGAGTCAATTTTGAAAAAAAAATCTCAAAAGTTTCCAATAATTCTTAAATTTTGGGTACAGAAAGTACTCGCTTAATTAGTATATTGCTTTAAATATTCTGTTGGCCGTGAAGACATTTTTCTCTGCTGAACTTCCACTATAGGTTTCAAGAATCCTGAAATCTAAGATATTCAGCAGAGAAAAATGTTTCTCTCTCTCTCTCTCTCTCTC
>NNCF01126512.1:2510793-2621805 GCA_002313205.1 Laupala kohalensis
GATCGAAAAATTTCGTCTCATTCCTTCGACATACGTCTTAATATGGAACGAACAGTATTCTTCAGACATCTTTAATTATCATTACTATTATTAGTCTACATAATATATAAACGTATTCTAAAGCTTCATTACCGATCACATGAATGCAGAGAAAGGGAGATATAATAAAATAGATAAAAAATTATTCTCGTGCAAAGTTGAAACGCAATTTTATACACATGTTATCTCTGGTTTGAGAGAATAATATTCATTCGTCAGATCATCAAATGAACCACTAATGTCGCTATTGTTAAGGTTAAATGTGAGAACGGAACAATGAGATTGCCGGAGATCTTGCACGATAGAAAGAGACGCTGTCCTTGGTTCATGAACAAAGGGCTTGCGCATTATGACAGGTTCCCTTGTTACTATGAATTGCTGTTCGACAGAGTTGAATAGAGGTTGCGATGATCAGTCGTACCCTTAGACCATAAATGTACTCGAATTAGTATTTACGACATAAAAGCTTACTTTCTCCGAAGTAGTAAACGCTTTCAAACCGCGAGAAAGATGAAATAAATATTTAAAAAAACAGATGACATAAAAATAACATGAAAAATATAAGTCCGCAAATATACTTGAATATCCTGAAAATATATTATTACAATTGGCGATATTGTGTCGAAGGATGTGTCAATTTTCATTCTCGACACCTACCGATATCACAGTACAGAAAAATTTTTATTTTCGATATTTTGACGGATATGACTCTTAATTCGATTCGAGTCCAAGAAGGTTTAAGAATAATTAATATTCCTGTTACACCAGGTTGCATTGTGTTACACAATTTACATTTTGTGTGTTTGGAGCAATATTTAAATTAAATTAAATATATGAGTTTCACAGTATTTTTTTAATTGAAAGGACGAGAGCGACTCATTCGGTTAAAGCGCTGTAAGTAGAGGTAATTTCATATTGAATCTAACAAGGCGTCAGATATGACGTTGCTCTCGTAAACATACAAAATGGCGCCGCTTTAATTTTGAAGTAAAAGTAAGTAATTTTGAAGTAAAATTCATAATTAAATTGTGAATAGATTCTGGATCTCATTGTGGTAAAGAAATATAGTAGTTTTATAGTTTTTGTATCCGGGCGAATTTATGTCAAAACGTAGCCAAGTAGACTCGAAGTTTGAACGTCAAATCATTTCTTGATATGGGTAGGGGAAGTTAAGACTGGGACCAGAGGGAAATAACCAAAAAAAGTCTAATCTTAATTGCACAAATTAGGATCTTTTATTGTAAATACTCAGACTTTCTTCTCCTTATTATAATCAAACCAAATATGAAAGTAAGAGTTGTTAGTTGAATTATTCTTATAATAGTAGTTGAAAAGCAAAAAAGTATGAAATACCGTCTTGCCCCACCCGCGGGGTAAGACTGACAACCCCCGGGTTAAGATGAGAAATGATAAGCTTAGTCGTCTCTGTATTCGCAAACTGGACAGATGTGGAACGTTTCGTAGTCATTGTCTTCTACTCCGGGACAGGCACAGTAAGTCTACTTACCACGCATTTGACATGTGATTCATCCTTCGCTAGAATCCAAATACAAACCCTGACTGTACAAACATTCTGAATCCTTATTTGTTTCACCCTGATATTTTAACTACTTGTTTGGCTTTTCGTTTTGCTTTTTAATTATTTTCTTATGTTTACAAAAAAATTATTGAAATGGAAAAGTCTTCAGGAAATTTAGAGAGTGCGCAATTTCCCAATCAGTCTTTTAACAAAAATGCATTTTCTTGAGATTATAAAAATTGTAAGCTACCAGAATGATTGATTTAACTTTATACAGAAAAATAAACATGTTTAAAAAATAGTATATTTAATACAGTCTCGTGTTTATATAACCCGAAAATTTGATCAAACATTAAAAAAAATACTTATAAAATCACAAAGCGCACATGCTCCACCTTTACACTGAATAAGTTCCGAAAATGTACTTTATATGGCGTTCTCAGCATATAATAACGACTTCAGGAATTTGATTTTATTTGGGTCCTTATTTTACCTCACTACCCCGTCTTACCTCACAATCTCCTATTCTATGAATACAAATTCTTTTACTGTAATACTTATTTTAGTCTCACTCTTGATGAGTTGAACATCTCCAGGGTCTCGTGAGCTAAGGGTACAACGGCGGCGGCGCGTCTTGCATTGTTTGTTGATCCGTCCTCACTTCTCCCCAACCGCCATCCGCGAAACGCACACTTGTAGTAAAGCGACTTGAACTCCTTCCCTTGTCGACGCGCAGTCCTCAACTTGTTCACCTTGTAATCCGAGGGAAATCCTCCATAACATGGAGAGCGCTCCCATCACGTAACACGTCACTGATATTGAGACAAGATACCACTTTCTGAAATGGAGTTGGTTCTTTGAATTTCTTCATATTTGGAAACGCGCCGTGATTTTACTTATCTTATTAAATAAGCTAATTAATCCATACTAATATATAAATGAGTAATGCGAAAGTGTGTATATCTTTTTGCTACTTAATCACGACTAAACAACCGAACCGATCGTGATGAAATTTGGCAAGGATGTAGTTATTTTATAAATGCGAGAAAAGAAAGAAAGAAAACAATTTTGACCATAAATGTCGATGAAATGGAAAAAAAGAGAGGTATATTCGCGTACCGGTTGGAGATAAGTGACAACTATGAATGACAATATTGTTTGCCTCAAAGAGCTCAACGAGGAAGTCCACGACACCATATGTCTATCTACAAAGTACCTACATTATCGACAAAACGTTATTAAAATAGGAGTGTTACTTCAATTTAAGAGAATAATTTAATAAGGAAAAAATTAATCACTATGAAATCAAATAGGAAAATTATAGGCATTTAAGAAAAATTAAAAAAGATCTTTAAATCGTAAAATTTGGTCGAATGGTTTAGATTTTAAGAGTTTCTTAATGAAATGGTGCAGCCGCGCAGCCGCCGTTTTGTTTTGCCTGGGAAGCAAAAATTCGACCTGCGCGGCTCACAGCGAGTGGGTTCGTTGGTCTAGCAAGTAAAAAACAAGTCCGGGCAACACCGGGTAATCATCAAGTATAGTTCATATTTTCAGTTAAAGAATTATATTTAAAACTTTGTATTTAAATGTATGGTTAAATTATGAATTAGGTGTCATACTTAATTATTAATAATTTAATTATAAAACATATTACCAGGGCTCAGGTCGATATATACTAAAAATAAGAATATATGCACTTAAAAAGTTCAAAATATGAACTGTAAAATTACAAAATGTGCACTAAAAATCCAATAAAAAATTCAAAATATGGTCTTTAAAAATGAAGCTATATATTCTCTACATGCTAATTAATGTTTTTATTTTATTTTAATAATTATGATGATTTCGAGTAGAAAAATTATTATGAAACCAAGAAGATACTTGAACTAGTATATCAGTAACAAATGTATGTAGACACGAGATGCTCGCGCAGCGGTAGTCGGTATAAGTAGTAGAGAACACACCGTAGCAATTGCGTCGCGTGCATAAATTGGGAAGACTAGAAGTAATCGATCCCAGGTGCTGCCGATAGCCCAGACGACTTAGATGGCTGGAACGCAAGCAGCGTGGTAGAGTGACGAACACATGGAACTAGTTGGTGAAGTATATCTGCAATTACATTGAATTGCAGTAATTTGCTTATTGAACAATTGTTAGTTTTTCCTACGAGTCTTCTAATTAGACAAAGTTGTATACCTATGTGAAATTATTCATGAATTTGATCAATGAGTGATCATCAGCTGGCAATGTACGATTTTGATCAATGAGTGATCATCATTAGCATCAACTAGCATGGTACGATGCTAATGAACTGTCTAATGCTGATTATCTTAACGAATCATAATATTTCATACTGAAATTTAAAAATTATAAAAGTGCAATAAGAATTAACCACGATTTGATGAACTTAAAGGACTTACATAATCAAGCATGTGATGAAATTATAAGTAGTGATGAACTGTGAATAATTGATTTGAACATACATTATAATTGTTATCAATTTGCAAATGATTAATTAGTTAATTCCATGTGAATTTGTGTTAAAATTTTTGACGCTAAACACACAGTGCAGCTATTGCGCAACATCGTGTTGTGATGTTTCGTAAGAATTTACGTGATAAAAGGATCAGTGCACTCCAGTAGGTTGGCTATATTTCTTTTCTAACACCTGTAATGTTTCAAAGTGAGAATCTTTTGGTGGTGTGAGGAACGGAGACCCAAGGTCACTAGATCTCCAATAAGCAGTTAATGCTCTGCTCGCGGAGGGGTCTACGTTTCAAACGAGGAGATTGAAGTTCAAGCGAGGTGCCAGTTGCAGAAAGAAATTCTTCACGAATATTCCATTCAAGGAAACTGTATGTAAAAAGAGAGAATTTATGTTTTTCTTAATTGTTCCATTATGTTAATCAAAAGAAGAGAGAATTTGTTTTCCTTGATTGTTTCATTATGTTATTCAATAGTCAAATTTAATGTAACTCAAAGAAAATAATTTTTCAAGTTCGTATTTGATGATCAAGTTCATTCAAGTTTTACAATTGGAGTAATTTTTGCTGAATAAATTCATGTTGTTCATTGTTCCCACATCGTTATCCCTATTTTTATGAGTCCAATAAGTAAAAATATAAATATTCAAGTTCTGTTATTAATTAAAGTCACTATCGTGATAGTAACAGATGGCGCTCGATGGGATTTTTAATAAACCACGATGTTGTAGCCCTTAGCATAAGCTAATAGTGTATTTATATGGAAGTAGGTGTAGGATATCTTGTGTTCTATTGCTTTCTGGACCGAACTGAGCTAGCACAAATCAATAATGAGGTCTTACGAGGTTTTCATAGCATAATATGTAATTTGTATATACTTATCAGTAGGAAAATGTAAGTGTTAATTGGCTTAGTTCAATAATACCACTGAACGAATTCGCATAGTATAATCCATTTTCAATAATAAACGTGTAAATACTGAATTATTGTAGTAATTTAACCTAAAACTTATTTAGTTCAATCGAAAATCCTCAAAAATTGGCATTTACATGCAAACAAAAATCTTCAAAACTATGCATTTACATCATTATTAAATTTAATCCAAATGGTCCCACCCTCAAAGTCATGGAATGTCAGGAGAAAAATATACAAAACATTCAAAATCCGAGCCCTGATTATAATAGCAGTTATCTCTGAATGTGGGTAAACAAATTTTCGGTTAATAATATTGTGTTTAAAACCAAGCGTTTAACAGTATGGTTAAATAATGAATTAGGTTTCATTCTGTGTAATTTAATAATTTCATTTACTGTCAGAAAAATATGTTATTTCTTACCCCTTGGAAAATGCTAATCCTTAGTACTCAATTGAATTAGGGGTTGAAGGACTGCACTTTGTCTCCACCCCGTGTTACGGCGTACATTACAAATAAAATACTAGTTTTGGATACAAGTTCTTGAGAAAGAGTCCATTTA
Source organism: Laupala kohalensis (assembly GCA_002313205.1). NCBI lineage: Eukaryota > Metazoa > Arthropoda > Insecta > Orthoptera > Trigonidiidae > Laupala > Laupala kohalensis. Next base: position 2,516,310 of record NNCF01126512.1, read on the forward strand.
CTCCACTATTTTTCACAAGCCGACGTGCCGTAAAGGTGTTTGCAAACTTTGGGATCAATAACATGAAAGATATGAAATAGTTTAATTGAATGTCATAATTGCAGTTAAAGTTGTAATCGTATGTTTCTGATTAGTGTTTAGAAAACATTCCAAATTTCAAGTCCCTACCACATCGCGAAGTACGTGAAAATTTTCCTGAAAACGATGAGTCAACTTGGCCAAACGGCACGACAGGAATAATATGATATTTCCCTTATTTAAAATCGAAAGTATTGATATATTTGCTCACCTGGCAATTTGCGCCAGTTTTCAACTAGTGTTGCAACACCTTTTTGTGGATAACATTTATTTAATTTTTTCCTTGGTAGACCAAATAAAGTCATCTCGCTGTTACTCCCAGGAGTATAATCAACGAGAGATCACACGCTTCTTTACGGTTTAATGTAACCAAGCCGCTTTAATAGATTTACATGGTGACTGTGAACCTCATCAGGTTTACCATTTTTTCCAGTTGGCAAAACTTGTTGCTTTTGTTTCAGCTTTAAATGTACTTTAAACGAAGGTGTGATGCTGTACAAGTGGATGTGGGTAAGGATGAGGCTTAGGAAAGTTAACTTTCATGGAGGAATTATCATATTGAGATGTTGGATGCGTTTTTATTGTGAGAAATAAATATTGTTGTCTTTCTCTTAATTGCATTTTTACTATAAAATAATTATAATTATTATAAGGAAGACAGGGAATAGTGTAGAATTGAAATAAGGAATCCGTGTAAAGATTGAATTAAAGGATCCGTCTCGTAAAATAAAGTTTGTAATTACATCCATATAATCTTATTTCTAAAATGAAAAATAAAGGGAAAAAACACATCATTTGACAAAGTGTCCCCTCTTCAAAGTAATTACAATACGTGGGGAAAATATCTATGGACGTATTTGCTCAAGACTTAGATGTCAATGGAGAACAGGACGAAAACTGGGAATAAAAATTTAATTATTCTTCAGAATGTTTCTTGACCTGTACAAAAAACATTTTAAATATTAATGTAGATACATATAAAACTATCATCTATTTAAGATGTTTGGAGAGCAATTTGTTTTCAAAAATAAATTCTTTTCTCGTGAGAAACAATGTGTTATCACCAAAGATTAAGTAATCCATATATTGCTTAAATGGTCGCTAAGGCAAAATCTATGTAAGTATTGCATCCATTTATATACATTTTAGACGTTTAAAAGATATAATACTCTGTCGAGTAATTTACCCTAATTTCCTTCCTAATCTACGCATTTATGAAAGATATAGTAGATAAGAGTTACAGGATTGTTAAAATTATTAAAAAACACATATCACCTGAATTAATTAACTTAATAAAAATAGGTCTTCCATTTATGAACTTCAGAAAAAATTGTTTATTAACAGTTATTTAATTAACCCTATAACACTGTAACAAATCTTCACTACGTTGCGACCTTGCTATGGACCTCTTCTGATGCATCAGATTTCACTGTTTTCAAATTCTAAAAAATCGTACGTCTGTAATAATTGTTAATATTACATTAACAATGTAAAGTTTTATGTTGTTGAATAATATAAAAAATATTATCGCCTTAGAAATGTTGAAACTCAAATTTGATGCACTTGAAAAATGACATATGCTGCGTTCCAACGTAGTACTGTTAAAGTGAAACTTGTGCACCAATTGAGACAAAGCACTGAGAAATGTAATTGTTTGACTAATTCTCATTACAATTGTTAAGTAACTATTCATTATGAATCATAATGAAGAAAACATGATTTAATTTGTATCTATCAATTAATAGTATGGCAAAAGTATATTCACGAACTCGTTAGAAATTAAGAAGAGCAAGTGAAAATATTGTGGCCGAGCGCAATGGTTCGTGATTTATGCATCACACCTCGAAAAAAGTAAAATATATTTTTGAAATATCCAGTAATACTTAGATAAAAGTGATGTAAAAATACTACGGAAAATTTTCTACAAAAAAAACTAAACTTGGCGTGATTTAAAAATTTTAAAAATTCTTTTAAAATAATAATTTTTTTGAGTAATATGTAATGTAGTTCCTCATCAATAATTTGTTGCAATTATTTCACTGAAATGGTTGGTGAAGTATGTTATTTTAAATTTGAAATTAAAATAAATATATTATTTTATTTATACATTTTAGTTTTTAACTCTACTTACTCTAGAACTGCCTTAACTGTTGAAATTAGCTCTTGGAAACAATTCTATTAAGCTATGCGTAATTTGCTCCTCTATCAGCGAGTGTCCATGAACGTGAAGCGTTTCAGTGAAGAGCGAATGAGGCAGCGCAATGGCGCCAGAGGCTCTCGAGAAGAGCTTTTCGGAAGCATCTCCTTGTCTCGCAATCCACCTCCAGCTTCTCCGGGGAACAACGTTCGTGTGCATTGGGATGTGCGGTAGGATGTGAGAAGAGTGGGAGGGGGGGCGGAGGAGTTGTGAGTGAACGGGGTTCGTGCTGGGAGCGAGGCGACGCAGGGCGGCCGTCGTCGACGTTTTCGGTCGGTCAAGGGCCTCGCCGTCAGCGCCGCCGCCGCTACGCTGTCCAATTACGGAGTTCACGTCCACACGACGGACGCTTGGGTGCGACTCACGCATGGCGACGGGGATGGACGAAACACCAGAGCAAAGGCGGCTAAAGTGGGAGTATATTCGCGATATTTTCGGACAAAAGTAGGGGAAGAACGATTTTAAGTTAGTTAACATCCTTACATTTCAATTATCAAATACTCGCTATTGTTTATTATTAATAATTTTAATTCAAGTTGCGCCCATGTATTTTGTTCCTTATATTATGTGGTTGGTATAATTATGATCATAAATTATTAAATTAATAGAATGTTATTGTCTTCAATGAATTGTTTCAAAGAAGTGATGGATTATCACCGACATTATGGACATCGCCAGGTTTTCAACTTTTCATATTAAATAATGGTTGAAGACTGTCGATTAGTTTAATAGTAATTTGTTAAATTCTTAAACATGACCAATATGTTGCAGGACGTTGTTGTTAGTTTTTATCAAATATGTATTAAATAGTTGATGCTTCATTTTTTCGGAGTCGTTCAAAGTATACGAGAACAGTTTATCGCAGACTTTATTTAATTGGCGCGTTAATATCCCATACAGTGTATCTCTTCATATTTATCAACGCTTATTCATTAGTTTGAAATAATTTGAAATTGTTAATCATTTAATCAAAGTAGGAGTAGTTATTGGACTTATACCTTTATAATAACAAAAATTACTTAATACGGCTAAAAATTTATAAAATATTTCATTCATAACATTTTATTGCATAAACGATGTAAAGTTTCATTCATTTGTATATTTTTTCTGTTTTTCTTGTGTTTCTGATGACAAATGTATTTTGAATCAAGCTGAAAAACACAATAAATATCACAAGTTTTTAAAAATCTTCAAACGTATAACCTATTAGAATTTTCTTAGCGAAGAAATGGTAGTATTTAAGATGTTGCGAAGCAAAGGTTTGTCCGCAAAGGTGGATTTACCTCACCTACTGTGAGACCGGCTCGTCGCGCCAAATACGGAGACTCGTCTGTCTGGGTCCATGGCGTGCGGGGAGCGAAGCCGTGAATGGTTGGGTGGAGCGGTGCGGGGAAGAGCGACGCTGAGCGGTCAGAAGGACGGACAGGCAGGCGCTGCACTCGCTAAGAAGAACGCATGCCCTCCCCTCCGCACCCATGTCGCTTCCGTTATGGGCCGATGCGTGGGCATTTTATGAGGGGCGTTGTTCCTACCTGGGCTACGGTTTTCCGTGTTGCAGGATGATGTCTTGTTCTTTAAATTATACTCGATTCAGAAGATGGGTTTGATTCCGGATGGGAAGGAACAGAGTCATCGTATTAAGTTATTCATTCAATGATTCGGGTAGTACGATCCCTGAATTTTACAACTCACGAATTAGTTGTTCTAGACAGAATTTGTTTACTTAACGGAACTCTTTGAAAATAATCTATAATGAAACTCACGTAGACTAAATTCAAATAAGACCAATTTTTGTGTCACTTGCGATCATACATTCTACTGCATTGGAATTCTAGAGTAGTCACAAAGAACCGAATTTATTCGACAGAAGCCATTGCAAAATAACATGGGTCCAATTAAAACTCTAACAATTTTGTAATTTCTGTAACTGAAATAAACGATAATAAACACAGAAACTAAAATTTGAGAAAAAAATGGGAATGATTAATATTCAAAATTTTTGAATTTGACTTAAATAATATCCTAGTACATAGTATGGGTCCTGAAATAAGAGAGCTTGAAGATATATGTTGTGTAAACGAAAAGGATAAGTCATTTTACACATGTGAGTTTTGGTTGTGTTACTGGTGGTGGGGAAAATGTGTCCTATGTATATTCTTGCATATTACTATGTTTTTGATGAACGAGTGGGAAAAGAAGATCTAAGCTGTTTTTTTCAATCGGATATCCTCCCTTTGCCGTTTTTTCACATGAGTGATACTATGGTAGACTGCTTTGAATTTGGTGTGTTTTGAATGACTAGTGGAATTGACTATTGAACATATAATATCGGTTAAACTTATATATGTAGTTTATAACAAAGTTATGACGGTGTAGTATATTTATAAATTCAATTAATGCAATGGTCCAACATATAGGTAATTAAGCTACAGTAATTAGCATTTTAGTTGTTGTTTGTATGAAACTAGACTGAAAAAATCGATTACCGGAAAGTCCTAATTAAACTATTTAATATTTTATGAGATTAGATGTAGAGCAAAGAATCTAAGACTTACCTCCTCGGATAAATAAATAAGAATGAGATACGTTACCCTTCTGTACTTCTGAGGAATGATATAATAAATATTGTTTTCTTATATAATAATTCCGTTTTTGTCCTTATTCACGCAATGCAATGTTGCAGATATTCTTATAGATTTTTTTTTCTTTATGTTTGGAAATGATATAAAAAAGTTGGCTTTCCATCGGATACATTAAGCCTTACTTTGTTTTTACCAAACATGTTGCTCGGAAGAGGAATATCGTGTTCACTCGACAAATCCGCTGCCCGTGATTACAGGCTCTCCCGCCCGGTGGAAACGATTCTCATGTCACACAACAATGCACTAAAAGTCGCGTTTTTTGATATCTCAGTACGAACCGTGTTCCAGTAGCAAAACCTATGGGACACTGTGATGCAACCGCTTGGTTTCATGGATGCATATCGCACAGGTAGTCGCGTTCGTCTTGGATCAATCTGATACATGCCATTGAAGTACCTTTGGTTTCCGACTCATCCTCGTATCGCGACAATGTTATTCCTTTCTTGATCTCTCTGAGCTGAATTTGCACCGCAGTGGTGAATGTCAGTCGCTCCACAACGAGAAGAACAAAATTGAATTGCTGTGCACAGACGGACAGACGGACGTTATACCAAAAACCACTTTTTCAAAATAAGGGATCACCAAAACGGATATTTCTGTCGAACTCTCGCTTTCGAATTTTTTCACGATACAATACATTCTATATACTACGTACGTGAGAAAGTAAGAAGTGTGTACCTCACTGGAGCAGCGTAGGACGGATATACGAGATCTGAGACCACAGAGGAAATAAACTTAGCTCTTCTTTTCTCATTCGTTCTTCGAAAATATGTATAAGCAACAATATACATAAGACACATGTGCCCTACCACCAAAACTCTCATAAGTATAAAACGACTTATTCCTTTTTGTTTGCCTGCGTGCTTCATAAACCGGTCAGGGATAATGAAAATAAAAACAAATTTAAAAAAATGTGGTTATAAAATGTGGCAATACTGGAAATAAAAATTATTTTCCACTTTTGCATGATGGTTTCAGACATTATTCGTGTTACCGGGGAACTGTGCACAGTGCCTGATTTCTTACTTTGCCGGTAACATACAAGTATACGTATTCCAGTGAATGCGGAACATCTTTCTTTTCTTAATTTCCAGTGGAAATTTATTTCAGAGGTCGTTATTGTAAAAGTCTATTTACTGGAAAATTGTCTGTAAGTGGCCAATAATTTTCAATAAATAATTTAAATACTCTTTGATTGTCAATCCGCCTCTGTCTTAGGACCCTTGATCGGAATTGATGGTATGGTCTCTTGCTTGCCTCCGGAGAGTAAATTAGTTCTTACTCTTCCACGTGGTCATAAGCAGTTTGTAACAGCTCTTTTGACACTCAATTTATTAATTTTTAAAGATTTTTTTGAATTCATATTTGTAGTGCGGGTGTACGTTGCATTGACTTCACTTACGGTATCGTTAAGAGCGCTGGTTCAATTCCTGCTCGGCCGTACTACTTGAGGTTTTCAGCTGAGGTTTCCTTCATGTTGGTTCGGTACCATAAGTTCCCCGGCAACGCAACATTTCTTCTTCCCAATTCCCTCACACTAATTACGATCAGGTGGAAGAGCAGGCCTAATGGTCTGAACCTCGCCATAAGGCATTAAATAAATTAATTGATTAAAAGCAATATTCGCCGATCAGTTCTTTGATCAGTGATATTGTTGCAGGAATATTTTCAGAATTTGCTTTATTTTTTTCATAGATTTTCCCGTGTTTTGTAGATTAATGAACAGAACGGTTGATTATGCCAAAAGTTCGATAATAAGTTTTGCCAAGCCTTGATTCCCGTTGACACTTTCTGCGCGAAAGTGGACAACTTAAGTCTGAGGAGGGATTTTCTTGACGATATTAACGGCGTTTCATAAGACGATGTCTTTAATTTTGTGAGTGAGATAAACCAATTTTCTTATAACTTCCTATCTTGCGTGAAGTTTTGAAATTTAATTAGTTATTTTTGAAAGTGATATAGCAATGGCATGGTAGAGAATAAAAATAATTAGTATTTAAAAGAATGATTCAAAACATTTTAAAGGATGTTGAAATTCATTTTAAATTTTTCCATTCTTTTTCTCGAATTTCAGAAGGGTAAAGGAAGAGTTGAAACGATTTAATTTTCTAAATTAAAGTTGACAGAATTTCTGGAAGTGAGATTTATTCGTGTTATCCGAACAATGCTCTTTGGAATTCTGAAAACTGAGATGCTCTGACGGGGATTGTCTAAAAGATAATGCCCTACCATTGATTGGAGTAAATATTCGCAAAATATACGCGACGGGAATTACGTAGAGTAACAACGTTAATTAAGATTCGAAATACCTAACACAATTTGCTTAATGTGGAATTATCAATTTGACAATTCTGATGTTATCTTGATTATGAAGACCTAATAATTTTGTTTTCGTTTTCGCTTTTTTGCAAATTTTGCTTTTGATTAGATTCCGTGTAACGAAAGAGATCCCTGGGAGAAAGACAAACAACTGGATAGGAAATTTAATTTTTTTTTTTTTTTGAAGTTATTACCGCATTTTAAACCTCGAACACATTTTGTACAGTCTACTATGAAGCGAACACATTATATATTAATTTTAAAGAAATGAATTTTTAAAGAAACGGTAACCATTAGTCGACTATAGAATGATTGAATTCCAGCACTCAAAGAAATTGGATCGTCGTCTAGTTTTGTAGCTTCAGAGGCGCGAAGATAGTTGCCTTGTGTCACAATGTGTGCATAGCGAGCGTTAGCTCCCCATCGTCTAGTATTGACTCCACACTTAAAATATACAAGAGATTATTTACGTATTTATTTATTTATTTATTTATTTATTTATTTATTTATTTATTTATTTATTTATTTATTTATTTATTTATTTATTTATTTATTTATTTATTTATTTATTTATTTATTTATTTATTTATTTATTTATTTATTTATTTATTTATTTATTTATTTATTTATTTAATTATTTAATTTAAAGTCTTGCGGCGAGGTTCGCCCACCTGACCGTGACTTGGGTGAGAAGGAGAAATGTTGGGATATCCGGAACTTACAAAATACAGTTTTTGCTTTCACATAAATACAGAGTGAATTTAATTTGAGAAATTATGAACTCTCTTTTTCAATGCTGAGTGTTATCAATCACTTCACAAAGTCTCCAAGTATATCTGATTTGACATTCGGCTAGAGTTAAGATAAGACTACAATTAGCGTACCGTGCGCCATTCGAGAGCCGATTAGAAGAATTTTCAAAAACATCGTTTCTTTCCTATGCGAGTTTCTTACGTAAGAAACTGCATTTAATAGGTGTTTTAAACAAATAATTGAAGGTAAATGCTAGTACACTACAAGGAGCGTAGTAAACAAGGATTTTATTTTCTGATGATAAAGTACTATCTGGAATTCTAGTGCTTTTTATGTCAAATATATTTTTCGACTGGGAGTTTCATACAAGACATCCCTAGTTTCGTCAAATCTTTTCCCAAAATGATTTTTTTAGGAATGCATAAAAATATTACGAAAAAACTTTATCCATCAACTAATTGACAATAACACAATAATGTTTGAGCTCTTAAGAAATATCGGTTTAAGAAATTGAACTACATCTGACAAAGGGTGAAAGTTCTGTTCTTTTCTGCTCCTTAACGACTTCAGTAAAGTTTCTCAAGAAATGAAATAAAAGACAACGACGTCTGCAGAGCATCTAATTCGTTTATTTTCCTTTATGGGCATTTCAATAGCTGGTCTTTCCGGTTGCCCTTCTGAGAATGTCTCGTTCGTATGAATGTGGATGAAGCTGTAAGTGCTGTTTTGTATGCAATTCTCTTATTAAATCTTTTTCGAACACATCACATTGATTTTACGTTTTATTCGAATTCAATAAACCCGCTTCGAATTCGCGCTGGAGTTTTGTTGGTATGTTACTGAGTAAAAAGAGGTCTAACGTCTCAAGTATTTTTAAAGTTTATTTAAAAATCCCGCCCCATCCTAAACCGTGTTTTTCTCCTTTTTTTCTTCTGGTAGAGGAGAATTTTTTTCAGGCTCTGTAGGGTCTTATCTAGGAACATAATGAATCTCGAATTTAGTGTTATTTAAATATTTTCGATTTATAAACAAAATTTTCCGAATAATCAACCGAACTATAGTTTGATAATAAAGCATCCTTCTGAAAAACCTTTATTGTGTTTTATTAATTACAAATTTGTTGTTATTCTGTTAGTATTAAAACATGTTCTGAACTATTTTTAATCTTAACTTAGGAGTATTCTGAAATGTTAAATCCATCTCTGCCTTCGGGTCCTAGNTAATCTTAACTTAGGAGTATTCTGAAATGTTAAATCCATCTCTGCCTTCGGGTCCTAGATCGGAATTGATGGAATGGTCACTTGCTTGCATCCGGAATGTAAATTAGTTTGCCCTCCACGTGGTCATGCGCAGTTTGTACTGCTGTTTTGACAATATTATTATTATTATTATTTTTATTATATCTCGTCATACTACACCACGTTGCAGTGACAGCCACAAGAGCCCAGAGACTTCATTGTTAAATCTAAACTATTTATTCAAACGGTACGATTGAAAGAGTTCTTCTCTTCGTTTAATACAAAACGCCAAAATTGCATTTTGATAGGATTTTCGTTTTCCTAACTAATTTAATTATTTCAAATCGTTAATTTTTAATAACTTTACTTTGGTAATTGACGTGATCCCTCGATGGTTGTTACTTGCTGTGGTAAACGTTTTGTAGAACTAGTTAGAAAACTAAAACAAGAACACACGAATTACGCCAATTGATATTATTTTTCTGAGTTCATTGACATTCAGCGCCATAGGTCATATCATTTACAACAAAAATTCACAAATTATACACCCAAGGTTTCTTACCCGTTAGTAAAACTGGAATAAAATTTATTTTATAATTACTGATAAAATCGTGCCACACGGACCGAGTGGGGGACACTATTTCAAAGTATTGGAGATTGAGCATATTGTTCCAAATAATGAGCCTAAATCGTTAAAGGAAAGTGTGAATCAAACGCATTCAATTTAAAAGAGCTATAAATAATACAGTTGTTGTAATATTCCTGAAACATCTTAAACTGCTTATAATAAAAAAGTAGCTGCCATTTATGGTTTTTTTTCTTAACAATACTCTGATGTAATATCAATTTGAAACCTGATTTGCGTAGTATTCGTATTCTTAAGGAATACACCCATTAAAGTTTTGTTTTTATCCTTTCAGTATTTCAGCGATTTCAAATGGTTGTTGCAAATGCCCGTGGTTAGAGATTTGCATTGCTTCAATACCATCTCTATTGTCTACGTAAGTTCGATTACATTTATGTATATAAACATGCCGTAGATAAAAATGTAATACGCTAAACCTAGTAAGTAGCACCAAGTAGGAAAGCATAGAAGACCACCTTTATCTGTATATAAAAGGTTACATGCATTTTTGTGTTAGTTATACTAGATTACAATGGCGATTTAAGAAAGGATGTTTGGACAAGGATCATAAAATTCACGTGAGCGAATATCGCACTCTCGGTTAGTTTTATCATATTCCTTGTTTGGCTATTCCGGAACAGTGTGACATTTAAACATATTTCTTGTTTAAATAATTCAACATTTAGAGATTTCCAATCATTTAATGCAATATAATTCAACATTTCCAATATTGAATTTTTATTGTTGATTTAATTGTTCAACTTTTTGTATGTCATTTTGAAGAAATACCTTCAAGTACATTTGGTTTATTTACGAATTAGAGTTCATTCAAAGTATATTTAAGGATAGATACCAAAATGATAAAAATTATTTCAATGGTACTAAAATCTTTCAAACCACAGTACTATTACAAACGAAACAATGGTAAATGTCTCTGCTAACTTCTTCTCCATTCAATTTCTTGTGGAAGTTTATATGGGTTAAGTTCATAAAAGCTGAAACCTGAAGCATGAAATATTTATAATTTTGCTCTTCAGTTAGGAAGATGTGTTGCATGATATATTTATAATTTTACTCTTCAGTTAGGATGATCTGTGTTGCATGATATATAAAATTGAATTATCTTTACAGATAGGTTTCAAGTACATATATATTTTATGTTCTACCATCAACATATTGTATTACAATGTTCATACTAACAAAGTATGAATATTTTGTTACTAAGTGATGCACACGAATATTTATATACTACGTAACGATGTCTTACAATCTAATTGATACATGGTCTTGTTTTAAACTAAACTGCTAATCCTTGTAAACGATAAAATTATAAGAAATTTCAACACTAAATATTACAAAAAAATTATGTATTAAAACGTGGATCCTAATCCTCTTCTGTCGTATTAATAAATATGGCATTTGCTTTGAAACAGTGGTGATGTTTAACTCATAACACAGTTCACGTAGGCATTGCGCAGAAAATCCTATGTTTCAGAGCAATCCCACACTGGAGAATATTGTTTTTTTTTGTTTTTTTGTTTTTTGTGGGGCTTTAGGGCTCGTCAACATCAAAGGTCATTAGAGCCCTTAAAACTTGTACAGGTAGGTAAAATGCAGTTGCGCACTAGGGAGAGCCAACATGACTCTCCCCGCGTGTGGGACTCGCCGAATGACTCAGCCATACCCACTAAAAACCCTCCTGAATTACAACTCAAAACTCAAATCCACACATATCTCACGACTTTACTAAAACATTAAAAAAAAGAAGAGGAAAGAGGAAAATGAAAGATACCCTAGCCCTAATAGCGTCGGGATCGAAAAGAACAAGAGAATATTGCTCATTCCTTTGTACAGAGGGGGATTTGAGGCCATGAATATAAAAGCAGTACAAACAGGACTGCAGAAAATATGTATGTAAATTGCAAACGGAAAGGACTAGACAGCAGTCATAGCACATTGATTCGACAATGTCCAGTATACAAGCTAGCACACAGAATAAGAAAAGACAACATACAGTATGACTTGAATATACATAGACCAAAGATACCATCAATGGAGTTGAGTAGTTACATGAGATGTGGAGATGTTTTCAAGAGATATATCACATAGGTGGTAAACTATAGCACATACCATTAGCATGGTGGGTTGTGACACATTGCGAACCATGGAGTGCAACAGTTGTGGCAGGGTGAGGTGCTAGAATTGGATAAGTATACGACAGGACAGAAGTACAGCAATGGCAGATACTAAATGGCTTGCATAGCGATCACAAAGGTATTACGATAGTGATCACAGCCAAGGGAATACAAAAGAGTACCACAAGAGCCTCTCCATTACAGAACACTATCAAAGAGAAAAGAAGAAATGATACATAGAATAGAGCTACAGATGAAGGAAACAACAACAATTATAGATGAACATGTGGATACTCTACATTTGGAATTGTTAAAGGAATGTGCAGCCTGCATAATAAAGAAAATACAAACGAAACGAAAAGTTAAGTGGTGGACACGTCACTTTACAGTGCAGAAAAAGAAATTGAATAGGACAAGACATAACATGCAACGATTGAAAAGAAGATGGAGAGACACAGCAGAAGATATACAGGAATACAAGAAAGTTAATCAATAATTCAAGGAAATTATCTATAAAGCAAACGAGACTGTTGGCGGAAATTTGCAGAACAATCTTTTGAAAAATCGACGTGGGGATTGCCTTTTATAATAAGTACGTATAAGATAAAGCGGAAAGATATGTGGGTTAGTTCGCAACAAGTAGGATTATTACAACTTCGTGGCGCGAAACAGGAGAATGTTTGATAAATACCCAGAGGTAACAGTGCAACAAAGGTAATATGAATCATATGTAAGACATCAGGAAGAATTAATCACACGACAGGAAATACAACAAGAAGCAAAAAAACTGAAGAGTGAAAAAAACACTGGTTATGATATAATAACGCACGAAATGCTAAAAAACACATGCATTAATAACACAAATACAAACCATTTATAATAGGAGTTTGCAAGAAGCATATTTTTCACGTGCTAGGAATATAAGTCAAATCAAGCTATTTTTTTAAGGAAAGGATAGACCACCTAATATAACAACGTCATATAGACTAATTTCTTTAATCCCTACATTTGGAAAATTGCTTGAGAAAATTTTGGCTAAAAGAGTGCAGAAATATTAATACACAAAGGGGAATATGAATGATAATGAATATGGTTTTGTGCCAGAACGGAGTACCACTGATGCACTGCGTGAATTAGTCACACGGATATCGCAAAGAGAAGAGAAGTATTGTGCATGCGATTTCTAGATATTGTGGGGGTTTTTGATCATGCGCAATGGCAGTACATAATACACATATTACTCGAGGGAGGAAAAGCAAAGCAGTGGTAATGGGCATTTAAGCGCACGAGCGCATGAACAGCGATACCTCGAGGTAGGTTCTAACAGCCACCGTAAACGGAAACCCTCATAAGCCCTGACGTGATGCGGTGCGGCGCAGGGAGTTGTAGATGCGGAAGTTGTGGCTGTTGCGGTGGAGTCAGTCGACGTAGAGATCAATCACGGGATGGTGAAGCATAATTAGAGTTTGCGATAATTGCATCTGAAGCAATGATGAGAGTTTCCAGTGATGGTAACTGATTTGTCATGATGACAATTGTGGAAGGTGACTGGAAACGAAGATGTTCGAGAGAAACTAGATCATGCTCTTCTTGACATTTTTATGATTCAAATAATCTTTCGTTTTAGACTTCTCTTTTCACATGCCACTCAGAAGCACTGGGAGATACCAATGAACGTTACAACGAAAACAATCTATTTTCCTTGTAGACTTACCCATTGTGCGCTTCTCGCGATTTTTATAGAACTACTTAATTCCCGAATTAGTGCACCGAAAACTGGTTCATCGAATCAAAGACTGTCTAACATAACGGTGTGGCATTTCCACCCAGACCAAATTGTGTAAAATCAGGAGTCCCGGGCTCGATTCCCGGCTCGTTACCATTTTCACGTGACCGAAAGTTATCACATATCTTCTCCACGTGTAGGTACCCGGAAGAAATGTATGCACAAAATGTATTTATTTACTCAATATTATGTTATTCAAATATATTTATCTCTTTCTTTTTCTTAAGCATATATATTAACGTCATACTAATTTTTTTTAGGAACATTATCCCTCTCAGTAAATAACTTGTCAATAAGTAAGTATAAGTTGTAAATGATATAACTTTATGAATGGTTACTCTGTATTGATGGCCATTTCGGTGTCGGCTTAGTTGGAAGTGCTCGGAGCAGAAAGCGAAAGTTAAAATCCCGTTTGCCCAAAAGAGCGTGGGCGTCCAAGCAGAACAGAGAGCGAGGAAGCGGTGGCAACTACAAGGGACACATGGCTCCCGGGACCACATGTGCGTGGAGAAACACCTTACTTTCATATCACCGCGGGTCACGTTTTAAACCACGTTATTACGCGGATATGACTATCTTTTGTCGGTTTGAGTCGTGAGGCTTACGAATTCGAGAAGGAGTAAACGTGATTTTGGGATGAAGTAAAGATATTGCCTACAACAAAAGGTGACCGATGTGAAAGTTTGGAATTTGAAAAGGTAATTTGTTACACATTGAACAAAACTACAGTATTATTATCTTCTACGAATTTTCCAGGAAGTTGGGACCAAGGACATTTTCTGGACGTTTCTACTTTCTTTTCATCTAAATTTTAATGCTTTTTTAAACCCCCAATATGTTCTTTATTTGCTCGGGGAAAAAGTTTTTTATGACTTTTTGATGTTTGGTGCTAAATGTAGATTGTAGCTTAGGTACTAAGGTTTCAAAATTAAAGTTTCACGATTTATAACTATTCTATTCATTGGGTGATGTTTCATGGCTATATACTGAATAATTTATATTCTATTTCTTTATCCTCTTACGACTACGTAATCCTGAAAGACGTGCTTTTTAGTATTACTGGGAAATCTCATTCGATTTTCTTGAACCATTCTATTCGAATGAAGTCTAACTCTTGTGAAAATTACCTTCTTTAGCAATGAGTATTGTAAACAATAAGAAGAAAATTTTGTTTTATGTATGATTCTGTGAAAATATATTTTGATTTACCTTCTTTCTACAAAATTTGAAAACCATTAAAAGTCAGAAGGTGATTTACGATTTGGACAAATATTTTGTTATAGAGTATTTTGAGTCTTTTTGCTATATAGTTTTTTCGATTTCCACTGCGAAAATAAGAATACGGTGTTCAAGCATCACATCTTACGGGGATGTAGGGAACAATGATGACCAACACACTACAAGAATAGGAAAAATGATGCAATGTATATCCTAGAACATAGAAATGTGAATTTGTTGCCCTATTTAACATTAATTTCTTTGTATTGTAAATTGAGGTTACAAAACATGAACAAAAAATTCGTGACGTTACAGAATTTCGTGACGTTACATAACCTAACAAAATTGATGCCAAATGTTCAAAATTTGTTATTTAAGCACAAGATTCATCCCTCCCACTAAAAGCATTTATATTTTGCTTAGTTATTTTATGTAATAATTGCTAAATTTTAATTTGGTTGGTTTTAATTTGAATTCAATAAATAATAATAAATGTATATAAAGTAGCTTGAGTTTTATGTGTTTCTCATACTACTTTTAAAAATTTAAATCTTTCAAAGTGAGTAGCACTACATCAGATGTCAACAGTACATTTGAAGTTGATGAATTTGCAAAAATTCAATCTTATATAAGCAGAATGTCCACACAAAACCGAAAAACATGGCAAATGGCTCACGAAACAAAGAAGTTTGGGGACCTCTGATCTACACTATCAACCACATGGTATCCATCATTAGTGTTGGACTTGGTATGGAAAGTAAATATATTCGTGAAGTTGGGCAAAATATACTATTTGAACAAAAGTTTTGTAGAGAAACTAATTTTTTTTATTTATTTAAAAATAACCACGATATTATGTAGTTTCTTCGATAATATGAAAATGAACGGTGAATATTTTTTTAAATTAACGATACTGAATTATTATTATTATTTTGAAGTTTGACAGTATTCTACATGAGTTGTATTTTATCATCTTATCATAACCTTGATTGGTTTTAGAGTTTTGTTATTAAGATATTTTCATTCATAAAGACGAGGAATTCAATCCTTTACAAAATGATATATCGTAAAATCTATATCTTCGGTCCTTATCAACAATTGTTATTTTTCATCTCCCGGGGATGATATTGACCTTCTTCCGTATTAATTCTGAGCACAATAACTGGCTCTCTCTTCCTTTCAAGCCGATCACGTGGAAAGATTTAATCTTGCTCCCATCTGGACCTCGTTCCAACCCACCCCTGCGATTCCTTTTCGAGCACGTGCGAAGAAAAGCAGCTCCCTACCCTTCCGCTGGAAGCCGTCACATTGACTCACCCTCTGTCGCGAAACGAAGTCAATACTCCTGGGAAAATGGCGAGCGCTTTGGAAGGGACACTGTGTTCCAGACGACAGTCACAAACTTAATATAAAAAAACGTCTCATCCTTTTATGAAGAGAGCTGCAAAAGAAGCGTGAGGTAAAGGATTAATGAATTCCTTTTTTAATTTTGCCTGTGAATCTCATGTCGTATTTTAATTTATTATTCAATCAAAAGGCACACCCACTCGACAAATTCAAGTTAATTAAATTTGTAGGTAAAAATGGTGCGAAAGAAGAAGTACGAAAAGAGTTTGAATAAGTTTCATACTCTAAAACACACAAAAAGTATTGCCAAGTAGTCATTGGCAAATGTTTGCTTCCAAAGATTTACTTAAGATTCGACAATCTATATAAACTATTGATATATTGAATAATAAATATATCCCTATTAATCTGTCATCGCCGTGATAATAAAAGCCAATGTAAATCTCTCTCCGTTGTAGCTGACGTTAATGTGGTTCTAGCTGAACTATTTTTATGAACACATTGAAGGATGGCACTAATAGAACAGAGAAAAAAGTTTAAATTGACCACTGAACCAAAATTAATTTGACAGATTATTTACGTTGTGTCAAGAACTTGAGAGTTAAAGCATACGAATTATTTAAAGGAGTATTCTAGGAAATATACAATCACAATAATAAAGTATATTATGGATCAAAACTAGGAAAGTGTCGTTGATTTCTCTTTGAATATTAATTTGACACTGAGCACAGAGACATCTGCTTATTCTATTTGTCCAATATTATCTGACGGAACACGATTTCCTATAGGTTTCTGAGCAAAATTTCAAATTTATTCTTAATGCTGTTAACTATTCCGAGAAAAGTTGTATAAAATTGTATAAAATACTACGACAAACGAGAATTTAAAATTTATTGAATAACTGGCGATCTACACTGTAATACAATACGAGGAAGGTTTAGTGCTCTTTGACCCAGTCGGATACGACTGCTGTGCTACCGACGTCGAGAAATTAATTAATTTATGCTGTAAAGGCATTTGTTAATTTTCGACAGATGGATTCGTCGAAAACCAGCGATGAAATCCCGGAGTTTTTTTTATCAATATCTCGATAACTGGAATGAGTCCCTAGTTGGCTCAGTCTCTCTCACTCTTTTCAAACCGGGAGAGTCCATTGCGATACTGCCGACAGTAACACATGAAAATAATCTTTTGGAGGGAGGTTGTCTCCTTAACGCTGAACAGTCCATATAATACCCAACACCTGAAGCGTATAGAGAAATATTGTACCTATACTAGGTAACGGTATTTTATTAATAGACTTATATCCACTAGTTTTACCTTTTTTCTTAAAAAAACTGTAGGTTTTAAAAATCCGATTGGGATTTGGGGTTTCCGGGGAGTGAGGGTTGAATCTGTGCAAACGTCATTGCAGATCGATTAACTCATTAAGCTAACAAATCCTCCCACCTCTTGAATTTTGATAATTTAATTGTAGAAACGTTGCTCTTCTTGGTATTTGCGTTTGACCGAAAACTGTTCTGATACGCTTCGAATGGGACGTAATATTGACTTAAAATAACAGTAATCTTAATATTCATAATTTTCATAATCGTATACTGTACTTCACCTTTTCTTTTACGGAACGTCGAATCAATTTCTCACTAGTTTTCCCCTTTGACAATTCAACAGGAAATTTTGTTCCTGTTTCCTCCCAATACTTAGTTTCTGTTCCACTTTTCCCTAAAATATGCGAAATAAGGCTCTTCAATTTATTATATGCTATTAAATACGGTATTCCCAACCAAATTTTTTGGAATGCTTTTTTCCAAAAATTATTTCCAGATCCTTTTTGACATCATAACAGAATTGCGTTATAGGTTCTGATATCATTATTTGCATTCCCTCGCAGTCTTATTTTCTTTTGCTAAATTCTTTTTCTTGTTTCTCTTTCTCTTTAGTTTACTATTTTTTTATCCACAAGGATTGCCCTTTCCTTCTCGTCGTAAATGTTTTATTTCTACTGAATTCGATTCGCTTTCGTTTACACGTTTTTGCTTTTTACTGTTTACACTTTTGAGTTACACTTATCTTGATAATAAATTCAAATGCAAGACGATTAGCTGAGAATGTCCCTTCTCCTGAAGTTCGTCGCGCCAAGCAGCTGTTTGTGATGCTCGTGCCCAGGACCGGCTGTGGGAAGAGAGTTTGGTGGATGGTGCAACGTCATGATGTCGCAAGCCAATGGCTCGTGGCGCTCTCCAGACAGCGCTGGTACGCTCCGCGTCCATCCCACAAGCGCCACAGACACCTTATACGGCTTCAGGAAATGGTTCAAAGTTCACACTTTCTCGCGTGGTCGTCTCTTCATTCAAAGTGCTGTGCGGTACAGTGCGGAAGTTGAGGAGTTATGGTTTCCTACAATGCCAAATATGTACCTTTCTTCCAATAACCAATATTTACTTCTGAATAAAATAATAATTTAAAGCTATATTTATTTTTAAATGATATACAATAAATGCTGGCGGATGCATGTGAAAACATTGTTATACAATCATGAAATCTCTGGGTCAATTGAATCGTGAAAGCAATAAATAACACATGTACCGGTTATACAGCATTTCGTTCTTACGGTAAATACACACAAAGATCTGAATAATAAAAGTAATAATCTTAAAAAAGAAGCAACTATACATTACACCGTTTTTTAGGTAAATAAACATAAACTCAACAACAAACGTGGCCATCAAAGATTATAGACCATATCGTCACCTGGGAAGCAACTAACCACAATTTTAATTCGAATAGTACATAATTAAAAAGTAAGTTTTCGGCACCGCGATGAGTATTCGCGTATTTTATATCCATTTGATGTATAGTTTATATTGGGTGTAGATAAATTCGAGTTAAGAAAATGAAGACTTAGTTTGAAAAACATGAATCTGCTTAAACAACAATAACATATAACCTTCAGTATGTAAAACATTGTTGGGTGCATTTAATAGAAATAATTATTTAAAATGAAATGTAGATATTAAAAAAGAGTGCGATGTTTGTGGTAGATTCGTGTTTTAAGGAATCACGTTCTAATGAAATACCAAAGCACAATTATTATTTTTTTAGGAGTGGCAGGGAACGCAGTCCTACTATCGAATCTCGTTTCCATATCTTCAGTGAGCTTCGTAGCGTATATGACGTACATGAGATTCACTTCAATGACGCAAACTTAGTATTCTTCGGTTCATAACAGGCATCAAATTTCACCTTTCATCTACCTTAAGCAGTAGTTTCCATCGCCACAATGTTGTCTGCATAATCGTAACGATTGACCAACAATGGAAGGGGGACGAAGAACCTGAAGAGGAGTGGACCGCTGTTTCCCAATGAGAGGTCGAAGAATCCAGATGAGAGGATGGAACAACACACCTACATTTGGTGCGAGGTAGTCGGCAGGTAAAATGAAAAATATCATTATAAAAGTTGATGGATCTAAGGAGGATTTATCGATCACGAATGAGGTCGATGACTTCATTGCGAAACAGGTACGGACTGGGGAGTTAGGATACATGGATCCTACGAGAGGGAGTAAACCCCATAACTTCCCACTGACATCATTTGCCCAGTTTGCTATGATGCAACCATCGACAAACTGCGCCATCCCGGCTGTCGGAGTTCGTGTTTTCGGATTTGTCTCTCTGGGATATAAAGGTGCTTGTCCACATTCAAACGTACTTGGAGACTCATTCGTTAAGCCAAGTTCGTAAATTGGATAAATTACTCAACGCAGCGTGAAATGTACTTGACAGACTTCATGGCAAACTAGTTCGAAAAATAAGTTTGATTGTGTATGTGTACCTTTACATATTGACTGACATTATCAGATGTCAGAAATATTATACATAGAATACATTTTCAGGAGCAATTCTACCATCTTAAGTATAGTAGAGAGTAACAAAAGTGATAAAAAATTAATCACAATATTACTGTATGTTGATTAAATGTACATTACGAGTGAGGCAATAGTAATTGTAATATACAATAGCACCTGTGATACAATAGTACTATGGGTTACTATTGTAATGTACCTATCATTGTTGTACATATAAATAAGTTATTAGTATTTGTTTAAACATTTATTAGGGATCAATTTTCCTTAATATATTTAATTTAATATAATTTTCGTCATTTGGCATGGTTCAGACCATGAGAGCTGCTCTTCCACCTGACTGTGACGTGTGTGAGGGAAATGGGAACGAGAGGTTTTGTGTTGCATATTGTCTGTAATAAAACGAGTTAAGACTGTTAAATCAGATAGAATGATAAAATCAATTCAAAAGAAAAATTTGTCAGAATGCACATATTATATGAAATATCTATGACATGTGCTTTAATGAAGACCTTAATCACTTTGGAATAAATTCTTGTCAATTGTATTCATTAAGACTTGTAGAAAACATAATCATGATTCTTTAGAAACTTCGTTGTATAAGGAAAAAATATTTATTCGACAATGACGCTCTGATAGTTTTTGATTTAGAGATACGAAATTTGGTGTGATTGTGACACCAAGCGCTGCGGATTTTAGATAACACTATTTGTATTACCTTCCCATTACATTAAAAGTTAAGACGTGACGCTGTGTAGCTGAAGTTGTGTTGATAAAGATTTATGGCTTCCGTTAGGATACTTGCTTAGGTGATCACTAATTCCATAGTTAAGATGCGTATTAATATAAAATCTGATTATATCATGTTCCCAGATATTCATAAATAGAATTATGTATCGATCGTACATCAATAGACTTTGACCAATAGTTTCATAATTAGATAAATTGCGTGACTTATTTCTCCCAGTAGTTCTTGCATAATGTATTACATAGTTAAATAAATATTTTTACAAATAAAATTTCAGTAGAATTCATCAATTCTCTAAAAATTATAATTTTATATGACCATAAATGGAGTGAAGTAAATTTGACATTTCTTTCTGTAAAATTATGGTATTGCAGTTAATGTTGATATACTCTAGTTTCAAGTCTTATATGATAATAAGTATTCGTTCTATAATGGAAAGGATAGAACTTATTACTGCACTTCTCTGACGAGTTCGAAGAAGATTTGAAACATGAAAGGAGAATACTGGAACACACTTACCTACTATTCCAGGAATATTAGCTTCCTATATTTTCAAATATGTGGCTTCTCCGGCCAGACAGTGGAACATCAGAAATAAATATTGACCTGGTGTTGTCCACAAAACATGTTTTGTTTCGGCTCCACGAATTTCTGAGGTAAATGCATTCATATTTAATGGAGTTCACAAATCCCGTTACTTGCAGTCATTGAGAAACAAAATAAAGTGATTTAATAAAAAAAATTATATTGATTTATTTATCTTCAACACGTGTAGTATTTAACTTATGATGGATTTATGATATAACGGTCAATCAGAGGTGATGTACTGAAGCATAGCTCAGAAAATTGGCGCTCTAATTGTTCACATTGAAGTCAAATACCTAAAATTAATTTATAGTTTCGTTCAGATTGCTTATTATTGTGATCGATTTATCATCGTGAAAACGCAGCAAAATTGATAAAAAGAACTTAAAAAAATGTGTGACAGGACATAATGTTAAAACTAAAACGGGGTAGTAAAATTCCCCGTAATACGTAAAAACTCGGTGCTCATGCTGCCTCTTAATCAAGTACAAAGTAATAAGGTACAACTGCTGGTGTTAGAGGGTATTATTCAATTGAGAGAGCTTTATTTCGGAGACACTGAAATAGATTATAGATTTCTTATAACGCTTCACCGACATAGGTTATATTGATACAAAAGAAACACCTGTAGCAACCTAACCGTTTCGCATCTCTTTCCGCATGGTTGGTTCTAGTCTCGTCACGCCAACTATTGTCTTAGTGGCACTACTCAACGCCTTTCATCATCGTGTTTTGCTCCTGGGCGACTTCCTGCCCTTGGAGAAAGCAGGTGAAAATCGAATACGGTTAGCATAAACCTATTTCTCAAATATTTATGTTGTACATGAAAGGCGAGACAAAATTGGATGAAAATGTGAAGATTTAAAGATTTTGTACTAATGAAAATTTGTGTAGATTATACACATAGTTTCAAACTTGCACGACGAGAAACAATAAATTCAAAGGTACCAAATTTTACATTTTTCTTATTTTCTGGGGGTGGGCGGTCGGGTCCTCTTTATCCCCCCCTCTCCCGCTGCCACCAATCGAATGATCAATTTTACCTATTAAAACTTATTTTTAAGTCGAGTGATTTATGAATCGTGAACCATGGTTCTGACTGGAAGCAAATAGTAGATGAAAATACTCGACTTCAATGTGTCGCTAGAGCGCCATTCGTGATCACGTTTTATCCTCCAACCCTTCAGCACAGTCACGCCCGCTTTCACGTTTTATGGTGCGAGAACGTGCCTGGAAAGATACGGGAACGACAGAAATAAAGACCACAAGCAGCGCGTTAGCGCTACATCAACATCTCACTCCCAACACCACCGCGATTGTTGGGTTTTTCGTCGCTTTACTTTTGTTCTTCCTGTTCCCAACACAACGCTTCTCGAGAGGAAGATCAATTATATGGAAATAAAATTGTTCGTTTAGAATATATTCTATTTCAAAAAATTTAAATATAAGAATTCTAATTAATGAAATTATTGAACCTAAAGGTGAAATTAAATTGCATGATGTATATGAATCGGGACAATCTGAAAACCGTCGAGGTATACCAGCTAATCCTAAAAAGTGTTCACGAAAAAATGTTAAATTGAAAAATATAATAAAATGTTTTTTAATGATATAGGATTTAATGAATGCAGTATTGAACTTGAAAAGCGACATGGAGTGGTCATTTCCTCAAAAAAATTTAATTTTTTTATATTAATGAATTATTAATATTTTGCTTTGTTCTACGTGGATTATGTCATGAGATGTTCACAGGTTTTGTCAAGACGTTTCAATTTTGTTTTATGTTATCAAGTTAAAAAGTTTTCAAATATATAACATAAAACTTATCTTTCAACAAAATGCATATCAAGAATTCAATAAAAATATTTAATTTAACGTTGTTTTATCTTTATCAAAACAGTTCTTTCATTGAGGAGGTATTTGATGCCCCCAAAAATCACTGTTAAAAATGATTCCAGTGTTTTAATTATTAACAAAATGGTCGATTTTGAAATTGTAGTCACCTTTCTGTGTTGATTATTTTTTATTTAAAGATAGATTGAAGTGTTTATCGTTAAAAATTTCCTACTTTTTCACTTTCCTTGAGAAGCATTAAAGAAACTCTCGTCTTTTGAATTTAATTTGTGAGTCGAACATGTTTAGCTATCAACAATATCGAAGTTCAGAAATATTACGAGAAACGAATATTATGAAATAAGACTAAGAGTATTTTTACAATAAAATAACACAAAAAGAATAGTTTTATGCATAGTAATACATTATGGGTAAATATGAATAATCTTTTGCGTGGGAAAAACAATATAGGAAAGCGTTTCTTTTAACGTATCATGATTTACATAAAGTGTGTTATTACAAAGGGTTCTTCCAGGAAGATTAATTTTTTTTATATTTCGCGTCGGAAAGAGCTGACTTTGTTTTCATTATCTTATTCATAATCGTATCTAAGTACCCTCGTCCATTCCTACATCACGTCTTTTATTCTAAAACTCCAAAAAATTATCGTATGGAAGAGCTTACCCTCATTATCGGACTGTATTTACTTCTCAGTTTTAATGATAAGACAAGGATTTCTTGAAATCTCAAAAGAAATGAACAATTTCAGAACGATGAGAACGTTTTTTTCTCAACTGTATGTACCGTTTTGTCTGATACTTGTGAATCCAGTTGCGTCTTGTTCACAGTGAAATCGCTTCTTGGTTTGCGTACCAACTGAATTGCAAAACGCGGGATATTGGGTATTTATTTATTTAATTTCACAATAGGTCAAAATGACTGACAACGTAAGGCAGAATAAAAAATTGTTTCTATTCAAGGGAGATCAGTACGTAAATAATTGGAGTGGACTATAAGCATTAAGTTTACACCTGTATAGTATACTATTGCTATTTGTTATTTGTGCTTCAGTGTACTCAAAGTAGAATGAGAGATACATACTAACATCATTTTCTATGTCACTCTTTAATACCCGTCAGTTCCAGCGGTTTCATGTCACATCTCCAAAACCTTTCTCTCTCTCTCGCCAACCTTTTGTAATGAGAACACACAAACCTATACTCAAAGTGACGTAAAAGTGTATTGTAAAGTTGTAGCAGTAAATTAGTTATTTAGCCGCAACGTGTTCATAGGTAGTTCGTAACTGTGCTCTTGAAAATAAATTATTAATTAATTTATTTATTACCAGTCTGACTTGCTTGATGTTGGTACGTACAAGTCTTGCAAACAGTGTAGTCAACGATTTTACTTCGCCATCATCCAGAAGGGTAATGATAAGAACCATCAATTCAATTTACATGTTCTTATGAGGCTATTCCGTTTTTTCTGCATCGATCGTGTGGAACGAATATTACCTTGTCTTAGTTTGTTGCCATAAATAAAATGTTTTGAAACAACTCTTGAAATTTTTTGACACGACTCATGGAATGGTTCGAAAGAAGTTATCTGGTGGCGTTTTTTCATTCAAATTTGGTGACGACTTTTCATTTCACCATATTCCGTATTCCTCAACATCCTTATTTTATATTTCCTTGATACATTTTGAATTGGAAGTGGTGTCTTGAATTCGCTTTTAGAATTGTTTTTCAATATTGAATTTGGTAATAAGGAAATAGTATTCCCATTTGCCATCAAAATCAGATTTTTATGCTTTATGATATTTATTTAATGTCTTTTCGGTGAGGTTCAGATCATGAGGCCTGCTCTTCCCACCTAACCGTTAGACTTGGGAGAGGGAGTTGGGAAGGAGAGACGTTGGGTTGCCGGGGAATTTTTGGTACCGTACCGACATTTGTCTGGAACCCCAGCTGAAAAATTCATATAGTTCGGTCGAGCAGGATTTGAACCCACGCTCTACTGGATTGTGGAAGCAAAGACATTATGCCTATGGGACATATTTTTAAAAGCTGGAATTTTATTAATCCATTCAGCACATAATATTAGTATACTCGGAAATATTTTATATAAACCATTGTACTGAATGAAAATCAATTAGTGGCATATTTTATAACATGTTTTCGATGAATAGGAATACAAAAAAGATTCAATAAAATTTTCCTTCTTCATTGCGATGAATTTTACAATGCCAGTAAAAAAAGAATTGGGAAATGAATTACAACTCTAGAATTTTTACTATAACGGGGTGTGAATGATATGAAATAATTTTGTATAGAATCGGAAGTTGGAAAGAGGACAAATACATATTTTAACATCATTCATATTTGATAAGACCTCTTGACCTTTCCTAACAATTCTTTTTTATAAATAATGAATCATCAACTGTTTATTAACTTCTTTCGTCTGAATCCATAGCACTAACCTTAAATCGATGGTAAAGAATTGGTCACTAAAGATGCAAGAGCATCTTTCTTTGCCACAAGATTAACAATGCAAAAACATTTTCGGAGCAAAGGTGATTGGTTTGGAAATTTCGTAAGTCCTTACAAAATACTTTTCTTTGGTGCTCGCAGGATAAATGAGAGTAGTAAAGTTTGATGTGTGGAAGTTGTTACAGTTTTTCTTAGAAGGGTCATCGACGTATTCTAATCAGCACTATTTATTTAACGTAAAAATCATTTTTATGGCATTAGTAGTATTTTAATGACATTAATTTTATTCAGTTCTTAGAAAATTCTTTAGATTCATTGATACCATTAAGAAAAAATACTCCAAAACTCCAAAGTTTTTTTTAATTTTAGGATTCATTAAATGGAACTTGTTTTGCTTAAAACGTTTTGGATGAAGCAGCATACCACAATATATATTTGTTGTGGAACTGATCACCATACCAAAATCCAACCAAATTCTTCTCGTACTGCGTTCCCGATCTCTTAAATATATAAGCGTGTTTTCTAAAACTCTCAGCATTGCGGATGCTGCAGGTTTTTCTCGTAGAAGAAGAAAAAGAATGGTAAACGGAAAGGCTGTAGTAACACGAGGCGTCGGTAACGATGTAACGAGAAAATGATGACGAAGGAGAAGAGAGAAAAAAGAACGGTGACTGAGCGACTGGAGTCTCGAACGACTGCGTGGAGCAATCGATTTTTCCTCCAGCGATGAGAAGTGAAGAAGAGAAGGTCGAGGAGTATTCGAGAGGACTTGAAGCTTTGAGCGGTGCGAGCGGTCTCATCCCCGGCATTCTCTTCTTTCCCCTCCCCTCCCTTCCCCGTTCCACCATCCACGTCCCTCATCCGTCGTTTTCCTTAACGTGACGACGACCCCACTTGGAGACACGTTTCTCTTCCTCGGTGCAAGTGCCGTTCAACAGAGACGATCGAAGGACTGGGAGGAAAAAACAGTTTACTTCATACCGCAAGGATCTATCCTAAGCTCTGGAATCGTCACGTTCCCCATTCATTTTCGTTAGGTTTAGCTACCCACAAGAAACAGCGAGGTGAGACAACATGTAACAAGGTTTATTACGACACCATTTGGGTGATGGAGGTTGCGAAGTCAAAGCCTTACCACTCCAACATTTAATTTATGAACTATACTGTAATGGTGAACGGATTCCAAATATTTTAGCGGGCGAGCGTGAAAATTCAGGAACTATTTCCAACCTTCATGGTGTTGTGGTTGGTGTGAGATCATACTGTATTTCGAACTTATTAACATCCGCATCTTTTGTGATCTTACCGTTATTTTAGCCGTCAAATTGAAGAAGAAATATGTGTGAGACTTTTAATTGTGTTACACTTATGGTTTTCGTATGTGTCAATTTTGTTTCTGAATGATTAGAATTTGGTCATATTTAATGAAAGTACTTACTTATATTTTAATTAAATTCTTCATAATCATTGTTATTTTCATGCTTGTCTGATCAATATAATTTGAAACTGTCAAGACTGAGTAATTTCTCATCTTGTCTTGGAAATACATCTACTTAGCGTAGTAATAGTACTATTAAGAATACGCAGCTCTTAAAGTCCTACTGCTCCATCGTAATGAATCAACTGGCTGCTGAGAGAAAGTTCATTTGTCCATTAACAATATTAGTGTTTATTCTCTCTCTTAGTAATAAAGAGAGGTCGTAAAACGAGGATGGGTATAAATTGTGTCGCTTGCTCTTTTACGACGTGATCCTGCAACGGAGGCGATGGCGTGGTGTTCCGCAGGGGCCCCAACGTGTCCATCCTGCACCTCCGTAGCACTTCGGAGCCGTGGGAGTCTGCGTTACCTGGGCCTCTGTATCATCCCGGCGTCGGAGGAGGAGGAGGAAGTCGTCCTCCGTCGAGAGGTGGCAGCAGCGTCGGGTCGCACAGCGGCATCCCTACGCTACAGGTTAAACTGGCGGCAGCGGCTGCAGCGGCGGCGGCGGCGGCGGCGGGGATTCAGGTGAGGACGAGAAACGCTTCACATTAGTTATTGTTATTTGAAAAATAATTCACCTTTTTTTACGCACCGATTATACAGTATTTGTTTGGTTTCAGCCCCGAAAGGGGACATATTACATGTATTTCCTCCGTGTACCCTACACGTGGAGAAGATATGTGATAACTTTCGGTCAGGTGAAAATGGCGACGAGCCGGGAATCGAATGTATAGGTCGGGATGGAAATGGTGTACAGATGTGGAAGACGAACGTGTGGAGTAATCGTTAACACCTTTGCGATCAATGCAACAGTCCCGGGTTAGATTCCCCTCTCGTCGCCATTTTCACCTGACCAAAAGTTATCTAGAAGTATTGACAGGACATGGGAACTTTGGGTATTACTTGACAAGGATAGGGAAAATGACAGATAAGACGTGTATGTGTTGCCAAGGGGATGAAATTGTAACTCATGTATTATGTAACTACGCAATTTGATGAGGTAAGACAAGACTACATTCTGCAACAAAAAAGGAAAAGACGTTATGACCTGAGTGAAAGTACAAAACTAATAGACCCTACGTACGAAAGACGGCTTGACTGACTTCGAAACTTATACTTTAAAGATATGTACGCTACGGGATGCATTGAAGAGTATGATGTAATGGCACCTCCAGTAATGGAAGAGATCTCCACTAAGAGAGGCGAGACATGACAATGTAAATTCCACCTAATGACTTTGTTAAAGATGTGGAATTAAGACTAACTAAATAATAATAATATACACCATAGAAAAATACTGCTATCGGTCGAAAAAAACATTTTCGGGATCTCTTAATTTATAAACCAATAGACTCCAGGAGAGTCAATTTTTAAACTTACGCGATGATGTCGAATGTGTGTGTGAAGAATATTTTTTTCCTATATAAGCCATGAACAAATTGATGCATGCAAACCAAACTAGGGAATTGACTTTGAATGCATTGGAAATAGAAGCCTATTTTTCGATAGCTCATTCAGACTTCATTTACACAATGCGCTCCACTTCCGGTTTATTAAAAATTGTAAATTTTGAGAAAATGCATTTAAACATTTTTTTCGTAATACATTGAAGAGTTGTGCGAGGAAGATGACAATTCAAAAACAGTGTCTTAGAATTTACAGATAGGTAAATATTTGACAATTTTCATAAGATTTTGAGAATAAATAATTTATAACAAATTTAATTGTTAAATATGTCTTCAAAGATTTGTAACTATATTATGTTAAGCTTTCATTGCCGTATATGTTTTGCTATAAGTATCGAATTGTAATGTACTATGTTTCCTTGTATGATTCTTTTGGTAAGCATATAATACGAAATTTGAATGCGGCAAATTCCAGATATTTCTTTTTTCTTTTCCACGTCGCTGATGTGCCAATAGTCAATACAATTTCAGACATTCTGTCACTTACTGCACCACCCTTCCTACTTGTTTATTACATTGTCAATAATAATATTCTTGAAAACCTGCGTAATAGAACTTGGTTGAACCAGACTACCGGGCACTGGCGGTGTTCCGGATAATCGAAAATTATAAATTTCATGCAATAAAATTGTAATACATATCAGTACGTAGAATAAAATTGTTTGTTCATATCTCCCCGGATACTATATGTTTGCGAAATTAATGGTGAAAAACGAGGAAGATGGTTGGTGTAAATGAGACGTAGAGGTGTATTCAACCCTCATTCAATTACCGTGGGACGAAATATCGGCAACGAAGAGAAGTTCCTTGATTTCGAAGACTTTGTTACGGAATCAATGTTGGTCCGGTGAGTGACTGATTACCCAATGTATGACTGATTTTGGACAGTAAAAGCAGTCGATCACCACAAGTTGGGGACGCCTAATGTGTGCGGCCTCAAGAAAACAGCTCAGAGGCAAATGAGCAGAGGAAAACGCATGAACACAATTAAGGGAAAATATCAAATAAAAAGGAAGAACTGAAAATATTAAGAGAGGAAATAAACAATAAGCGTCTAAACCTTGGTAATGGTCACGTGTTGGGGAACAGAGTAAAAGAGATCTATAAATAAAATGAAGACAGAATCTTCCCAGAAACATATTTCCCATCGATCCACCTCCCTTAACGATACCCATTTTTAATGACCCGCTATTACCTACTTAGTTCTTTCACAAAAATAGGATGCATTCCTTTTTACTGGGGCGTTACGGCATTCCCGTTCTCGATTGACTGGTTCATCCAAATGAACAACAATGTCTTGACTGTTTCAGACAATTTCAACAAGATGTATCATACGGTACAGATTTCTGGGATAACATCGAAACAACCTCCCTAACATTCATCTTTATATTTATAAAAATTAACAATAATATTAAAAATCTGTGATAAATCATTGCCGATACGGTAAGTTAAACGTAATTCATCATTTTTGTGTTACCAGCGGTACGATTTAATCCGAAAAAACTATATTTCATTAAGTATAGTGTAATGTAAGTCTCACTTAAACTATCGGTTTAAAACATTTCTTAGAATAATCTATCGTGAAGCAAAAAAGTGAATTTAGAAACTTTTATTTTCATACTTCTTGTCCGGACAAGTAGTACACGAAAATATATAGATAAGTTAGATAGTTCAGTCTAAAGTTAGCTACGATAGCTCACGCATTGGCTGTCTAGCGAACAGACAGTACCATTAGCTGCCACTGCTTATGCTGAAGCTGCCCTTAAATAATTTTCGTCTGAAAGAGACTAATTTTCTATCACTGCGGAAACTAACGCTGTTTTGTCTGGGAGGAAGAAAGTTTCATCAACAGCTATAGCGTATACATTTTGCGCGCAAAGGCTCAGCCCCGCTCAAAAATTCGACATAGTTACAAGAACTGTTGTTTGTTCCTCGCCGCTCATCTCGTTCGTAGCTGTAGCTAAATGANACCATGACTTTCGCAACAATGAATAGTTATATACTTGAATAAAATGATTCATTACAACGACTAAACGACGCCATACCGACGTTGAATAGCCCGAAATTTGAAGTCTAGACAACGAATATTTAGTGTTTTCTTGACGTCGAGCAGCCGTACACTGAAGATATTTTGAATTTCTGAAGGTTAATATTTGATAATACCTAATTATGATTTTAAATAATGATATGTTCAAGTGAATTAATCTAATAAGAGTAAAATTCAAGTATATTCAAAACAAAGAAACGTTTGGATACATAAAAAGTATTTTCTTGGTATTTAAAGATATATTTTTCAAGATTTTAGACATGATTACTATTTTACGTATTTACTATTCATGGTACCAATACTATGGTGCCAACTCTTAGACAACGTAACACCAGAAAAACATTATACTGTGGTAGCTCAATGGTAGCGTTCGTGCCTTCAGAGGGCCCTGGATCGGATACTGGTGCTGTCGGATACCTGAAAACCAACATCGAAAAAAAATTGCTGTACGAATGCTATGTGCCTGTGATGAAACAAGGCAAGACCATGGAGTTGTAACAAAAATGAATATCGTCAAGAAAGTCGAGAAGAAAGCATGCAGATAGTCGACATCGACCCTTGTCGAACCAATATTCCATGCTTACTGGCTGACAACATCCTCCACCATAGGTTTCCTTTTCTTATCTTGTAGATTAGCTACTTAAGCTGTGAGAGCTAATGCTTTGCGCTGTGATACAGAAGGTCAAAAATTCACGTCATAGCAGACGGATGTTAGCTCATGTGTTGTCTGTCCGGCTGGCAGCCAATAAACCAGCTACCCGAGCTCAGGTATTTTTTTCAGTGTAGATCTCGAAAACAATTGTCGCTTAAACGAGGCTCTTCTGTACTTAATTCTGGAGAGGAAATAATTATTTTCCTATTGATAAA
The DNA here is from genome assembly GCA_002313205.1 of Laupala kohalensis. NCBI lineage: Eukaryota > Metazoa > Arthropoda > Insecta > Orthoptera > Trigonidiidae > Laupala > Laupala kohalensis. Next base: position 2,548,028 of record NNCF01126512.1, read on the forward strand.
TATTCAGGAGATCTTACCAGCATGTGTTCTGAGAAATATGAGGAATCATAATACCGAGAGAGAAAACATACGTACAATTCATACTTATTAAGTATGTAACATTAAATAGACTCATATAACCATGAATTTCGTTAAATTGGTTTTATCTGCACCAACACTGACTGGAATACAAGAAAAAAATTTACGACGCTATTGTGAAAGTCGTGTATTTCTACCTCTCTATTTCTCTATTTTGAAGAGTAATTAATATTTTTTTATCTTCAATGAATTTATATGCATTGACCGGTACACACCTGAAAACTAGAAAATAAAACTATGTCAATTTCATGATTCACTAACTTTTCAAAGCCCTCGTGAAATGTGCATTTATATTAATGAGTTCTGAGCACTGTATCAGGGAAACATTGCAATCTCATTATGATAATGTGTTACACGCATTTTCGTTGATACATCAAATGGAACACGATGACATTATTGGTTACGTGGTTTAGGCTTACATCATTACGCATGAATGAAAATTACTATTATCCCACAACCTATTTGCTATCATTAAATTGTAATAGAGTATTTATCGAAGGAAACTAATTATTATTCAATATCCATTGTACAGGTTTTCATAGATTTAACATATTGTTTGTGATTCCAGTTAAGATCGATGAAATGAAGTCCAACACGCAAGGTAAATATGTAGAGGGTTCATAAGAGAGGTTTTTTATAAATAAAAGTAATGCGTAGAGGAGTTCTGCGCTTTCTCTTACTCACAGAATATCCCTATAACTCAAAAAATTCTTCAATATTATTAGTCTTTGTCTATTGCAAAAATTTTCAAAGTAGGAGTTCGTGTTTTGCCAAAATTTCCGACTGACATCAAGTTGGGAAATATTTGAAGGAAAATCAATTATGAAGATTGAATAACACGTAGTATGAAATCCGAATCCACCAGTTGTATGTAAGACCTTTGTATTTACCAATTTCACTCGGTGTTCATTGTTCATTCAATACAAATATCTCGAAAACCAAACGTTTTGCGATAAATGACTGAACTTGTTATAATTTCTTAAAGTTGTTTCCCTTTGCTGTCGTGGTTATTATTTTTATATTCCAGTTGTTTTTTTCTGGTGAAATTCTAAATAGTATCTAAAAGAAGTCATCTGATTAATATACATACAAAATATCGTTTGACTTTAGTAATGCAATTTTTCGTTAACACGTTTACTCAAATAAAAACAATATAAGAGATTTACGGCACGGAGTATTTGACTTCGATATATTTATTTTAGATTACAGCACCTCGGCACCTCGTCCAAGAAAAGACATAAATTTTTAAGAAATGTGGACAGAGATGCTACTTGACCTAACTTTTGCTCCAAAATATAAGAAGAGACGGAAAGTGGTTCCGACACTGTAATAGAGAATAAATTTCTTTTGTTACTTAAATAAATGTTATAATACTTCAAAATTAAAACGTGCATGTAGTTACCTGAGAAATATATCTACATGTTTGTATTATTTCTATAACTAAGTTTCTTTCTAAAATCACTCCATTTCCGATTTTAGGAATACATTTGTTTTGGTGTTCTAAGACATCACTTTGCCAATTTCATCTTTTAGAGGTACTGCAATTATCTGTTGTTTATTTATGAATAGACCCTAGTCGTGACGAATTGACCGAGTGTTATTCAAGAAGCTTGAATAACAGGAACAGCATGGAAATAATGGATTCAATTCAGTATATAAAACGTTTTGCGGTGGTATTATTGAGTCCTCTACTTGTATCGGGAGTAAAGTTATGAGGGGTGTAATAGTCAAACTTTTGCGAAATGTTTTCTGTAATTCTACCATTTGCGTGTATTATATAATCAGATAAATTAATCGCTACAACCTTTTTTAACTATCACAATATATTTTTATTGTTTTTTTTTTCAACTACACAAAGTATCGACTCGACTCCAATCGCGAATCAACACGTTGTGTATCAGGAAAAAACAATAGAAATATATTGAGAGAGTCCAAAAAGAGGTCGAAAGGTATAATCCAACTTGTTTCCTGTAATGTTTGTGTAAGGCTGTAGCGTACGGGCGTATTGCCGTAATCTCAGGTAGTCCAGTCATGTGGTGCCAAAATGGGGGTGATCCAGGAAAAAATAGCGGAGTTAGATTTCTCACTTGTTACTAATGTATTTCTGGGAACTGAATCCGTATTTTAACTTTGCTGACACGTAGAAGTGACGCACCATGGTGAAAAAAATGAAAAATATCCAAACATTCGCACATTTTGATTATTTTTTTGCACGTAAAAGCCATATAATAATACATAATTGGGTTTCTCATTGATTTTTGTATGTTTTTTGATGGTGCAAATTCCGAATTTCAACTTTGCTGACACATAAGGATGACGCAACATGGTTCAAATTCTTTAAAAAAATGGCAAAAATGTGGTCCATTTCGATGGTTTTTTAAGATAAAAGTACATAATGAGATTTTCAACTGATTCTTTCCAATTTTGGGAGTTCTTTCAATTCGGAATCCGAATTTCACGTTTTCTGTGTAGCAGAGGTGATTCAAAATCATATACATTGGTAGGAACGAAAATGCTTTGATGAAATCAAGATAACCTCACAAAGCGTGGGTGGAGACCAGACTGTGTAATAGCGAGTGACAGAATTGCAAAATCGGAAAGTCAAATACCACATACTGATATCACATGTGTGTGCCTAGTCGCAGGCAGCGTCACCAGCAGGTCCCACAGCATCTTCCGGTCTACATGGATCGACGAGTGCCGGACGCAATGCAGCCTACGCGTCGCTGCCGTCTTCCGCTCGGCGTCGCGGTGGCGCTCCCATCGGTGCCCTCAGCGTGGACTCCGGCGGAGGCAGCGCGGCTCTCCTCCTGGGTTCGGAACCCGGAGGCGGCGGAGGTGGTGGGAGTGGTGGCAGTCGCATCAATGGTACCTGCAGCCGCGAACTGTCTCCTGTGCGTTGGTGTGATCGCGAGGTGGACGGCGTGTACCTTGGCCGCTCGGGCTGGGTGCAGGTGAGCTCCAAGGCAAGCGTCTCTTTCGCTCTTTCTTTTCTCAGTCTTATGTCTCGTCGCCAGAGTTGGTGACATCATCGTTGTTTTGCTCACGTACTGTTGCTTTGTTGATACTGTTCTCGTGGCTCGTGTTCGTTTGTGACGTCACGTCGTGTTGGTTCTATCCTTGATTGCCATTTCCTCGTTTGATCCCGTAGTGTAGTAATTATCCTTTCCTTGGCCTTGTAGCTTTAGTGCTCGATTACTGTTATTAGCATAATGAGATTTCATTATTACATTTGGGACATTTTTTGTGTCAGATTTGTACTATGTTATTCATTCGTGTGTATAATTAAGCCTGAATTGATTCTTGTTGTGCGTAATTGGTATGTAAATTATTGTGGTGTGGTTTTGTTTGTCCATTAATGCTGTGGGAGGTAGTTAGTTGATTTTTTCGTATCCAACGTTGTCTTGACATTTTAGATGTTTTTGATATTTCTTGGTGTTGTATTCGTTGTATATGATACTTCAAATGAATGTTGCATTTTTAGGACAGTCAATTTATCGGAGACTAATATCAAAAGTTGACTAAATAATTTTTATTTAAATATTGTTGTTGAAATCAAAAGTATTCGATACACTGTGTAATAGTTGCGATAATTATACAAAATGTTAACAATGACACAGTCTTTTAGAATACTCACTAACTACGAATCATATTTTCAAAAAAACGTATAGTTACATATTTTGCTCAAGGTAGGAAGATATTGATGATCCGGTGATGCTATTGTTTTAATATGTTTCAGGTGTTATTTAATACGTTTTCCGTAAAAGTTTACTTCCAGTACCTTTCATATATTATTTATTCAAAATCGAAACCTTCCCGCTAAGGATCGTAAGTTGCAAGACACCGTTCGTCCTAAAAAAAAAAATGCCGCGTGATGTGTTTTGACCCACCACAAAAAGCCATGTAAATTTTACCAAAAAAATGGACGTGCTTGAAAGTACCGGAAAAAAAGGGGAGTACCAATGTGTACCGCGCAGAAATTACTAGAGAAATAATGTCGCGAGGATTTGTCACAGCGTTGGGTGATAATAAAAGGTTAACGCTGTTCAGAGAAGGGACTGCACGAAATCGTTCGTGTGAGAGAATGTATTTGAATTATATGTGTCACATTATGAGTGGAATAGGTCGTATCGCAAACGTTGTTCTTTTCGTCTGTCTCTCTCCTTTCTCTTCTTCTGATTGCGAGGCAATTTGAGTCTGCAAAGACCCCGCATTGACCTGCCACCGCGCTGCGGGTTCTGCTCCGCAGGTCCAACAACGTTCTCTGGACGAGAACCGCAGAAGTCAATACGCCAGTCCCATCCTGCCAGCTTCCAGCCCCGTGCCCATCGCCACCAGCAGCACTATGACGTTGCCTACGCGCCGACCAGGCATCAGGATGGCGGATTACCATTGCAACAGCGAACCGGTCAACAAGCCTTCTGGTGGTCGTGGGAGCGGAGGCAGTCCGAGTGGAGCGTCGGAGGAGCAGACGCAGCTGCGCCCGGCGTATCTGCCTTTGCCGCTGGCGTTGGGCGGACGCTCTTCCGCCGGGAGTCGGAGTACTTCCCCGTCGCCGCTACCCGTGGAGCCATTGCCTCCGCCGGGACCTGCTTCTGCCACCGTCTCGGACCCCATGTCACCACCTTCTATCACGCCTATTATATCGCCTCCGCCCGCCTTCCAGGTGCGCGTTTGTCGCGTCGAAGATGTACGTGTTTTTATGTTTTTTTTCTTCTTTTTTTTAGTTTTCTTTCTTAAACATTTTGGATTCTCTTGAATGAATATTTAATAATTTTTTTTATATATTGAGTAAAGTGGGGACAGATACCGCAATTTTTGTTTTCTAGTTTTGTAATTTTCAAATTGACAAAATAAGAAATTTAAAAACATTATTCAATAGTTCAAAATCTCTGGAATGAAATTTATTTTTGTAACTATTAAAATGGCTTGTTTAAAAAGAAGCCATTTCTCCGAACAACCTTTTCTCACATCATATTTTGCTAGCACTGTCAGGTGCCACAAGTGTGTCGCACCGCTATTTTGGGATATGTGAACTATACAGGATAAAATCGAAGAGTTATATCATACTTAAACTTATTCTTCAGTTATAACCGATTTTCAACGAAATCTCTGCTTGTTTTGCTAAAACAATCTACAAAAATCTACGCTACAATGACTTCAACCACTTTCCGACTAGACGTGAAAAATAAACATTGAAATAATCTCAGGAAAAAACATGAATTAAGAAGTGAAAACACGTACATCACAGATCACGGTACAGAAGCATACTGTGAACTAGTTAGTGTGACTAAAGACGCACGACTTCAGCAAAAACGATCTCTGCGGTATCTGTCCCCACCTTATCCTAGGATTTTTTTAAAATGTATGATAAATGGTGTTTATAACATACCGACACAACTTTCGGTTAAAATCCTCTGTTTCATCTCGTTTTACTTATTATGCGATCAAGAATAAAAAAGAAAAATACGTGTTTTTATTCTAATTTAATTTAATTTCCATTAACTTATATTTTAAATCTAGTTCATTTTTATTCGCTAACTTTCCATTAGCTTTTTTTTAGTTATGTGCTGTAAACCATGAGAAAGAAAAAAATGCGAATGAACCAAGTGTCATTTAGAGTACAGTTTTCAAAACGTTTTATTATTGATTTATGTTTGGAAAGGAACTTCTTTTCCTATCCTTGAGAATATTTTTGTGTATAGAATATAGAGTTTTCTTGAAGACTCAAAGTATTTTGTGAAATGTTCAAATTATTGATTAATTTAGTAGTTTTTTGCGCCTTGCAGAAAAAACATTAAAATTGTGATTTGAGTTATAATGAATGTTTAAACTAATTTAGTTGTTAACACCATTAATGCAACTGTTATTTAGAAATTAAAACCCCTTCCGCGGACTTCACGTTTTGAATTACTGTGTTCTTTCTCACATTTCAGTATTACTCATGTCAAGAATATATATCTTTTATGAGTACATTGACTTCTTATATTTCTAGAATATCATTCTTTCACTTCTGGAAAGTTAATTTTTTTCACTAAATTTGTTATGCGTGGTGAGTATTACCGCACGAATATACGAAAAGTGAATTCGAAAATTCTGAGTGCTCATGTGTTTTTGCTTGGTGTGTAAGGTTTATTTAATTTAAGTCATTTTATATCATTACTAGCCAACCGTGCCCGGTTTCGCACGGGATTTTTGTCCCTGTGATACGGTTAACCCTTCGATATAATTTAATACAGACAAAAATAACACGTTTATATTCAAAACCGGTAATTTTAAATTAATTAGTTGGTGAAATTTAGTGAAAAAAAACATTTAACTAAAGTCGACCCTGCTGGCATCACTCGAGAGTTTTTGTTGCCAGCATTAGATTTTCGCATCATTGTTTGTAATTGCAGATTAAAAAATGTTTACAAACAAAAGTCGTCATAAAACTAAAATTATTTCGTTATTGTTAGAGAAAATTTTATAAAACTGTATAAAAACCCAAAATCACCAAAATGAAATGGAATATTCTCTCTCAGCAAGCATCTAAAACATATAAGCAACGTTCCCTTCCGAATTCCATGTTCTTATCTTTAATATTGTTCTCTGCTTTGATAAATGAATTTATCATTAAGGACAGTGATCCAAATATTCTCATCTTTCACTCATTTAAAATGTTAAAATTCAAGAAGTCACATTTCACATTATATTAACTTTTTAAAATCGTAGTTTCGAAAACTGTTTTTAATGAGGTAGATAACATAATGTAGCTTTTCAGTAACAAGGCTGGTCCACCTGAGGTAAAACGCGGTGGCACGGGCAGGGGCTGCGGCACCAATCTGACGTTTGTTAAATATAAACTATTTGTCAAAATTTTTACGTTTCAAAAGACAGTTTTTATCGTTGTGAAGTGCACAAAACAATGATCCCATTTTAATTGATAAAGACTAATTTCTTCTTCAATTACTCTCCTAATTTCTATTTTAACCCGTATATTTTGTAAACTTTTTTCGTTAATTAAAGTTAACCTTTGAAGATAAACGAATGGTATCGCAGATTCTTTGTGAACTTTTTTGTTGAGGCGAACAGTAACCGGTCAGGCAGCGTAAGCGAATATACCTCTCCCAAAATGATTTTTTTTCAACTTCAACATTTATCGCGCACACAACATTTTCTATCTTTTCTCATGCTTTAAAAAAATAAAAGTTGAACTATGATCTCCCTGGACATGTAAACTATCTCCTTAGCAAATTGCATCATGGTCTATTCTGTGGTTTAATCGTGAAAGGGTAGCAAACATACATTTTCGCATTTGTTTATTGGTATGCATGCACAAATGGTTTTTGTAAGAAGAGTATAGTTGCGTGGAAATAACTGAAAAAAATATTGAAGCTCAATTAACATAACCTTTTTTCTGTAAATGTTATTACATTATTGAAATTATAGTACTTTTTGGGTATAAATAGATTTTTCTAAAGATACATTGGATTGCGTTTATAAAATACCTCAATTTTTGCCAAACATGTTATATACTACATTTCGAGAAAATATTGATTAAATTTACTTTAATAACAATGGTAATTACGTAAAACATCTTTGGGACATCGCAATACCTAAGTTTTTCAAATATGTGGCTATAAGAAAACTTGCGACTAATATTGCTTTAACTTTTTCAGGACACAAACAAGAAGTACCAAACAGCGCCGCGAATGCGTTCTGCAGCGGGCAAGCCTCCATTTCTGCCTCGCTCCAATGCCATTGTGGAGAGTGACATCATCAGCCCCCCTCCTTCACCCCCTCCCCCTATCAATTGGAGCACACTGCCATCACCGCGTGCCACGCTGGTGGCTCCCACTCCCACACACCCGTCACCGAGGCCTACGCTCACCCACGGCCCGACACCTGCCCCTCGCTTACGGCGCCTCACACCGTCACCAGTCGGCACACCGCAAGCGACGGGTCTTCACGCACGGATTCCACAGACGAAGTCCCTGGAGGATACGACATCCAGCGGCACTCGTCGTTCTCAGTTCCAGAAGTACGATTCGTCTTCTTCATCCTCTTCGTCCTTTGGTTTCCGCAGCTTGGACAGTAGTCTCAACACGCGCGTTGCTATGCCTCGACTCTCTGAGACGGACTCCTCCATGGGTGGATACGAGGATGGGGATGAGGAAGACAACAGGGACTCGTCCTTCAACCTGAACAATTTCTCTACAGTCACACTTCTCAACCCTTCGCCCGATGTTCCTTTAGGTGGATTGGTCCCCAAAGAAAGGATGCTCGTCAATGGGGATAAAGTGTCTCCATCGACGATGCGTCACCGCGAGAATCGATTGCACCATCAGAACCATCGACAGGAACTGAGACATCGACGATCACCCGGTTCTGATGGCAGCAACAAGAAGATTGTCTCGAATGACTCGTCTTCTACGTCATCTTCTAGTAGTAGTCCTACAAGAGCCTCTTCGTCTCAAGCCTTCAGAAGACAGCAATCGAAAAATCAACAGCCCCAACCACCTCCTAACCCTTCACCGGTCCCACATGTGTATCACACATGGGATGGTCGAAACCGTGTACGACGTTCTCGAAGTTTGCAACTTCCTGAAGCTAAATCTCCTGGCACGATGCCATCACCTGGAAACGCAGGGAGCCATACGCCTTCAGAATATCAATACTATCCAGTAAAGAATCATCAGTTACAACAGCAGCAACAACAGCAACAGATGCAAGCGTCGGGGACGCAACAACAAACGCACTATTACCATCCACAGGCACTTCAACGCGCGTTGCAACAGCAGCAACAACAGCAAATGCAGCAACAGATGCAGCAGCAATTGCAACAACAGATGCAACAACAGTTGCAGCAACAGTTACATCAACAGATGCAGCAACAGCAGCTGCAACAGGAGCAACAGCAACCACCGCCTCCCGCTCCGTCGGAGCCTCATCGCGTGGTGGTGAAGATCGGAAGCAGCGATCAAGCGAATGATCGACCTCGACGCTCATACATACAGCACAGTAAGTCCCAGAGTAAGTGTTCCTGCACTGATGCACAGTAAGTCTCCTTCTCAATTTTCTGCGAATTCTTCGTGCTTACTATCGCTCTCCTGGAATAGTAAATTGATTTAACATAATTAAACATTTTTATGTTCTTGAGGATTGGTCAGTCCCGTAAGATTAATAACATACCGACTTTTCGTAAAATTTTATGTCCATCTTCCAGGTTACTTATTTATGAACATTTGACCTATTTGACGATTATATCTATTTATTTTTTCGCTGACTATGATATCCGGATACGGGCCAGCCAGATCACCTTCTGTGACTAATCCTCGAGGACATAAAATAATATAACAGAGTTATCAAGGAATAATAACATTTATAAAACTTTTAGTCCCGTAAAGACCATAAATTATTTTCATTTTACCAATATTTCAAAGATAAACAATGAAAATAAACGCTACTTTAATAAACTCGACTGAAGTTTTATGTATACAATGAGTTCATGTACGGATATCACGAAGTCATCGTCCGGATTAAAAACATTTAATTAAGCAAGACTAAGAAAACTCATAGGTGTTCTTAACACTAATGATCTTCTATTCCTATTCTCGAGAATTAATTGCACTGGCACAAATGCACAGTAGTGCTTTGTAACGATAGAGCATGGTGAGAAAAGTAACATAACTTCCTTTTTCGGCTTTGTAGATTAAAATACCCTTCATATTTCACTTATTTCTAGTTGATTTTCAACCCATATGCTGTTGCAAATTTCATCATTCTCCCTTTCAGGATTACCACTGATATAGTTCTTCTTTGTTTCAAGTCTTAAATGCCTCTTCTTTCTCCTCGACTTTACTGTCGCTTACACTCTAAATTAGGTGCCTCTTACGACCGATACTCACTATTTTGCATCCTGTGCTTCTTAGTGAATCACTAATGTTTGCTACCCAGTTTGTGTAAATTAACCTCACTATAAATACAGACATGTTCATACATACACGAACTGTCCTAACAAAGTATCCAAATAATTTTTTTACTGCAATACAGACTGGTTAGGAAACGCGTTTGTACATCAACGCAGCTAGGCAAAGGTTGGTAAATGAAAACTGATTCATTGAAAGTTATGATAATATCTTTCAGGGAAGACGCATTCAGAGGAGCTTCATCACGAGACGTGGGACGCTGAGGAGGAAGCACGTGTTATAACTGAGTACTTGTACGGGACGCGCAGTCGTGTCGCTGCCCGTGCGCTCCTCATGCACCGCTATCACGACAGTCGCGAGAGCCGGGAACGAGATCGCGAACGAGAACGTGAACGAGAACGTGAACGAGATCGGGAACGAGAGCGAGAGAGACGTGAACGTCAAGAAGCGGCGGCGGATGAACGTCGCAAGAGTAAATCCCAAGAGTCGGCGCCTCCCACGTCTGAACCGGCCTTCAATGTTTTCTTCGTGTCTCAACCTTCAAGCGGCGTGCAGTCGACGCGTGTCAAGACAAAAGAACAGCAACAGCGTCAGCGACAGAAAGTGTTACAGAGAGGGGCTACCACACCAACAATGAGCGCGGCGCACTCCTCAGCGGCGGGTTCACCTTTCTGTGGAAGCCCGGAGGTTCTCAATCCGTGTAATCCTAACACCTGCGACTTTTGGCCGCATTGTGCACATCGGGATAGTCTTTATCCACCGTCCTCTCACAGCAAATCCTCAACGCCTTCTCCTAGTTCCTCTGCCAAACTGCCGCCGTCGTCTTCGGCATCCGCCTCCAGCATGCGTCTGTCACAGACGTACCCCAGCACCAACGCGCCAGTCGCGACTGGGCCCGAGCGTCGACGAAACGGGATTTCCAGACGACTGCATGGAGACGAAGAGAAGCCCCGCAGAGCACCCGAACGCGCCAACAGCCAAGCGTCCCGCTCCTCACCCGCGTCCTTGGATCGTGTCGAGGACTACGACTCACAAGGACGACGCGTCACAGCGGGAGGCACCGCCTTGAGCTTCTCGGAGCGACTCAGCGCCGCCGCGGAATTGGAAGAGAAGAAAGCGGCGAAGTGGCGGAACGGGGAATTTGTGGGGACGTCGACGCCTGCGCCGTCCCAGCAACACTCGTCGCTGCAGGGGCACCCGTCGCAGATCCCGCGACGTGCGTTGCACCACGAACGCGTCAAGGCCAACACGCTGGACTCGGCCGCGTCTGCTGCCACGTCTTTGGAGCTCGAGGCGGAGCGCCTCAAGCGAGAGATGTTGTATAACATGGGGCTGCATCGCAGCAACGGCGCAGTCACGTCACTCGACTTCGAGGAGGACTTCCCTCCGTGCGCTCCCAAAGAGCGCAAGGCTTCTCCCAACACGGCAATGGTCGGGGTACTGTCCAGCCGCTCGCCGTCCGCAGTCGGAGGTTCTGCCTCGTCCTCCTCGTCGTCGAGCGACGTGTGGGTGACGACGTCCGACCGCACCGTCACCAAGAGTCCGCGCACGCAAAAGAGTTCCGGCGCGTCCACGCCGCTCGAGGACGCCATCAGCAAACCGCCGTCGCGGGCTCCGTCTGGAGAACGAGAGATGCTGGTGTCGCGTCCCGGCAGCGCGCCCGCTGATCCAGACGAGCGGAGCAGGGTCCTCGACGCGCAGCAGCGTTCTCTGTCGCTGCCGAAATCCTTCCTCTCCGAGCGCTACGGATTCAAGACGGCCAAGCAAAGGTAAGTTCCACAACATTCATCTCGAATACTTTAAAATTGTGTCGTTGTTATGTGTGTGTCAAGAATTTTAACTCAGAGTGAGAAGTACTAAACTTAAGATTCTCTTATTTGTAACTTGTTTTAGTCCGAGAAGTATTACAAACTTTGACGTACATTCAAATAATATAGATCATCTTTGTTCCTTTTTATTCATTGCTTTAAAACTATGCGAGTCTTTTTAATGACTCTGGGACCGGTATTCTACGAAACCTTTTCGCGGAAGTATCTGCTTCATATCAATAACTAGACAGTTAAATGCACATCAGTGGCATTAACTCAGTTTACTCAACTGCCGCGATTGGTATTGAACGGCCTCTCCATAAATTTTCTGTTCACAGGTGCTATCTGTGAATTATAGGTAAAACAGAATTTGTCTAATTTCCTTAAACAAATGTCGATGTGTAAGCTGAAAAGAATAACCGGATTTTTTTTTGAGACGGAAGTCGTGGTAGGTAGATCTGAGAAAGAAAACATACTTTTATTGATATGCTTTGGAATGGTTTGCGTTTACGCAGTAACCTGGGGTTCGTCGAAGATTTCGTTCTTTGGTAACACACGTTTGCAAATGATTTTGTTCAAATTGGTATCGGTGATACAATACAAGATTAATATTTACTTAGGATTTACATATATATCGTGGCTACGGTATCAGCGTGATTGCTCATCACCAAGTCATCCTGGGTTCGGTTCCCGGGTGGGGCAAGACAAAATTTGTAGCTTTTCATTTCCATGCGTATGAAAAGTTCACCCTCTGCGGCTAACAATCGCGCCTCTGCGACTCACCACCGGAATTGTAATACTCGGATGCAGCAATATTAATCCTATCTAGACGCTGTTCCTCCTATCTCAAATTCAGCGATGTTTCTGGTGAGTAAAGTCAAAGCAATAACTGAGCCTCACTAGAACTCATTATTCTGTGGTCCTCACTGCTCGCAAAACTCGAAAAGTGATCTGTCGATTGACTTGAAATTTTCACACAACGTTACATTTTAATCCGCGCTTGTCTTTTTATATAGATGACACACCTGGGACGGGTAAAAGCGTGATTTTTGAATGGTTGGAATCTTTTATATATGTATCCCACTATAACTCTCGAGTGCCAAAGCAATTTCAACCTAACTTGATACACACATGACTGATCATATGAAAACAAGCACTGTGGTAGTAAGACATCGCTTGCACCCCTAGGGAGGGGGTGAGGAGGGGATGATATGTGAAAATAATAGAAAAATTCTATATTAGATTCGAAACCATACTTTTCGGAATGAAGGACAGCTAATAAAGAAACGAACGATATTAACGTTGAATAAATCATTTTTGGGAACGCTGAAGTGAAGTGACACCCTCATGGTCATATAAGTACATTATCACCCCCTATAAGGAATGAACTCCCTTTGCATTGGGAGTGAGGAGTGAAATATCAAAATAATCCAAAGTGACCGATATTAGTGTTGAGATCGTAGTTTACGTGGCCGCTGAAATTAGTAGTGACATTCTCGAAGACGTGAAAGTTTGTAAACAGACCGTATAAACTCCAGCATCCCTAGGGAAGGGGATGCCACGAAAAAAATATCGAACATGATATTCCAGTGAGTCCATAATTTTCGTAGTCGCTGTGCTGATAGTGAAATCCTGGTATTGTGTAATTCTGAACTCAGCCCTCATGAAACAAACACACCACTAGCACCCCTTGGGTGGGAGTAGAGATGGGTTTATGGATAAAAGGAATTAAAACTAATTTTGAAATATTAATATATGAGAATGGCATTGAAATTACGGTTGATGAGATTTTTAAACTACCAATGCTGTTAAGTTTAAGATGAGATCACACAGAGGTACGGTATCCTTAGACCTGGGGTGGGAAGAGTGAGACGTAAAAATAACGTAAAAAGACCAATATTAGGGTCGAGTTCATGTCTCTTTTGTGTATTCTGAGACGAATAATCGCATTTCCAATGAAATTATGTTACACATTATGTACATTATGCTCGACACCTCTAAAGGTGAAGGTTGTGAAGACCGTGAAACGAAAAATTATCGAAAATGTCAGGTAAGAAAGAATTTTACGAAAATTCGCCTCTAAGAGGGTGAAATGGGAAATTGATGTTTTCTAAAAACTTTTTCTCAATTACATCTGTGTAAATGAAGGGTTGATACACGTCAATACTATCAAACCTCCACCATTAATGGATAACATTTTCACTGGATGTCAGTGTGAGAAAGAATAAAGTTATAAACATATTACTAAATTCTTGCGAACTAAGCCGCAGGTACTCAGCTAGTGTACATATATATATATATATATACAGATATATTTGGTATCTTTATATTGCTTTTAATAATCTACCTATGTCAGCCATGATAATCCAACTACTTATTCTAGACAATATTGTCAATTTATTTATCTTACGGTATTAGATTAAATTCGTGTGCAAATGCTACAACAATCTAAAATCTTAACAGTAGTTACTACCATAAAAGCAATGGTGAAGTGAACCCCACATTGTGATATCATTCCGTGCGTTGTCTACCAGAATTAGAAAGTTCGAATGCCTGTGCGGTTGTAAGATATGTCCGTGTTCAAAGTGTCATTCATTAGACTGGAATGTTATGTATTCCAGTTATTCGCAAAGTACTGACAGCATGAAAGATGATAATACAGCAATACTAGACCACATCCGACCGACCGCAGCATGTGGACAATTTATGCCAATATTGGAATATTCGTCCCACTATCCTCGGGTCAACAGTTTCCTGACACTCTCTGTTCGTAAATTCAAACACAATTAAATGAAAAAGTAAAGCAAGGGTCACAAGCGAAATAATGTTAATGCGACAGAATCTCCGATTGTTTTATTGAGAAATTTGTAAATTCTAATGGAATTATTTCTATTGGTTGTACAGAAAGTTTATCAGATAATTTAAAAAGGGAAGTTGTATCATTTTCTATTTGAATGACTTCGATTTAGTTTGTTTCATTCTGTCAAATTCCGTCAAAAGTAATACATAATTTCCAAAACAATTTCTTTTATTTTTATGGCAAATTTAGTTTAAGTTGTGGGAAATAATAAAATATTATTTCTTCTAAATTGATTGCTTACTCGACAGAATTTCAGTTTCTTTAAAGTTCATCGCGTTTACATGAGATTATTTCTCTATAATTCTCCAAAGCCAAGTGTTTAAATAGATTTAGGTGATGTACTAAAAGAACATAATAATGTAAATTAATATCATATAATAAATGCAATATCATCGTGCAGATATTCATAAAAAGCACGTCAATGGCACGTGTTGCCAAAACATATTCGAGTTTAAGAGAGGTAAAATCGACAATCAGATTTGTGCGGCTATGTAATATGAGTGGAGATGAAATAAATAACACACAAATTTGCCCAGTTTTAAAGAACACGAATTCTACATTTTCATTTTTCCATGTATGTCCCTGTGCCGCTGGCTATTCTGTGAAATTTAAGATTAGCCCATTAAAATCCTTCAGTGTAATTTTTTATCACGCACGTGGCAAGGTTTGAAATTCACTTAATTAATTTCACTGCAATATTATAGAGTGTATTCTGCGCTTAACACGGGGGAATGTTTAAACTTCGATGTTGAAATTTAGACCGTAAATTTAGAACCACCACACGAACATTCTGAAATAAGCAATATTTCGTGGAATACTTGCTGTAACCAATGTAATTATTTTATTTTCCCCTTAAGAAAGCAGTCATTCTCTGAAGCGATAATTCTGCGAAGTAGAACGAGGGAATACAGCTTTAACAGATTTAGTATGCTGAGTGTATCGTATTTAATTATTAAAAGAGAGTTAAACACGTTTTAGAAGAATTAATTTCCGATCTCATATTGATTTCGTCATCGACGAAGAGAAAGAAATTTCTTTTGAAGTGCAGCTTTTACGAATAATCCTTTTACGAGAAGCGTTAAACTCTATTAATCATCTTGTTATGCTTGGTGGGTCATCAAATCTTTAGTATCTTTCTCAGTTCACTGATATTAATTTTCATGGAAAGTACACCGCCGTAACCGTCGATGTGTTGAGTATTCAAAACATTTTGTTACTCCATGATTTCAGGAAAGCAAAATGTCTGCTATTGAAAAACATTCGAATGTCGAGATTTGTGTTTAGAATCGCCACGGGAATTTCGAGTGTTGGATGTGTATTGATGAGTTTTGAAAATTCATTTGAAATTTCATTTTCAAATGTAGAATATATTTTATATATTACTCTCGTAGGTGAATGATGAATACTTTTGTATAAGAGAAATAATACGTTGTTAAATAATGACTAATTTTTTTAAAGTATCGCAAACATTCTGAAAAGTAAAAGAAAATTCTTAAAAACTTTCACACGGTGTTGGTATTTGCAAATGCATTCGTTGTAAGTCATGGAGAACAAAAATCTTTAGAATCTCGGAATTATTCTGCAACGAAACATTCAAAATTTGCGTGAAAAGATCTCACGCGCCAACACTCACATAGAAATGCGCTCACCCCACTTGCAATTCAGCTGAAACAAATCAGTCCTGATACCGATGGTCGAATGGAAAACTACCCATCACATAACGAATGCATTTACAAATGATTTGGGGCTCAATTTTAGGGCTCAAATTAAGCGCGAGCGTTCAAAAAGAATTCTTCGCCCTTTTCATTTCATGCGTGGAGATCACACCAGGCGTGGTATCACAATGGCCGCAACGTGGTCACTGCCTGTTTCAGAATGACGTTCCACGAAGATTTAATCGCAACAAACGAGTTCAGCGGTTTCGAATTCAGTGTATAGCGGTGGTTGGCCAAGCTTCGGAAGGGATGTGGCTTTCACGTTACGCTTCGGTTTATCGACATTGTGAATATATGTTTCACAACGTACTAGTATGAACTTCTTTTTTTCAAACTGTACACGCTAACTTTTCTCATTTACATCATTTTGTTGTTCGCTTTTCACTCCTTTTCTACATTGTTTATTTTACTGCGCAGGAAATTACGCATGAGACACGAATTTCTTAATATACTGAGTCCCGAAATATTGTTTTTGAAATATTTAAGATATGTATCAATTTAAATGTATGAAAGCTGTCACATTTTTCTTCCTAAATTGTATGATACTCCAGTGAAACAAAATTATAATAACATGAATATCTCAGACCGGTCTTATCTCCCAGGATTATTTCTGCGTACACCACAGTACACATGACTGCCCTCCATGCATGTACACCAACCAAATCGATTTCGCATCTTCTTCAAACCTACCCTATAACTACACAATTTATACTATTATTTATGAAATGTCAAATTAGAGAGATTTTTTCACATTTCAATTATTGCAAAATGATACATTTTCTCTTGACATTACCTTCATAGGAATAAATAAAAATCGTTTCATTTTCCTGTTTGAAACACTTTTTCCATATATTTTATACCATAGATTGTTCGTCACTCTGTTTACAACTGACCCATAGTGAGGTTCGTAACACATGAACTCAAAACGAAAAAAATGTCTGTTCCAAAGACTGTAACAAAGTAAATCTGAACTGTAAATCTATGTGAAACGAAATCGCGAAAAATAACCTTAAATACAGAAAATATATATTTTAAAAACTTGGGGGTTGGAGGTGATGGAATAATTCTGGCTGTGGGTTTGGATTAATAACGTCAAAACATAAGAATCTATATATTAAATCTTTGGAACACAATTATTTTTCTTAGTGTGTCTGTGTAATTATCGTGTAACTATTATTCTATATTAATTTTAAACCTGTATGGTAGGTCACTAAGCTGTAAGCTTCTCTATCAACATCATTCTCTTTAAATTTTGTTCTAGGAAGCCTAAATCTGCATATTTCTTTTCCGTAACAAAAATTTATAATATTTTTAACAGCATTATTAGTGTCATTCAGCATTTTTTCTCTATTAGTCCTTTTTTTATAATTTTTGTCATATATTTTTATTTGTATTTGACGTAAACTGTCTTTCTCGCAACTTAGACATTGCAAAGTTTTTTTTTTTTCACATTCTTTTATTCGGTTTGTCTTCCGGCGTTACTTACTCCAGTTAACTAAATCTGACGTTCCCTACTTTATTAAGGTACTAGCTGAAACCCCGCGGTTTTGCTCACGTGAATTTGTAATATGTCTATAACTTAATTCATTTTCACATTCATTGATATCCAGTGAGAATGTTATCCATCAACAGTTTTAATAGCATTGGTGTGTATCCTCTGTCCTCTAATTTTCACTGGAGTAATTGAAAGAAGTTTTTAGAAAACACTAATTTTCCATTTCACTACCGTAGGGATGAAGTATCGTAAAATCCTTTCTTGGCGAACATTTTCGATAAATTTTCGTGTCACTCTCTTTCCAACCCTTGCCTCTAGGGGTGTCGTGCTCCTCATGTGACCTGAAGGGTATATAACGTCAATAGAAATACGATTATTCATCTCATAATTCACAAAACCCATAGACCCGACCCTAAACTTTGTACGTTATTTTTACATTTCGTTTTTCCCACTCCCAGCTCTACGAATACAGTACCTCTGCGTGATCTCAAATTGAACTTAACGGGATTGGTAGTTTTAAAATCTCATCAACCTTAAAACTGTGAATGCGATAAAATTTTAATTTTTGTGTATTTCAACATTAATTTTTAATAACTTTTCTCTATACACCCATTCCCCCCTTCCTGCGCCAAGGGGTGCTAGTGATGTATTTTTCCATGATGGCAAAATTTCGACTTGCACGATATGGGGATTTCACTATCAACTCAGCGACACCGAAAATCATGGACTCGTGTCGTCATGTTCGCTAACGTTTTCATGGTATCCCCTTCCCTAGGGGTGCTACGATTTATACTGACTTATTGTGGACTTTGACGTCTTCCAGAATATCACCACTAATTACAGCGGCCACGAGAACTACGATCTCTACACTAATATCAGTCAATTTCGATTATTTTTACATTTCACTCCTTCTCACCACAATATAAAGGGTGTTCATTCCTTATATGGGGTGATCATGTAATTAAGTAGCAATGAAGGTGTCACTTCACTTCAACCGTCCCAAAAATTATTTATTCAACACCAATATCGGTCGTTTCTTGGAATATTTTTACGTGCCTCTCATTCCCATTCCTACCCGAAGGGTGCTAGGGGAATATTATCTCCAATGTGGACTGATTGTGAACTTATGACGCGTCGAAGGTGTCTTTATTCTACAAAACGGCGCCGAAATCTATGGTTTCAATTCTAATACCGGATTCTTCCATTATTTTTACATGTCACCCCTCTCTACGGGTGCCAGACATGTCTTACTCTCACACTTCTCGTTGTCCGATAATCTGTCATTTATGTATGTAATTTTTTCGAAATTTTTCCAGACACTGTAGAGTTATGATGGGATACGTGCATAGAACATTCCAACCCCCATTTCACCCCCTTTCGAGTGGATTTTCGTACAATCCTTTCTTAGCGGATGTCTACACCATGAAAGGAACGTATTTGCCATATTTCAAATTTGTCGGATTTGTAGATTTCGTGATTAGTCAGTCAGTCACAAAGATTTCGCTTTAATATATATAGATCACATTCATGTTGACTGAAGTCAAGTTGCCAACTATTCCCGAAACTGAGGAATATTCACCAAAGTAGTTCTACTTAATTAATTATTCATTCTATTTATTTTTACTGTTGGACGAGAACAATTATTTAATGATTTTTAAACTTGATAATAAATGTATATTGTCGTTAGACTCTTTCTTTGACGAGAGGCGCATTGTCTTCAATCACGTGATGCTTCTACTATTTCCGAGAAAACAGTATATTCCCAAGTTTTTGGTGAATTATTCTTGAAAGTACCCCGTGAGATGTGAAAATATTTCGTTATTGTGTAACTTTTTTTGTGGGGCTTTAGGGCTTGTCAACAGCAAGGTCATTAGAGCCCTCGTGTAACTATTTCTATTTTCTACATTATAAGAGGTTTTTTCCACTATGTTAAGCTGATACTTTATGAACCCCGAAACACAAGTCCGCGTAAGTTTCTCCATATAAACCCATAGTTTTTAAGTCAATTATTTCAAAACTTTTGCGTCGTGAGGGTATGAAGATTCGTTGCCACTTGATAGGGAATGATTCATTTGAAATATTTTTTGAGGGTACTTACGCCCAGTCGCTCTAACGGATATAATTCCTTAAACTACGTTTCACTTTATGCCTCTCATTGAGACTATCGTAATATTTAGTCAAATTCAAATCAAAACATTCACATCGGTTTTTCCACTATATACTAAGGTAAATATACTCTCAGTATCTCATTTGTACATTTACATAGTGTTCAAAATATTTTATAATGGAAACAGAACCTATGCAACCAACAGAATATATCCTCGCACAAAAAGGAAAGCCAAGGGCTATTTATTAGACGTAAAGTAAACAAAGCTAGTTTTAGAAAAAGCTTCATTTTTCTAGGTCCAAAAATATATAATCAAGTTCCAAATTTTATTAAACAAAATAATAAGTCAATTAAAACATTTTTATTCAAAGTGAAAAAATGGTTACTTGCAAAAGAATCACTAGATGATTTACTGAGAGTATTAACATAGTTATAGATTAACTTAAGTATACCTTGTAGTCCATTTAATCAGATTATGTTAGTGTTAATTAGACGTTAAAGGTTGTCAAGTCCTTTATTTTTTGTAAATTTCAGTTATTGTAAATTTACTATTCACACGAACAGTGAACCGCCCAGCAAGCAACTGACGAATCAGTGAAAACGACTCCTTTATTTATGATTTCAAACAGTGAAAGACAATTATTTTTTAAAAAATATTGATAACATTTCTGCACTAGCCATCACTACCAGATCTGATGGCTAGTAATTCCGGTAATATATTTGTAAATAACTTGTGAAATCTATGGAATAAAAATATTTCTATTCTAGTCTATTTATCTGAGATAATTTTTCGTCAGTACACAGTTTTGGGTCATTTCTAGAGATTTCTTTTTAAGACTTCAGGGGGGTCACTGAACACAAAAAAACACTTCGTTGATCCGATTTCTATGAAAGACTCGTGCGTTTCCGCTGCGTGGCAGATAAAAGCTCTCGCTCCGCCCCAAGTCTTCCTGGAACTCTCGTGAACGTGCTCTACTTCCTTTATCTGAGGGTGTATTTGAAGAATTAAAACTTCCTATGTCGAACAGAAAATCTTTTCTTTTTACTAGCAGGCTCCAGAGTTAGGAAGAAGTACAGATTTTCTCGGAAATATCTATTCCTTATACACTACATGCTCATCATACAATTTGTAAGACCGTCTTTATTAATTCGGAAAAAGATATGCCACAATATTTGTGACGCTCATGTGTCCTGTTTCTGCCGCTTCGCAAATATATCCTCTAATTCACTTCATTTTGTTACGTCGTCTCTTATGCATCAACTTTCATTTTTCATTATCTTTCAATATACCCTCCTATTTTACGACTACGTGAATGATGTTTTTTATTTCATTCTAAACCGTATATTTCAAATTTAAATATATAATAAAAACATAGTTTTACTTTAAGAATAAAAACATAATTAACTTTATTTAATGGAAGAGAACTTGTAACAACTTTATTAAATGAAGATTTAGAAAAAAGTAATTCTGTGAGTTAATTGATTGTCTATAATTAAGACATATAGTAGGTGAAGGAACTTGCTAAAATAGAATAAGAGAATCAGAATCTAAACATTGTGAACATAGTTTTACTATTACGTCGGCGTCAGTGGCACTTAAATAAAGTATGCTTATGTCCGTCATGAGCACAAAAAATATTAAATGTATGCTCGTCAAACAAAAAAAATATAAAAAATTAAACATAAAATTTAATGAATAAGACTTCACAACATCCTCCAGAGTTGTTAGAAGTGAGAAAAATACAGTACAAAAATTAACAGTGAGAGTACTTTTTTATGGATTCAAGATATTTGGTAAGTAAAATATGACAATGTATGATTTTCTTAAAAACACTTTTTCCAGTTTTGTATAAATGGTTTTAATTTTATTGTTATAATACTTTTAGAGACATTTTAACATTCGACTCTTTTATTTAACTCGCAACGTTTCGACTGCTGTATCGGTGAAAGTAGAGCGTAAATAAATAAATATTACGGAAATCTTGAAAATCAAGCGACGTCTTCCATAAAATAAAAAGTTTTGAAGTTAATGAGAAATAGAAAGAAAAACATAAAAATCACTCACAAATTCGACGAAACAGTTGCGGCGTCCAGTGTTCCTCAACCACGTAGAAAATGATACGAGTCTTCTCTCATCGGATTACGTTGACCGACTGATAGATGAAAGGAAATAAAAGTAGGAGTGAAATTTGTCATTGAATGTTGAAATACTGTTGTCTATTTGAATTGGTATGGGCAGAGGATTCTAGGGACCAGATGAAACCTAATTCACATGTTTTTACATCTACGGATTGCAAATGTTTGGGGAAACTTTCCAAAATCATAACTTTAAAACTCGGATCATTTTCAACGTGGCTGAAGAAGTCTGGACGCCGAAACTGTTTCTTCGAATTTGAGAGTGATTAATATGTGTTTTTCTTTTTATTTCTCATGACTTTAATACTTTTTAAATAAATAAATATATAGATTAATTATCTTCTCGACATGAAATCAAAAAAAACCTCTCATACATGTCACAATTCTATAGCAGAGCAATGCATAGAGAAACAAACCATCAAAGCAGAATAACTGAAGTAAACAATTACAATATTACTGAGATAGTGGACAATAATATTTTAATATTAATTTAATTATTATTGTTTGTAAATATAACACAAGGGGTTTTTCGCATTGAACGTTTCAAGCTATTTCGAAAGTTAAGATTATAAAGTAAATATTTTGTAGCGTGTCTGAATGGTTCGATCAATTGTTTTTAGAACTTCCAATTCCGAGTCCACCGTTGCAGAGTCACAAAGCGGGAGCAGGAGGGAGGAGGGGAAGAAGCCCAGGGGAGTTCGATCGCATGCGGATCTCAATCGGATTACGCCTCTGCTCTTAAGCCGCGCGTCGCGTTTGTCGCCAGGCGACGAGGATCAGTCTGCCGTAGCGGATAATTAATGCAGAAGGCCTCGTTTCAGTAATACAAGCATCAAAGTGTTTCACAGAATCACAAAGATTACAACAGTAGTAAATAATTCAACTGTTTAGTTTTTATCAGTCCTGCCATTAAACTCTAAAATTGCAGGTGTTTCATGCTTGTAACCCGACTTTTATCTTCAATGTATAAAATATTTTTATTATTTAGTTCCTTTATAGTCGAGTTTAAAGCAAGTACAGAATGTATGAAAGTATTTGTGCCAGTATTTGATTCTAATGAAAGTGTGGGAGTTACAAGTTTTTGTAAAGAAAACGTATGAGAAGCAATTAACTCAAATGGTTAACAAAGAGATACGTTGGATACATGGGTGTTAGGAAACCAGTGGATATAGTGACAGTGGCGCACCTGGAGGTGGGGGATATGGAGGATCAGTCTCCCCATACCGATATTAAAGGAAATTTGTACTTTTTGAATTACTTCTAACATTTGTATACTGAAAGTCATGTTTCTTTGCCTCCAGAGGTTCAACAAGAAAAAAATACATGAACGGAAACGCAATGTGTTTATTAGTTTATTGTATATTAGTCGCAGTAAATTACTGTATTATTTTCAACGTGGTCATAGGCAGTTTGTAACAGTTCTCTTGACAATAAACTAATTTTTTTAAATTTATTGTCAATCTAAATGAATTGATGTTGGTACAGAACTTGTGCTCAATGTAGCCAACGCTTTTACTTCGCCACCGATCAAAAGAGCAATAAAAATTATGTCTCACGTTATGTTGGCAGTACATTCGAATTTCTGAAAACCTAGATCCATCGCCAATCTCGATTCACTTGCTCCTGTGGCGCTTTTCTGTTCTTTCTGCATCGAACCTGTGGAACGAATGTTACCTTGTGTCTTAGATTGTTGTGTTATCAACATGTATTTTTTACTTGGTAATTGTGGAGCTTTAGCAACATTATCAAAGCATCATACACTGAAAGGCGTTTCTAAGTTCTCGAGTGCCGCCAAAAATATTCCTCAACACTCAGTGTATGTTACTGACGATGGCTGCTATGCAGCCGAAAAAGCTTTATACCAATAAAACAATGAGCAACATAGAAACGCCTTTCAATTTATCATGTATTTTTTACAAAAAATAATCGCTTTAGTGACTACTATTAATATGTATTTGTATGTTAATTAAATTCGTATATGTTAGCAATTCGTATTAGGTAGCCATATTGCATAATTTTCGGCAAAGTCACATGACTATCAATATATGTGCACACACACATATACTAAGTAGTAGTGTGTAAAGTGCAAACATGTAATAAGTACTTGATACCCCCCCCCTGGATATAAAATCCTGAGTACGCCCCAGTATAGAGGTGCAATTCCCCAATACCACCCCTCCCTGCAAGTTCTAACACATGCTTTTCACATAAACGTTGAAGTTAAATCACTTATCTTTCGTATGTTCATCATAACATACATGTTTTAAATATTATATCATTTATGAAATAATATATACATTTTATCGTAGGTGATATAATGTATATGTTATAAATATGATATCAATGGTATACCATAAGAGAAACATTCTCGTAGTGCTAAGTTATTACTTGTCGAGAACATGCATTTAAAGTGTTTGTTGCTGATACTTTGAAAGGAACTGTTGTTGCTGATGCACTGATAAGTTGAACACTTAAATGATAGTCATATATTTAGGAGCACATGCAAATACAGCTGACTGACGTGACACTCGAGAAGTATTGCTTCAAAAAATAGTTATCAATCACAAATAGGAACAGATATATTTTCTTCTTTTTTCCGGATAGGTTTGAGATATATTCTTAATTAGAAACATAATAATTGATAACTCATTTGAAGAAAAATTACTCTTTGGTCATTGGTTCTCCAAAAGTGCGATAAATTTATGCTTAGATAATATTACGCCAATCAATGGAATAAAAATGTAATAAAATATTTCTGCCTTTAAAAAATTTTACCAATTTTTCGCATTATATGTAATCAGAACCCAGAGGGGGAGGAGCAACCTTACTACCTTCACCTTCTTCTTCCTCCAGCGTACGTTTTTTTTTTTGGTGGGGCTTTAGGGCTCGCCAACATCGAGGTCATTAGAGCCCATCCAGCGTACGTGTTTCGTATCTTCAAAGATGAAAATTCCTTCAAACTCATACGCAGTTAGAATATGGTTTGTTATGTAATACTGTTTCCACGATGAGTTCCTTCTCACTGTCTCTTTTGCAATCAGGAAATCATGACTGGCAAATCAAAGAATCAGAATTTTGCACGAAGTTTCTCTCTAACAATTCCTTGCCATGATGGGGGGGGGGCGTGAGACAACCTCGAAAGAAATTAACGAAAAGGTCGGACCGTAGCCATGAATTTATAGGTTTCTGGAGGCATGAACACTACAACCCTAAGTAAAGGCGATTTCTCAAAACAGAAGCACCGGTCTACTGGCTGTAGAGGGACGGGATTGATGATTCGGTTTCTGAGTTTCGGAGGTATTGCTTTTTACGATGACCGACAGGGATCATGAATCACCTGCTTAGTTCTTACAACGTCACGAGATCAAATATCGATCGGAACAAATATTGCCTCGGTTTCCCTTATTTTTTGAAGAGATCCCCAGATTCCTCAATATCGAGCTGAATGTCGATATAATACCTTCCGTTATTTTCATTTCTCTTTATCTTGATAAGTTACTTGGGGGCAGATGAACAGCTACTTGGTAGCATCAGGACATTTAAAATACTGAAACGAGAAGTTTGATTACCGAAATTATAAAATCTATGCTTGATTCCTAAACGAGGCTTCGAACCCAAAAATGTACCAGTCATCACAGAACATTTCTTGTTTGGTTTCGCCAATTTTCTGGGTCCACTAGACGAATATGAAGAATGGTCTCACACATGGTATTTACAAAATACGAGACAAAATCGGAGTTATTAATTTTTTGTTCTTCATTTAAATTTGTTTCGGGAAAAACGCTATTTTTCCCCATTTAATAAATAATACAATGAAAAAGCAACAAGCAACTCGAAGGTATTGTGAGTTTTGAGTCATACGTGAAAACAAAGTGAAAGTGGGGAGTCTCCGAAATAGAGGAACCTAATTAACTACAAAGGCTGTACATGGGTAGTTTATAGAGTTCGTCTTCCCGCAATGACAACACCGATTACTGACTTGGTAGAACTACTGACCGCTCATGACCTTCGCAAGAGCAGGGGTCGGCAGGTCATCTGCAGCAACCTTACGCTTGACCTAGTATCAGTTCCTTACAGAATTCTCGTCTGGCTCACTGGGAAGTGAGTAAAATTTGCTGTACATGTAGAAACGGCGAATAACAATATCACCTAGAAAATTAACAATACATCAACAATAAAGGTACTGCCTTTATTATAATTTGCTTTTTGTACTTATTCCATATATTTAGTTTACAATTTTTTCATTTATACTCTATTCTATGTGCAAATGTATTTACGATACAACACCGACGTATGTCACATAAACACTTGGTGATTAAATTAAAATTCACATGTTCCATATGGTTCCCAATGGAAATATGTAAATTTTAATTTAATCATCAAGTGTTTATGTGATATGTATATGAATATCAGTGTTGTTTCAGAGTGTGAACGACGTAAAATTAAAATTTTTCATTTCTTTACGACTCGAAACGTTTTCAACTATAGTTTTGGATCGTGCTTTATTAATACACATAGTATGTACTTCGGATTCCATGCCTTGCTCAGAAATAATTACTCTACCCAGATACATTCAAAATGTATCTTCGCTTTATCAGAGCCAACTGGAATTCATATGGAAAGAAATAGATTTGAATAATTGTTTCGAAATACAGATTACCATATGGAGCAATGTGGAAAGGGGTTGAATTAATAAACCCATTCGTAATGAAGAAAAATGTTTAACAATATTTATGAATTTGCGACCCAATCATAATACTCTCAGGTTTTGCAAACAAACAGTGTTGGAAGAATTTTAAGTTATTAGATTCCTTCATAATTACTTCATTAACGTGAACATGTAAATACCATAACAACCAATTAGATTGACGGAGAGAATTGTAATACTGCTCAGCTTGGATATCAACGAAACCAAATGAAATGGTATCGCAAAATCCAATATTTAAAAAATGTAATTCTGAGTATCGGTGACATTTATGGAAATCGATATCTTCATTGATTCATTGAAATAAATTACAGGTGTAGTGAAATAAATTTTTCATGACTTTTCTTTCATGTTTTATTCATATTTTAATGTCTTGTTTGATAGTTTTAATATGACATCTCAAACTGAAGCTCTGTAAGCTGTAGAGAAAACTTTTGTTGCAGATTGTAAGAAAGATTCTTGTAAAAGAGGTATTTCTGTAGCCAATTTGAGAGAACAACCTGCAAGCGAAACAACGGGGCAACGGCAATTGTGTGATTTTATCATGTCTCCTCAACCAATAATGCTTACAGATGTGTTTCACGAATAAACTTGTTAAAAAAGTGTACAAAATATATTTATTGTATGTTGTGAAAGCTCTTAAAATGTCTTTGACGAAATATTATATCACGAATTCACAAACGTCCTGTCGCTTGTTTGAAACTCTTGCACGAGAGTTTATGCGTGCTCCAGGGAAATTTAGAGCCCAGAAACGTTGTTCATATCGCTTACATTTTAAAAATATGAATTCAAAAGCAGATGTCGTGAATGTTGTGAATGATATGTGGATATTAATCTCAGCTTTGTTTTCTTTGACTAATATTTCGTGATCTACAAAAAAATAGTATGAAACATCTAAAATAAAATAATATAGATAATATGGTTAGATGGAACAGACAGTCAGATGGCTCAAACCTCGCTACGCCATAAAAAAATCGTCATGAATAAATAAATAATAAAATGGAAACTGTTATATTTCGACGTTTTATTAAATATGTAATAGTTGATTTTCCTATCTTCTAAAATATATTTTGACGATATGCTCAAGAATATTACCTATATTGGGAATAAGTTGATGAAGCTTCTGTGAAAGTCATAACGTTAAAGAAAGAATGGATTCATACTGCTGATGATATATTGTATGCCACATCTCGTTAAAATTAACAGATAATCAATTACAAATATATAATACGATCTTAGTTGTACTCTATTCAATATTTATTTCGATCTTTTAACGGAATACAACCTTTCAATTCTGTTTGCAGCCTTTTTCATGTGTTACAAATATTTAAAATAAATAATAAACGTAGCAACATATAAGAATATTTGGTAACATAAGCATGAATAATATTCCCATTTTCTATCACGTTGTTTGAAAACTGTGTATCCATGTAAAAAAATAAATTTATTGTCTAAAAAGCAGTAGAAACTGCGTGAGACCACGTGGAGGACAACGAATTAATTTACTCTCCGGAAGCAAGCAAGAGACCATTCTATCGGTTCCGATCAAGGGCCCTAAGGCAGATTTAACATTTCAACACACTCCTAAGGTAGTTGGGCACACTTTATAATGTTAATAGATTACTGTTACACCACACCACAAGCCCAGATGCGATGTGGGTTTTTTTTGGTAGAAGCGGGATTCAACCATAAACCACAACCTTTGTGGTAGAGTTCGCTGCCACCAGCTTGGTTTCCCAGGCAATCACACACACGTGTAATAAAAATAAAATATTCCTTTAATACAAGTTAAATTGAAATCTGCGTATTTACAAATTTGAAGGAACTCTCGAAACATAAATACAAGTTTGAATTTGTTATTACAGAGTTATTGCTATCTGAAAGAAACAATTACACACAGATATAAATACTGGTGTTATCAATTAATTCGGAAATCTACCCAGATCATCCGAATCTCAAATATTTAAAAGTTGCTATCCCGAAATAACTAACTGTTCCAAGTTACGTCATTCGCGCCTAATAGCTATGTAATTGAATTACCGCAGCAATTATCAGTGGTCTGACGACCAATACTAACCAGGTCACATCTCAATTAACCTGGGTACTTCCTAACACTTCCGCAGAAAAGTCTGAAAGTCGGATCTTCAATCCTCCCAATATATAAGGAAGCGGAGGTCACGTGACTGCACCTTCGCTACCGTACTGAGCACTCTACATCATCTTGGTCACCCCTCAGCTTCTGAGAACACTGCGTCTTTACCGATATGCCAGCGTCCTTCTCGGGATGACCATTATTTTTGCATCCGGTGGAAATATTCCATTGACACTGGCCACGCGCTTCTGTAACATTCTTCTGAGGGTATTCCTACTCAATTTTCAGAAGTACATGAAAACGGTTCAGCACCTACACAATGAACGGGAAGGTTTAGTATGGGTTACTTTTCCTTATTTGGCGGCGACTGGCCCGACCCTTAATCTCCTTAGGAATTTCCGACTAGCAAAATGCTTGAAAATGTTAATATTTCACAAATCGATAGACTGCACTGGTCCTGATGTTACAATTACCAACCAATATGCATTAAAGAAAGCTACACAAAAAAGTTAATTTCAGAAGTACGCATTATTATCAACCTATAGATTATTCGGAAAATTATTTTTCTTCTTATCGGGCATTACAGCCCTTTGTGGGTTTTGGCCTTCGCGGAAAGTAGAGCTCGCGCGATTTCCCCGGCACTAGAAGGAGGAGATGTGTTCAGCATCTCGCTCCGACCGGTTCGACCCCAGGATAGATCCTGGTACTCATTTTATAGCAGGCTGAGTAGACCTGGCAGCCAGTCAGGATGTTGAGGCGTGATGAAAATCCCCACCACAACGGGGATCGATCCCCGGCCATCCAGCCAGCAACTCAGTGCGCAATCCACTAAGCCACGCTGACTCCTGAAGAACCTGCCAACGTCACCCGGGGTTCCCAGGTGGTCACCCATCCAAGTACTAACCAGATCCTACGTTGCTTAACTGCGGTGATCGGGCAAGAACCGGTGTTTTCAACGTGGTTTGGGCGTTGGTATTCGGAAAATATTGTTCATAAGTTTTAGTGTATTAAAATAACACTAAATTCAAGATTTATTATTTCAATAGACGCTGCCCCTAGACAAGAGTCTGGAGAGCCTCAGGGGTGGATCTATGAGGGGCTTGGGGGTTAACGGGGCTATACCCCCCCCCCCCCCCGACCTGAACTTTCAACAAATNTATTTGCCATTTTAAACAAATAATACATTTGGTCACTTTAATGAATCGGTACTTATCTATTTGATGAATTGATGTATTGTATTAAAATACAAAATCGTTATAATATTTGCAATAATATTTATAATATTATTACATTTTGGTCTAGATCCGCCACTGGAGAGTAAAAAAAATCCGCCTCCACCCGAAGGAAAACCGAAGAAAAACTTGGGTGAGGATGGAAATTTATTTAATGTTTCCAGTGCTTTAAATTAATTAAGAAATGGGGTAAATAGTACAATTACGAATATGAATCAACAATGTAAAATATTCATTCTGAGTGTCACATGTTTGCCACATTTCGTTAAATTTTCTCTTCGTCGTTTGCCACAGCAAAAGCAAACGATCCAATCGTTTTTACCTCCGTTTCATAACACACTTCGCAGCCTATAGAAGAGGTCGTGAAGTGCTATCGTGACAAGTGAGGAGCGAGTGGTCGCCCCGCCGCCGCCGTGAAGTCGCCCCGAGTGTTTTGCGGTTGCGCGCGAGCAGACTCGCATTTATTCCAGAACGACTCTGCGTTGTTGTTTAGTGCAGAAAGACAGAAAGGGAAAGGGAAAACCACCATGAGCGCGCCGGAACTCTCTTGAAGGTAGTACTCGTAAGGAGCGTGTCAGGCGCTAGTCAAGCACGGAACCATTTATGAAACTTTCAATCATGTTCTCTCTTTAATTAATATAAAAAATGATTTGCGAATCATTAATAAAACCGTTAAAAATTAAATCACACTTCGTTTGAAGAATGATCTCGAGTCTCGTTAGATTTCTCTGGTTTTGCGACTGTCTTCCTTGAATATTTTACTCAATTGTCAGGGAGAACAAGGCAAATTTCGTTCTCTTCTTTTCTACATTAAATTTGTTAAGTATAAATTTCATTAGAAAATGGATCTTGTGCAATTTCAATGTGATTTTATTAATACAGTAGTCACATAAGGTCCAAATTTTATTTCATATTAATACTAGATAATAATAAATTAAAATTCTTTCATTATTTTAAATATTCAGGACATTCAAAAAGTCACGAGGTCGCCCATACTTCTTGAAAACCAGCGTAGAGTGTACAGTAGTTCTTCCAAAGCACCAATGTTCTTGTAATAAGTGCTAATCAATTAATTTATAATAATCTACAATCATAGACAGTCTTGTTTTTACTCGATTAATAAAGTAGTGTGACATAATCTCCTTTTTATTATAATATAGTTATTCTATTATAGTGGCAATTATTTTTTCTAAATAGTTTTCTCATTTAAATTACTTCTAAAAATATATATTGTTTCATTCATATTTATGTTTAATCTGTACCAATTATGGTTTTAATAAACGTCATATATGTGTTTAGATGTGGTTTAGTATAAATTTATTTCATCAAACATCACTTCAACTTCATTGAATTACGTTGAACATTTTATTGGACCAATGATGTTGAACATATCATTACAATATCGTCGTTATTGTATTCACTTCTTACTGTGACATTATTTTTATTGAAACGTTGAGCTAATTTTCGTTCCCTGGGCAGAATACGAACCATCTACGAAGCAGGGAACAAACATTATCTGCTCGTAAAATACAACTTTGCTACATTTTTTTGATAAATTTGATCAAAATGACATAGTCATGTTTTGACAATCAAACTGAAAATTGAATACAACCCTCATAGTCAGTGTTATACCCATTACTGTGGTTATGTCCCGTTTTCAGAAGTGTCCTGAAGAGAAGGGATATGCAGATTATTTTATAATGAATTATAAATTGTAAATAATAAATATAGATAGTTTTCCCTTAAAATATATCCTCAATCCCTTTAAACGTTCACTCATTTCCAGTTGTCGAAAAATGTTCTGATAAAATACCGTGGATAGAAGATTTATGAACGATATTCTTTTGCTTTGTTCCCGAAGTAATTCATTTGAACGGGGAGATTCATGGGTTAAAACAATTTTAATATGGAGGTCGTTTAGAAATGAATTAAAATGATACTTCTGTGGACATTGAAGAACGAGTGTACTTCAATATTAAAGAACGAACGCACTCTCTTTGGAAGCTCGACTGATACTTGTTCTGCGCGAAGGAGTCATATGGTATAGTGCTGAGCCGCAGCGAGTAGCGAGTTCTTGATATCTTTTGAGCGCGAAATGTGGGAGAATATGGTGAAGACAGAAAGTGACTATCATGGAATATGAATGACTGCATAGTTCCTACGGGAGGCGTGACACCTGCAGAAATCCATGAACGTTAAACTGCAGAATGTGGTGATAAAGCTTCTTTAGAGAAGATCGTGCGTGTCAGGGTAGCAGAATTCTACAGAGGCTCAGAAACCAAGCAGACGAAAGTAACTGGTGAACAAACTTGAACATCACGTACACACCTCGTGTTTTATATGTATTACGTTTGAAGGTGTATTACTTTCTATGGATATAAGAACGTGACAGATATCGCGCGCTTAACCGTGCTCGCAATCGTGCTCGACAATATGCAAATTTTCATACACTTTGGGTTCACACATTCAGGCACTGCGAGATACCACAAAGGACTAGATGCGCAAAATAACGAAGATAATGTTGGAAGCGTGGTAAATACAATGGGAGCGAAAGGTAGGCATAACTAGGCTCTGGTACTATACCACATATGAACTTTTCAAAGAAGAATAGGAGATGGTTTTCCTCAAAAGAGAAAATGATGGAAGTTGAAATGGGACTTGGGAATGTAGCTCCTTTAAGCTGCGCAGAGATTCAAGAAGTTGGAGAATGATGTACGTCTATACGATGCTGGTAAGGAAGCAATGTGCCATGTTTTATGGGACTGCGTTATGTACTGCAAAGAAAAGGGAGAGAAATGAGGACTGAAGACGTGGTACTAGCAACGACAGTGAAAAGCTTGCAACGTAAATGGAAGTATGAAAAAATTGAGGCATATTTCGCAAATATATTGGATTAATAAAGAGGAATGATACAGAAAATGTCACATATTGACGGTCAGAAATGTGACTTATAAAAATGTAGATCGTGCACCTGCACAGGTAGATGTCACAATGAAAAAAACAACTAAAAATGTCCAATAGAAATGAAAAAGAGATATAACAGAAAAGATACATAAAAAAGAGACAAATACTTCATGCAATATGTTGTCACATAATATCACATGGTGGAGACGAGTTCAGAGACAAATTTTTATTTGATGTAGGCAGAGAAAGACCGAAGATTTTGATGTTGTTAGCAGCAGTTGGAACTCCACCGTGCCGAAACCAAACCACGTCTTATATATGATGACTAACAACAAAAATTGTATCTTATGAAGTGAATTGTTAATCGCACCCGAACGATTGTCACATTAACACTTGTCGTAACACGACGGCAAAACTGCTGAGATAAAAATGGGTTTCGCTCTTTTCTATAATGTCCTCGTCATTTTTATCCACATATACATGTCGTTTCATGTTTACCGCAAATAAGCTGAAGAACTTTCCTCTCGCCTTTCATAGGATGGCGTCCTCAACTTGTATCAAGTGTCCCGTTCTTAATTCAATATTGAGGTTCTTCTTTCACTAAGACACCAGAACGAGCATAGCTCCATTTTCCAACGAGGGTTTGAACGCAGAATTGTGTAATCAAATTGTTTAGAGCCCCGAGCTAATTTCACTTGTAAAATATGATTACGCCACTCCGAGCTTTTATGTTGAAGGGATAGTTCTTTGCAATGCAAAATCGTTATGAAGCGCCACAAAGAATAAGTTTCGATGTGTTGATAGCACTTGAGAAAGTTTTATCATTATATTCTCTCTTTTCTCCCTGTTTAATGCTGCATAAATAAATAAATAAAATTTATTGTCAAAAATGCTGTTAAAAACTGCGTATGACCACGTGGGGGATGGTAAACTAAGTTATTCTTCGAAGAAAAACCCGGGCCAGGATGGGACTACAAAGATATTATTCACAACCGTGCCGTGGTTGCATATAGTTAGAAGTAAACTATTCAAAACAAACAGGAGCAAAAACAACATCCATAAAAAAAGAATTTTAATCAGGATCTAGAGTACTATAACAATGGCGTGGTAAAGTATGAGAGGAATTAGTATCCCTAAAATCATCCGAAATCATATGGATAACAATATTCATTGCGAGATAGAAACTCTCATTAACTTCTTTTATTAAAATTAGTAAATTCTTTAACAAATAAAAACGATAGCTGATTAGAAAGTTTTTAACCAAGGATTTGAATGGATTTTATTTACATACGAGTACATACATACATACAGGCGTTGTACTCTTTCATGAAATATATATGAAATGTATCACATTTTAGAAATCATTGTATCTTATTTCTAAAAGGTACTTTCCTTAAACGTCTATTTTAGCGTAATTCCACCTTATTTATTTTATTGTTTGTTTTAAAATACAAATTAATTTCAAATTGTCTCCGTTTCTTTAAGAACTCCAAGTGGCGCTGCTTGCCTCATGAGTGAGGTTATTTAATAAACAGACAGAGAAATCTTCTGTCCAGGTACTCATATTCTTTACTAATAATGGCAGCAGTTTAATTTACTTGATAGCGTGTTTATGTTATCTTGAGTACTATTATTGCAATTAACGGCATTGTATTCCTCACACTACGATGATGGTTCAATCTAGATCATTTTTCCTGTCGCATTCCTCTAGCACAGACTTATCCTATTCTTTTCTACGTCACTCGTTTTTATTCCTCTTGAACTGAATGTATCGCGAGCTCAAGTAAACCATGTATTTATGCATCGTATGTAAGCAATGCCATTTATGTTACTAGACAATGCCACTTCAACTGTAATAAGTGACTGGTGAAGAACGAGAGCATTGGAATACGACACATAAATAAACAAATGCCCCATCTTTTTACCTCGTAAGATCACTGAAATTTGTAAAAATAATGAAGAATGTGAAACATTATGAAACAAGCTGTTGCATCTAAGGAACATTTCGTTATTGTTCGAACAGACCAACATTACGCGTTTTTAACCATTGACACTCCCATAATATTTTCCTCTTTTTATTGTTTGGGAAAATTCACCGGAGTTCAACTGGTATGATTTCAAACACAATGTAAATACCGAACTTTTCCGAATCCAACGATTCTATTTCTGCAATAATCTCTTAATTATTCAGTGGTATTGCAATGTTGACATAATAATGGATCACATATACAACACGGCGAAAGGAATGTATTAGAAATACGAATTTAGTTAAAATTGGAACATTAAAAGAAATCGGAAGGACTGCGTGTGTGGGGAAATTATGAAAGTATTGTTTTATGAAAATTGAAACCATTTTATTCAAATTGCCCAACAATTGCTTTTCTTTGTTTACGGAAGACGAAGACCTCAGGCAGGCACGCGGGAGGGGTAGCCATGACCTCATCCATCGTGTCGCCGGGGGCGCAAGGAAAGGCTGGGAGAGACCTGCAGTGCGAGAGAACAACAGTGTACTACTTTCACTTTCCCTGACCCGTCTCCCATCCTCTTCCTCTCTCCTCTCTCTCTCTCTCTGTATCTCCTTCGCACGGACAGATTCACGAAGCCGCGAAACACGTTTCTCCCATCTCGCCGACTCTCTTTTATCCTCGCTGCAGCAAATATTCCGTCGAGAGGACCGTCTGGTCCTATTGTGGTATAACGGAGCAACTTTTGGTGATATATTGATCTCTACGGTGCGATCTCTTCAGCTCCGTTTAGATCTCACTTGTCATACGAGTTGCTCCAAATGAGTGTATTGCTTTTATTTCGTCAAGTATTCCTCGTAATTCGGTTTTCCTGGTATCTAAACTTTTAGAAACACGTATCAAGTATAATTTTGTGATCCTTCTTTTCGTGAAACGGAATTTATTTAACATGAAATTATAAATATCCTTCTTAATACATAGGATAAAAAGTATTTGAATTAGAATTGGAACAATACGGAGCTCTCCCCATTTGAATTTCCGATAATCTAAGATTAGAGTTTGTTTGTAACTATTTTTGAAATGAAACTATTTTTTATTCAACTTTCTATGTAGTACATTATATTTCGACTGCGTGATGAGATATTTACTAGATTCTCTCCAACACAGCAATACCTACAACTGAGAGACTTAAAAGCACCTTTCCACTGACTATCTTCTCAATAGATCAAACCACGAAATACAATAATACTAAAGTAATGGAATTCTCCATTCCGTATTCCACGAGTCACTAACTTTTGAGTTTTGAAATACGCACCATCATTTTGTGTTCGGATTCCACAGAACATTTCAAAAACGGTGGTAGGGAGAAAATGTACAAGATACGTGGACTATTTCAATTCAGTTTTTGACGAATATGAAACGTTCTTGTATACTGTTCTCCATATAAAAAATTGTGACCGAAAGTTGCGAACCGGATAAAAATGAAGAAACAATGATCCGTCCAGAAATTAGGATCTATTCCGAAAGCTCAGAACAATGACTATCGTCTTTCGTTAGTGAGCAATCCAGGGAACGAAATCGTTCGCTCAAACAAACAGGCCTTACGTTACTTTTAGAATTTCATCACTAGGTTATGGGTTATTCTGGATAATATGTGAATGATCTAAAGAGATCTCGAAATTATTTTGAACAATTACTACTTTCACTACGCGTTACGTATACTATAATTGGAAAGTAATTTTATGAGAATAAAAAATAATGAATTTATTAGACTATTTGTGGTGCGTTAATGTTTACTTTTACCTTTCGTTGAAACTATGGGATGTTTTGCACTAATTTCGCTGTCTAGGCATTGGAAACGAATTAGTAACGGAAAATCAAAAACGAATTGTTAGCTTTGTGGGAGTAGGATGGATAAATTCAACAATTGTAAATAAATCATAAATTATAATCGTTGTGTATTACTTGAAATCGAAATCTAAAAATGCGTTGAAAAAATATCCCAAAGCTATTTCAGTCAAAATTTGAAACTAAATTACAATTAAAATCTAAATTTCTCCCTTATCAGTGGTGAACCAGAAAAAAAAGTATTTATCATGTTGATATCAAAGTAATTTTGCAAATTTTCTTATGTGAATCTGAGTTAAAAATAATTAAAATAATCTATATTGAATATACATTTTTTATACGATAGAGTGAATTAACGCATTTATTTTTTAAGATTATACTGCCTTGTATATTTTCTTATTGATTTCCCCTCCCTTTCGTTTTGGGGATCAACAGCGAAGTTTCACGCGTTACTATTTACATGGTGAAAAGCATGGAACTAAGTTTGCTCTGAAGTAAAGGAGAGAATGAAGAGAGAGTTACATGAGGAAGAGATGAAAGGTTCCTCTATATTTGGAAGCTTTCAGTCTCTACAGTCCGATGTTTCTCTGAAGGGAGTTTTCATGTGAGAATTAATCGAATGGATTATGGAGCATATGTAAAGGCTCAGGAACTCCCACTGACAGTGGCGGCGAAAATAGGACGCAGATGGGAATGATGTCCCCTTCCCCCATACCAACCTTTTTTGAGAAGAATTAAATATTTATTTCCTTTTTGACTCCGTAAAGTAGTAATTAGAAAGCAGTGTTTACAATTTGTGCGTCGTCTACAGCGAGGTGAAAATGGCGACGGACTGGAACTCGAACCTGGAACCTCCTGCTCTGACCGTAGGTAAGCTGTCCACTGCAACATCGACCTCGACTCTGGGAGTCGTCTACTATATTTATGCATGCAGTGTACAGTACACCTGCAGTCAAAGCAGACTGTCCCGGGTTCGAGTCTACTGAGGAACAAATTAACGTTATCAATAAATTACAAACTTTGAAGCGCAAGAACTTATGTTAATTTTTACTTGTTAGATTTGCACTGATATAATATGCATGAATAACGTACAAATAGCTATGTGTAATGAATTCATCCTACTCCTATATAATTTTTATTCCGCGGTGCATTTCTGTTTAATGCATAGAGTTCACAGTGTTTTTCAGGGATTTCGTGAAATGAAAAAAATCTCAAAATAATGTACATTTTGTAATTGAAGTGTGATTGATCTATATTTTACTTTTTTCTATTTAAATATTCATTTTCAATTGTTATTTACATTTTTTTTCTTAATGTTTCTGACTTGTATTTTCTTGTACTGTAATGTTCGTCAAGAGCACGAAAAAAGAAACAGCGCACAATAGTTCGAAAGATATTGTGCCTGAATTTTATTTTAGTATAATAAAAAAAAATAGTTCTGTCAAATATATCGACAACCGAAATACTGTTCACGAATAGTATGTGGGATATATTATAGAAATCTCTCTTATCCAGATCTCTTATCTCTTATAGAAATCGACAGTTCGTCCGTGAATGGTTTTATTTTCCTTCAACATTTTTTTAATCCGGTTATTTCATTATCGGGATTACCTCTTGTCTTCTTAACCTTCTTAACGTGGTTCTAACGTATAAAATCATTACTTCTATTTATACAATACTAGCTGATTACCCAGCTTTGTCCGGAATTTATTTATTTGTTAGATCAACGAGCCAACTGGGAACCCCGAAGATCGAACTTTCGCTTCCGAGGTAAGACACAACGGCGGAAGCGCAGCTTCAACATTTCATTAAAACGCTTTTAAAGTCTACATCATTCGTCCAATTTTACGATTTTAATATGGTTTAATTTTCATTAAATGCGCAAAAAAAAAACAATAAATATTAAAGTTTATGATGAATGATTATTTTCTTTCTTGAATCATACTCTTAAATTGAAGTATTTTAACACTTTTATTCTTAATAACGTTTTTCGGATAATTTAGGTTAACCTTAGTAGATAGACATATGTTGTCGCGGACTTTTTTGTAGAACTCTTTGAACAAACAATATTGCTATTCATCGTTGTCACCTATCTCTAACCGTTTAGGCTGCGTAAGCGAATATACCTCTCTTTTTCTCCGATTTCATCGGTATTTATGGTCAAAATTATTGTTGAGTACATTCGAAGAAGCTGTAATCGCTGGCACTAGGGCAAAAGTAGACTCAGGTAGAGGGAGTGGCGTGCGGAGGGGATGGAGTTATACTCAACGAAATTGAAAACTCGCTCGCTCCCGCGACGGGTCTCGGACAACACACTACTCCTCACGTTAGCCGGGGACGACGTTTTCAACTAAACGTTCATCTCTCTCCATCGTTTACTGCGAGGGAAAGAGGATATGAGGAAGAAATCCCGCAGTGGAAGTCCTTCAAATCCTCGTTTACCACTTAGACCTTTGAATTACTCTGTAATGGTTGATTTGAGGTTCAAGATTATTCGAGACATCACACGTGTCACACACTTTACGAAGCAATGTATTTTCAACAATTCATTTATTTAATAAAAACATAATGTTTTATTTCTTTTTTTTATCAACGTCATATCTGCATTTTACGTTGTGTCTTATTATTAAATTTCATTATATTTACCTTTATTATTGATATTCTTCTCCGTTTTGCGTTTCCGCTTCTCTTCTTTCCCCTCACCTTCTCGTATATTTTCTCTTACTTTCCTTTTCTATGGTTCCAATCAAATAGAGATATGGAATTTGTCATGGTTTCTCGTGTGATGTCCTGCTTTCTTTTTAATTCATAGGAAATAAATTCATTATTCTGCCAAGAGAGTAGTAGGAAAAATAGGAAACGATAGGTTCTATATATAAAAATCCACCTCTCTCCATTCACAAGATAAAACAACGCAGTATTCAATTTTATTTTATTTTCTAGTGTACTTAAAATCTCTCGTGAAGGCAAAACTTAGATTCATGATAACTTTTATATCAACTCAGGTTCTGTGTGAAAGCTTTTATATAAACTCATAATGAAATTTAATTATGTATACCAAATACATTCGTTATATTAAGCTCATTTTTAAACGATATCTCGAAATCTAGAAGTAATTAACAATATTTTTTCAAGTTTTTTTATGGGATATGAAATTGTATATAATTCAAGAAAATTGTGAGAGCGGCAGAAATATATGCCCTGCTTGTATTTTAAGTTATTATTATTAAATTTAATGTTCCTTAGTTCCAGGAAACAACTGATATTATTTATATGTTATGGATAAAAAAGGGGTTGGCTTGCTTTTGTATTTTGGCAAGTATTGTATTATTATATGTGACCTGTATTTCAGCTGGAGATGGCGTGCTAAAATGTTACATGCAAAATTTAAAAAAAAAATGCTTTTAATATAATTTTATTTACTTAACTTAATCCAAGAAAACATTAAGAGGTTTCTTGGAGAATAGTAATTTTATGACATATTAATTGCTGTAAAATATTTTCTTCTGTGTATTTTCTCTTTGACTTAGTGTTGCAACATTATATTTCACCTCTTCTAGGTCCATTAACAGCGAAATATGTATTTTTGCCTCTCTCTAATTTGTCAGATTCCGTATTGTAAAGAGTGAAATAATTAAATACAAAAATATGAACAGATAATTAAAATATAATTGAATATTGGCACGCGTACGTTTCAATAAATTATTTATTTGACAAATATAAAACGATAGAAATTTGAACAAATGTGCGTACCTACTTTGTTAGAATCTGTCCTCACGAACAGAATGTCAATACTCTGTTCACAATTTCCTCGATAACAGGGAACTCAATTCGTGGTATTATATCTGTTTGTGTCAAACCAGAATATAACGCGAGAAAGTAAAATTTCAACTTCCA
This sequence comes from Laupala kohalensis, assembly GCA_002313205.1. Taxonomy (NCBI): domain Eukaryota; kingdom Metazoa; phylum Arthropoda; class Insecta; order Orthoptera; family Trigonidiidae; genus Laupala; species Laupala kohalensis. The sequence continues at coordinate 2,588,780 of NNCF01126512.1, forward strand.
CCCCGCCTGATTATATAGAACACATTGTTGAGAGACGAAATTCATCCTTAATAAAGAGATGTGGTAAGAGGTTTCTGATGCGTATGATCACGTGGAGGACAATAAACTATAGACTAGCCCAGGGGTCGGCAACCTATGACCCGAGGGTCACCGAGTGACCCATTTGATAATTTCAAGTGACCCACTTTAGTTCCGAAAATAAAGTATAATATATAAAAATAAATTATAAAACATAAATATGTAACAAACATTTTGAGAATTAAAAAAAAAAGTTCATTCAACTATGTTTGTAATTATTTTCTTAATAAGCTATATCTTATTATTTACTAAATGACTGTTTTAATACGAAAATATCTCTGACCCAAACGTCTCTTTAATACTCACATTTTGGTTGATTTTGACTCGCGGCAAAAAAAGGTTGCCGACCCCTGGATTAGCCATTCTTATTTTGCACTTGGATTTGTCGATCTCACCGCAGATTTAACGAAAATTACTACGTCCCACTCCTGATTGTCAGTGATAGACTCACACCCGGATATTTTATGATCTCATGGACCGAATCGCAGTTCTTAACATTGAGATTGTCTAAGGTCGAGTTGGCGGTTTTTGCTTGAAGCACTGGCCGAAATTTTCGCAATGGTTAGCTTCCACTTATCCATGATAGTGAAAATAGTTTGAAGACATGTCCGGCCTCCTCCACCGATCACGGAAGCTGCTACATTTGGTGGAGTTGATAGAAATATCGTTATATATAATATATAAAAGTTAGAATGGTTGTAGGTTGATTTACTTTCCGTTAGGAAGCAAGGGACCATCCCAGCAATTCGAATCAAAGGATCCAAAGGCAGTTGCGGCCTTACATTTCTGGACCTCAAGACAAAATTATGACATACGCCCCCCCTCCTAAAAACAAAAATGGTTTCTCACTTGTTATACTATTGTAAATTACTCGTAACTATTAACATCACTCAGATAATTTTTGCTAATAATTTGGTTTTGCTGTTTGGCTTCCGCGGAAGAAGAGTGAGTATTCAGCGTAAGACGATTAACGGAATGACAGACCGTTAACCACTTAAAGGACACACCCAACCCCAGCTCTGCCAAGCGGAGTCTCTCCGAGCCAGGAACTCATGAATGCAAAATGTGGCACGCAGGAACCAAGGTCCTCAAGTAGAGGCACGTTAATTAGAGTTATAAGAGTACCTCAAAAGCACGAGAACGTTGGTTGCTTGATTTAATATGTCGATAGCTGATGAACAAAATGACCCTACATTATGTGCTAGGAGTCACCCAACTGGTGGAGCATCACGAATTCGCTGTAAATTTCGTAGTATTAAAATTATTGTGGTGGGCTGAAATGTCTGACGGTCGGTAAAGACTCCTGGTTGGGAACTTACCGAATCTACTTTCAGCAAGCATTTTTTCGGTCAGACCAGGTAGCGAGTGTGCTGTGAACTACTAGTCCCATCTCGATGGAAATGCGCTTATTAACATGCAAGGGGCAGCGTACCTCGGGGCTCCGCGCCGACCTGTTCTCGTTGCGCAGGTGAGATAATGCAGAGGGCAAGTGTACGGCTGAGATTGGCCCTTGCATACGCGTCCTCCCGCACACCATTACGTGCGCTCCTCACTCTTCTGCTTACAGGGGCAATTGCTTTAGACTGAGGTTGAGATAACTTAATGGAACATCAAAGCTTCTTCTCCAGCACAGCTAAATTATAGTATTCATGTTTCACTGTAATAATTCACTCTCACTTTTATTCACTTTCTAAAGTAGAATAATTAATTGAAAGTGTAATAAAATACAGATGTAAATTAGATAACGTGTTATATCAATCTGACAATATATATGACTCATGATGGCCATTTTCAGTGCTAGAGCATAGCCATTAACTCCCAACGCATCTGAACTCTATCATTATCGAATGGGGTTGAGAGCGTTTTGCAGTTTCTATAACGATTAATTTTTCGACGTTCGACCTCATATTAGCCTTAAATATTAGTCTTAATTCGGAAATAACAATTAAGACCTACGAGAACGTTTTCATCTTAATGACTGTATGAACCCTGTGATCAAGTTGTTAGGAGAATGGCTGGGTACTGGGCATTCTCAATCGAATTTCCGATGTTGATAAAGCATTCTGCATGACACGATGCTGAAGAATTCAAACGGCTCCTACATTTCATATCATAATTTTAATGATTGAAACATCAATTTCTTCGTTCTTAAGATTCCAAGGTCCAGATATCAATACATTTATGCAATCAAGTAACCGTATTCGAATAAGTACGATTAAGTATGAAGTTCGATTTTCCGATAAATTTCTGAAGGATTTAATTCGTCTTAATTTTGATACTACAAACATAAATTGAATGTGATGTACTCTCGATAAAAGTTTTCGACTTGAACACACAATTTGCACATTTTCTTCCCTAGTAATGAGAATACAATAACGGTAGAAATTCTTATTATGCCAACACAATAAATTATTAGTTATTCAAATATGTGTTTTTCATGATGGAATTTTCTTATTTTTTACCATATAATACTTATTACAGTGTAAACAATCTTCTCTGACTTTGCACGTGAATGTTACGATACGGTTTACCTTTCGTTATAAATCATGGTAGAAAAATTGCTCATTTACATACAACAATGTGTGGTATGTGTGATCAGTATACATAAATCCATGAGTTGTACAACAAGAATTCGAAAAAATACAATTCACTATGAACCGACCCTTGAACATTGTAATTTCATAATAAAACATGATAAGATAATAATCATAAAATAATAACAGTGCATACTAAATTCAATTATAAAGTAGTCCTCTTCCTGCGATCAGAGGGTCCAAGAAGGTCCCTCGCGGTAAAATATAGAGAGTAGTACACTTAATGTACTAAGAAGAATAGTACACTTAATGCTGCAAAGCGAAATACCATTAATCCATGATATAACAGTTTTTGCGGGGAAATAAAAGAAATGATGGAGGAGCCTAAAGAACACGTGAAATTCGAGGAGATAATGCCAGCATTGCGAGGTTGTCAGTATTTCCTCTCGCTGAAGATTCGTGGGCAATTTGATGTATCAGCGTTCGGATGCTGCCGTTTACATCAGCATGAGTAGAACCGGCAGCAATTGATATGCCATTTGTGACGGACAGAGGACTTGAACTCAATTTCTTGGGACTCAAGGAGACTTCTTGAGTTTAGCTTTTCCACCGGATAAAGCAGCTCTAGTCTGGGTGCGAGGACGTACCGTCAGCAATGGATGGAGCTACGCTAGACCACCTCCCGCAGCAAGCATATGACAACGCCGCGCCTTTTGCTACATTGGCTATATCTCGTTACTATTCTTTCTCCGAGAGGACTATATTAAATTCCGGTAGGAGGCTCCTACCGGAAAAATAAAAATCATGATAACGAAACAATTTTGTAATCTGATTCATGTCTAAACAAAATTTATTCGAGATATGAAATGTGTGTATAGTGATCGATCGTTGCGTAGTTACCGTAACTTACCGAGACAGCAGAGGAAGAGGAACGACTGTTCTATCACGATGCAGCAAGTCTCTCAGACCTCTTCCTCTATGCCTCCCGCGCAGCCCATACTACTCTCCAACTGCGTTACGCGCTAAACTCGATAAGAGCGTCTCTTCTCCTTCGCCCTCTCGCATCCCTTCCTTCAGGAGCTCTCCGTTGAGAAAGCGAATTCCGCAGACAGGATTTCTCAGTTTGGGCGACGAGTAATGATGCCACTTCCACTTCATATTCTTTCGTGCGATTCCTATTATCCAGTTGGTGTGTGAAGAAGTTACTGAATAACATAAAAACGTTTCTAGTAAACTCCTTTATATTTATATTTCACATAAAAAAATTGTTCTCTTTGGCTTTCAGTCTCTGGATTCTTCTCTTGGTTGGAGTTAGCTCACCTGTTTACCTATATTAAAATATTTGTGTTCTTTCGTCACTAACATAACGAGATTTCGTTTTTATATGAATGCCCGGGATCGTCCGCATTCTTACTGTTCTTTTCATGATTGAAAAGAGGAATAAAAAATTGGGTAAAAAGATAACTGGTACCTTACATAATTAAGGTAGACAAATAATGAAATATTATGTTATTGATTTTGTATTTTCGCAGTTTTTGGACTACATTTTTTAAGATACGATTTTCATTTTCTCTTTTATGATACAACCAGTAGTATGACAAGGGCAAGTAAAATAATGCATACTTGTTTATATAAGACATATGAAATGGCGCAAAAAAATGACACACTGGGAGTTCTTTTATTAACTCGGTTACTTTTCAACATGTTCTTAAAGTTATCTTAATGTTGAAACAGTTATCTTCTCCCTCTCTGAGTACAGAATTATGAAGATCTTTCGATGTCCTATGACCTCGTTAGCTCTTCAGTATCCTTAATGCTCTCCATTTAATGTGAATAGATGTAAAAATCTAACACGACAATAAATAGCTTTGAAGAGATAATTTCACTTCATAGATGTAATAAACTCGAACTTCTGTGCATTTCGATCTCTGTGATGTTTAGTCACCATAAAAGGTTCGCCACAATAAAATGAAGGTGAGTACAATATACTTGTCAGAGTATTTGAATATAACATTTATTTTAATAAACGCGGTGATAAAAAATACATTTCTTTTCCTAGTAATAAATGTTGAGAAAAAATAATGTTAACTCGGAATGTTTGGGGAGTGCGAATCAATCAAGACAAAAAAAAGTATAAATAAATAATAACAGAATAATAATCAAATAATATTAATAATAAAATAATAGTAAATGATATAGTAACAATAAAAACAACGTGTAGTAATAATGAAAGAATAATTTACACGAATATAATTGAAGAGCATAAATGGTAAACGATGAAACGTATCGATAACTTCAAACTCTTTTTTTATGCAGAAAAGTTGGTTGTGTTATGCTGAACAACCTGGGAAAAGTTTCATGTGTCAATTGCATTGCAATAGTAGACATCGCTTGTGGGTTTGTTGTCTTTTCTAAAGATCTACAGCTGGTACTTTTTGAGCCTGTATTAACTCTCTCACGAATGTTCGTTCATAGAGAAAACGCAAAATTAAAAAGCTGCAAGTTCGCAATGGATATAACCCATTAGGCTGAGTGCCCGAAATACAACAAATCCGTTTTCTCTGCCTCCTGTAGATTTCCTTCACTTTTTTTCCATTTCTGCTCTATTCAAAAGTACTTTAACCATATGCTGCCACTGTGAATTGCGACTGTGCATATTTGGCGTAACTAAAATTTTCAAGTATGTGACAAATATGAAGTATTATAAATTTAAAAATAAAATCGTTAAAATCACAGTATAAAAGTATTTGGATTATTTGCTTTTTAATCAGAGAAACTCTTCAAAACCAGTCACGTTTTCTTTCACATTTCTCAATTCAATATGAAGCAGAAAGGTATTGATTGGAGAATCCTTCTCGTACCGTTATGGTGCTAAGCCATATCTTCACTCCCTTCATGTCTGAGAAGCTTCTCTTGCGTCTGGATAGTATGATTGCAATCAAATAATTCTAAAATCTAATGGTATTTCACCCCTTAACATTTACTGAGCTGATGTCGAGACTACTTCTTAGCTAGGGCTGAATCGTAATTATGTTTGGCAAAATTAATACAGCACTGTTCTCTCTACTTTATATCTCCATATCATTGCTCTGTACTTTATAATTGACCTTCGGTCTCTTTTTGACACAAAATTCTGGCGTGGGTACCAGAGCGGTCACCCGCAACAGACATTGACGTCTTCGCCTCCTTCATATCCCTGAGCAGTAGAATGTGAGTTCAAATCCTGAACGAGGTGAGTTTATCGGTTTCCGGCCCTTTCTGGATACCCCCCTTTACAAATATGAATTATAGACAGCCCTTTGTGGACAGCAAACCTTTTTGGTACCTGTAAAGATTTGAATAACTCTGAAAATATTTCCCTTCCAGAACTTTGCAAACACCTTCTTCAGAAGCGAAGAGAGACTGGTAATAATAACTAGTCTGATATAAATAATAATTATTTAATGAGCGAAACTACCACTGACTGATACATCGCATTATTATAAAGCTCGAGTGATAACATGTACCACATTATGCCCAGGTGGTGTAAGAAATACCATATCGTTACTCATTGCAATATGACCAGTACGTCATTACATTTTTTAGTAAATTTCAATTATTTCTCTGATTACTCTATTGGAATATACTCATATTTTACAAAAATTATGTGCAAACTCGACCACAAAGGAGAGTTCCGAAAGGGAAATCTTTTCCGAGTTTCGTCAATTCTTTCCCCGGTCCGAAAAGGGCCACGTAGAATCCATTTTCGCAAAGAGCTGGCAACCAGTTATCTACTGGGGTATACCCTCACCTATTCCAGATAAATACCAGCTCGGTACCATAAGCTTTCCGGCAACCCAATATCTCTCCTTCCCAATTCCTTCGCCTAAATCGCAGTCAGGTGGAAGAGCACGCCGCATGGCTTAACCTCACTATAAGACGAAAATAAATAAATAAAATCTGGGGTAGGCACTACGCATCCGACCCACTCACGTGTTACACCATTGAATGAGACGAATATTACTTGAAAGATTTCTCGTGCATGACTGGAACTATTTCCTTCTCTCCATCGAGTTTGAATAAAGTGTGAAGAAGAGACTGCATTTTCGCCGTGCCCATCGCATATAAGACACGCTCCCTTTGTCGTGTTGGAGCGAATTCGTGCAGAAGCGCTTCGCTGCGCCGCCGCCGTGGAGCGAGTGGGCGGTGGTCATAGCTGTTGGTTGCAGCATCGCATTCCACCCTCCCGCTCGCTGCCGTTGCTGCAGCAAGGCGCCATGGAATCTCAAGGAGATCCACTTGTCTCCTCCTCCTCCTCTTCCACTCGTACACGCTCCATGCGCCCCGTCTTCATTGACGCTTTCTCGCGTTTCGGACATTTCATTTCCTGTTCTTTCAACTGCGTGTTTCTTTCCTTTCTGACATTTCTATCAACTCTATCATCAAAACAGGGTTTGACATCCTTCCACAAAAAACGAAATAAATTCATGTTAATATATTATATCATAAATTTCTATTAAAATAAGTCACTTGAAAGAGAAACGTCTCCAAAGTTATCAAATACTAATAAAAGTGCGTTAATTCATCTGTTCAGTACTATTTCAAAAAGTAAGTATATTCGTAAACTCGAAACTCTTCCACTCCAAAATCGCTGCGCACACAATTAGAGTGGGGATGAAAATGTCCATATGATGAAAGCGATAGTATTCATAGACGTATTACGTTCAGAGGTTTTATTCGACAGTGACGAAACTGAATATTCGTTATTTCATTAGAATTGTTAGCTTCTTTTTATTCATTCACGCCGCACTTTAATAGCTTTGGTTTCGAACTTTTACTGGTATTGCATGGATGTTTTCCATGCAAACCTTGGCTCACCTGAAATTAGAACGGGTTCTTCGAATTTTTTGTGGGTAAATCTGAAGTTTCGATCTTGGGAAATTTTGATATTGTATTATAGTATCACAACAGTAGGGAACAGGGAAGAGACAAGTTTTCAATAACTTACTTTCATATCCTACCGAGGTTAAACTAAATTTTATAATAAATTTATAATATTATAATACATTATATTTTTCTATTTGGACTTGACAAAAGAAAGGAAGTGCAAGCCACTTCGTAATTAAAGCAATGAGAAATGCTTTCAGAAATGGACTTATTAAAGTTTTATGATTTTAACGATGAGGAACTTACAAAAAATAACATTAGGCAATAAATAAAAATTTTGAAGGAGATAGTTCAATGGTATTTCAATGTTTAAAATTGATCGCAAGAATTGGGATCAAATTTTTAACCAAATTGAGCAAACAAACTTATTTTCATCCGGTCGTTATGAAACAGGATACATGTATGACAAGGAAGATATATACGTCATAATATACAATTCAGTGGGGGTGTTGAAAAAGAGGAATTAAAAGATCCGCAGTTTTGATATGGATCCAAATTCTCTAAAAATATAGTAATATATTGACAACAAAAAATTTCAGTCTTGAGTAGAATTGTACGTTGACAAAATTCATACTTTAATATTGAAAGATAAAGCATATTGAGTAGCCAAAAATCGCAAGCTTCAAATGACACTTTCACACAAATCTACCAACATTACTGACAAAACTCGATTCATAAATACATTTCTCGAGTGGGTTGACGTTGTTTATATATCTCCCCATACCTTATATATTTTCCCATACCATGTTTATATATTTTCTCATTAGCGGAAAATTCACTGACCCACAAAATTCGCGGTGCAGTATATTCATCGCTCCATAACTTCAATGTTTTAGAAAGTATCAGAGTTAAATCTAAGCTGAGGAAGCTCCTGTGTTTTATCAAGACACTCCCTTATTGGGGCCTGTCTGTGCCGCCCCCATCGCGCTAGGACACCCTTAAAGTGAAGAGAAATGCAATTTTGGAAAAAATTGAGCAAAAATATCACACTTCGGGGAGAGCTAGTCTCACGTATACGTACTCAATAATGTGCACTCCAGTAGCTGAGATTAAAAAATCCCCCAAATCTGATGACCCATCCCCTTCTCCCCCACCCCCTGTGAAAGCGGTGTATTTCAGATGTTCCAAAACTACTCAGGATTGTGTGAGCTTGTCCAAGGAACATGGTTTACATGTTTCTCCATCAATGGAAAGAACCCTCTGCGAACCTCCCCTTCAACATTTCACCCCTTTTGAAAAATTGGGGTTTTCTCAGACTTAAATCGATTGATTCATAATGAAAAGCATTTCATTTGGTGTCATAAGTAGTACATTCGTATGAAAAAATTTAATTCCCATCGTCTAACCACCCCTAATGAGGGGGTGTCCACCAACATCTTCCATATTAATTTCCTGACGGGTCGCGAGATGTTTTGCGTGAATAAGATAGGGAATCGCTTAGTGTATTAGCACACAAAAGTTGAAGATAGTCGCTCAACTATTTTTCCGTTTTTTAGGTAAAAAATGGGCAAAAGTGCCATTTTGCACACTTAGGTTCAAATCTGTTACCCTGTGGAACGGGTAGTGGTAGCATTGCGACCCTGTAGGAAAGTTAGATTCTTACTGTGATCGACGTATTATGTACAGATTTCTCTGACAATTATTGTAAGGTGGTTGGGGAGGGTCATCAGATGTGGGGGATTTTTAATCTCAGCTACTAGAGTGCACATAATTGAGTATGTGTACTTGAGACTAGCTCTCCCCGAAGTGTGATATTTTTGCTCGATTTTTTTCCAAAATTGCATTTCTCTTCACTTTAAGGGTGTCCCAGCGCGATTGGGGAGGCACAGACAGGGAGTGTCTTGATGAAACACAGGAGCTTCCTCAGCATAAATTTCACTCTGATACATTCTAAAACATAGAAGTTATGGAGCGATGAATTTACTGCGCCGCCAATTTCGGTGGGCAGTGTATAAACAGTGTAAACAAGGTTTGTAGTGATCTCTTGTAGATATTAATTGAATTTTCTCTTTGTAAACAAGGAGTGAGCTAACAGAAAAATTCAACTTCAATGGAAGGCGCATTGATACTTTCTTAGAGCCTACTCATTTATTCAAAACATCTTTGTTTCTAGTGAAGCACGCTCTTTATGCAATTTACCATACTTTCAACGACCATATTATTTTACATTCCCATATTGTAAAAACATTCTCATTTTATCTTTATTTTTTGTGATAAATACCATGTACTATACGTGACGTAGTATGATGTTGGCGCCCTGGAAATATCGAGGAAGAATAACGATCGTCCCTTTTTTAGGAAGGAGTAGGGTTATGGCTACATCCTCTCGGTTTTGTAAGGTTGGATTTTTATTACATCTCTGTGGGGTCTGTTACAACCCATAAACGCTAGAAATATTTCTGAAATATGAGTTGAAATACAAACGTGTTTTATACGACGTTCTTGGCGTTGTTTTATCATTAGAACTCTTTTTATAAATTTACGATCTCCTCACTACGACCTGTCGATGTGGAAGCCCCTGTAGTATTGAGGCGTAGTGTATTTTTACGATGGGAATAATTGAGAAGAAATGTGTTCGCGCAATTCATGTTTCAGAGGCTCCCTCCTCAAACATCGAATCGTCCCAGGTTTCGTCGCTCATCTTTTCCTCGAGTGCTGGTTCAAAGAAACGCACGTCTTCACTTGTTCTTCGAGTCGAGTCGACGCTTCTTGTTGATCCGCTTGAGAAAACAGCATCGCCAACGTAGATTGAATTATTCCCAAGAATCCCCTTCGAAGTCGATACATCCTTTACGGCGCCTGCGGAGATTTTTTTTCCCTGAAGGGCCTTCCTTAGCAAGCGGCACTTGGCTTGCAGGCGAGCGGCAAACTGTAATCCATATAAATGACTCTGTTGGTAACCATTCTGCCGCGCGTCGTTGCTGTCTCAGCACAAAAGGGAAGGCGGAGGCGCCTTCGGCGGTTTTACGTCGGAAGCGTTTTTAAGGATCTCGACGCTGAGTTGCTACGTTTCCAGTCGCAAAGTTCGCTAAAAGCATTCGTATTCGTCGCTTATACTCAACTGTAACACTGGGAATTCATTGAATTAAATCTTTAAGCGGGAAGTAAAGTCATGAATAAAATATGGTTTCAGGCGAGTGTTTCGAGACACAGAAGAGATATGAACGTGAAGCACCGAAACATATTTATCAAATGAGCTGGTTGATAAACACAGGAATTCAGAAACCGATACGTGAATTAGCTCCACGTGACCATACACAATTTCGAACTGATAGTTTGACGATAAACTGTTATTCATATCATTATACTCTTCTTATTAACCACATCTCCTACCTCACAAACATTGTAGTTATCTCTGATTTGAATGCACTACTTTCAATTCAGTTTACTTTCTCAGAACGCTGCGCAATTTAATTCACAGCTTTTGAGAGAAACTTTGTTTGAAAATACGTCATACCTCATGTAATGCTCCTAAACTAATTATGAAGAAAAAATATATTGTGGGATACCAGAGCGGATCCAGGAAAAAAACCTTATTGGGAACTTTTTCGTGTGAGTTACGTCATTTCAGGGTTGGCAAACTTGGAGAAGGTTCGTTAAAAATTATGTTGTCTAACCACATAATTAGACAGATATCACTTAAAGTCAATCTATGCGTCGTAAGCACTGATCGCTAGTGGAGAATCCGAGACTTATTTTTGCTGTCGACTCTTGAATTTTCTACATTCCATCTCTGTTTTCCATGAGACAGAAATTTCATTTTTCTCCTTTCCACTTGAATTTTAATCGACGAATACTCGTAAATGCTTCTTCTTATCCTCAATACGATATCCGCGAAGTGCCATTTCACATCCTTCAGTGATTGAATTTCCATTTACAGTTCTCTGCTGAAGTTCGAAGAGAATTTTGCCGGTGATATAATACGTAATAAAATCAGCCACGTATCAAACTTTAAAAAAAAATCGTAAGAACTGAGTAGGGTACAGGAAGACTGATTAAGAAGACGGCAACAACTTCCAACGATTTTCTGGAATCCATAAAAGTGAAAAACTTCGAAGAGTCTATATGCCGTTCACAAATCTCCGTTAAAATAAATCTCGAAAAAGTGTTCGTTTCAAATAAAAGAACCTTGAGTTAATCGCAGGTACTTCTTCAATTAAACTTACCGCACGTTTCGTGCACTTGAAAGAACCGATGTGGAAAAGTAGCGAATCCTCGACGCTCATCATAATGCTGACCAATTGCTCGATTTCTTCCATTTTACGTCAGGTGCTTTTGGTTTTCCACTATCATCGATGTCCCACAAGACGCCGCGAGCTAAAAACATTGTTTTCCTTCCGATATTTCACTCCTTCCCGAAGCTGTATATTCATTGTTAATAATTTGCTTGATTCTTCGAGAACATGATCGCAATTTCTTAATTGAATTATTCCTCCTTACATTCTAGGTGTATGATCCATTGAAATAAGCGCAATTTTAAGTTTTTAAACAATAAGCAAGTTATTGTCAGTCGAAAAAATATTAATTTTCCCAAAGAGTCTTTCGACAACCTATGTTTTCATCTTCAGTGGCCTAAAATCAAGATACTGGTATATATGTAACTACAGGTTCAAACGATCTTAATATTATTATTATTATTATTATTATTAAGTACAAAAATATATTTAAAAAATAAACTGAAGTAGTATTTTGTAGTTAAGAAATTAAGAAATTTTTAATACTAATTGGTTGCAGATATTTAAAAGTTATATAAATAGTTGGAAGATAAAATGTTTATTTGGAGAAATTATTGATTGAAAATATTAAAATTAGTGAACAATTCGAATGAGAAAATATTTGTAAGCTGTGCGTCTTACCTTCTCTGTACTGGATCGGTGTGTGTGGAATGCGAGGAGCTGGTCTTTTTCTGTTGACAATAACTTGCATTCTATTTTAAGTTAAAACCAAATACACCACGATTACCTAATTATAATTTTCAAACAGGACCCCGTTATTTCACGCACATTCGAGTACAAACATCAGGAATAAATAATGACAAAGAATGTTTTGTGGTTAGTGCCATATCACATCATCCGGTTTTATTCGTACCGAAACGACCGAAGATATTAAACAGTCAAAACATGTATATTCAAACCCAGAAAAATCATTCCGAGATGAACATTAGTATTCATTGTTCAATCATTGTGTGAATTGGTATATCATAAATTTCCATCGATCCGAACCGGGCTGAAAATTCTCTTTAGCTCCATGTTTTCAACACAAATTAAAACTATTATATGAAGGACATCAAAAGAAAATAGGAATTTTGTGCACATTTACTTATTTTTTATTCCTCATGAATTTTACAAATTCCATTAATTAATATTTTCCTTTACCTGCTGCAAAACTTAAATATATTTGGTTTACAAATACAATAATATAGCTAATAAAAACTAATTCACGTAAGTCCATACATGCGCCTCGCAATGCAGTACGGCCAGAGAGCGAAAATATGCCATTGTTGAATTCTTCGGCGATACTAGAGACTTACAGCAATGCAGTTATGACCCTTACATGTCTTGAGTTGTTTCCTTGTAATACCGAAAGTTCACTGCTGAAGTGTTATTTTATTTTTATATTAATATAAAGGCTTCCGATAATAATAGATTGCTTATAAACATTAAAAATTTGACGTGTGGCGAAAAATTTACGTAGTATAATAATTCTAGTTTAAATATTTGTAGTTGGCAAGCACTCTACCGTATGCGGAGGAATGCGACAACGATTTTTATGTTTGTATTTCCTCATTATTGTATTTTTTATATATTAATTTCTTCTACCACTTTAGTAACAATCAATAAAAATATACAACATCTGACAAAGTCTAGAATATGTAGAGGATATGTTGAATAAAGAAAAAAACAATTACTAAAATAGTATCAAAGATGGAACATATTTTTAATATTACTGTATTTTCTTCCTGACTTTTAATTTTCCCTGTGTGTTACGTCATATAATAAATGTCGTTTGTTCGCTCTTGTGCAATGATTATCTCTGCACCCTCGACAGACATCGCTCTTTCCAACCCTCAACTGGGTGACCTGCGACAGCCATTGAATTCCACAGTCGTCCTTAATTACACTCGACCAAACAGGACTTGACATTGCGCTCGCCGCATGCTGCATTATTAGTTCTTTAGTGAAGGAACAGAGTAAGCGTCTAGCGGGTGTTCCGCTGGACTCTTCTATATCGCAGCTGTGTTTCTCTCAAAGTGAGCACTGCAGGGACTCAACAGGACGCAATGGCTTTTGCACTGCACCTACAAAAGCAGTATTGAGCTCTTCAAAATGTGTCTTTAGATTTTGAATTATCATAGTCAGGTTCTACATAAATTCATTCATTTATTCATTTATTCATTCATTCATTCATTGTCAATATTAAATAAGATTGCTTACAAATGAAAAAAAATCCATTTTTATCTTTTATCTTCATTTTACATTTCAAGTATCAATGTAATAACATACCGACGGCGGTGGTCTAGTAGTAGCGTCTTCGCTTCCACGATCTCGCTGAATGGTAGAGCATGGGTTCAAACCCTGCTCGTCCGAACTAGATGAGGTTTTCAGCTGCGGTTTCCCTCAACTACTCCAGACAAATATCGGTTCGGTACCATAAGTTTCCGGCAACCCAACATATATCCTTCCCAAGTCCAACGGTTAGGTGAAAGAGCAGGCCTCATGGAATGATTCTCTCTAAAAGACATTAAATGAAAAATAAATAAATAGATAAAATTGTCTATATCCAAAGACTTTTTTCGAAGTGATAATTGTAATATTACATCGAAATACCTTAATCTTCTATGCCGATGATGTTCCACAATCGCACGTTTCTTCAATCTTCACTTTTAGTTGTTAAATTAAGTCAAGTGAACTGTTATACATAATGGACGGTGGATACTATTGATTGACTTAAATAAATTTCCATTAGTTAATATGAGTAAGAAACAAAGTGAGTAGAGAATTAAGGTGAGTAAAAACCCGTAAGAGATGTTAAAATCCCATTATTTTCAATTGTATTTTGTAAAATGTCAAAATAAAAAGCTTTTTAGTGAAAATAAAACCATGAGCTACAGAATAACGCCTAATAATTTATCTTTCTTTGATAATGTTACCATCATCCCACCACAACCAAGTGTAAATATTACATTTTTTTGGGTATGAGTTATAAAATTTGTTTTATTTTTAAATGTTGTAGCAATTCTTTGTACTTATCTAGTTAAATACATTGCAGTGGTTTATGTCCTTCTTAGATTTCACGTAGGTTATTGAAATAAAATTATATTACATAGAAAAAGTTTCTATTTTCTTGCATTTCTTTTGGTTTGTTCATGCAATTTCATGCAATCAAAGGAGCAACCATGCAGCAATACATAGGGGTTTCTGTAAAAGTTGAAATTATTATTAGTAATTCCTTCTCAATTTTCTATTTTCCTTATGTATTTCTATATTTCTCAATTAAGAAGGGTTTCGTAAGTCAGAGAAATTGAAGAAAGTATTTATCTGAATCTCTCGAAAGCTGAGAGTTTACGTCAAAGTTCGATTCATTATTGATGAAGTTAAATCTTCCCGAGAGTTTTTCTTCGTGGCATTTGAGACTTATTCCTTCAATTTTGAAAAGGAACTATTTAACACCAATATATTTTATGTATTATTAATTAGTTTAAAGATTACGATGATTAATAGTGGAAGTAAGAATGTGTGTATTCTTCAACACATCTACCGAAAGTTTCTCCTTTCATAGTTTAATTCATACTTATACACAAGTTTGATAATATTCCAACCAGAACTTTGGAGAGCATCCACCTGCAGTTTGGTAGAGAGTTCTTTACTTCTATTCATTTGCAAAAGGTTCATTTTAAATCTCGAAATCTTATTCAATCAACATAATTTTTCAAAATCAATAAAACAATATTAGAAGATAAAACTCCTTTGTAAGATCTGTAAAAAGAAAGATTTATCGAAAACAAACTTTCCTCTTGGTAATATTACATATAACATTTTATTTAATAGACCCACTTCGCTTGCTGGTGAATTTACACCCAGAATTTCTTTGGGGCTCCAAGCGTAGGAGACAACGACATTAATGTGTGTTTATTTGCAACCCTCCGCTGTCTTATGGACCATTTCGGGGTGTTTTCCTTTTTGCAACATAGTACAGTGTGTCACATTTAAATATTACCAATTTAAACAAAATGTGTTTAATTATAATTATATTTAATTTTAACCTATTTTAATGAAATCTAAATCGGGTCCTCAATTCGCAAGTCGTTGTCCTGAGTGCTAGTGTTCGTGTGAAAACACATTTGTTTGCATCGTTTCCATATTTGCAGATACTAGCGAATTTTAATACGTCTTAACACTAATGCCAATGA
Source organism: Laupala kohalensis (assembly GCA_002313205.1). Lineage (NCBI taxonomy): Eukaryota > Metazoa > Arthropoda > Insecta > Orthoptera > Trigonidiidae > Laupala > Laupala kohalensis. The sequence continues at coordinate 2,604,728 of NNCF01126512.1, forward strand.
ATCAGTGACTAAGCCGTAATGCTCCTCGCTTTATGTCGGATAAGTCACACAAATCACTAACAATCGCTCCTCTTACAAATGGAAATCAGCTTGTATATCGGAAACAACGAGACATTCTGTCAAGCACGAGTATGTCAACGACTTGTAATCAAATGGTAACTCGTGTTTTGATCGCTTGTGATCGGATCGAAGTGACAAATTGTTTTTATACAATATTCTGAATGCGTTAAGACACAATTTTTTTGTGTCGAACAAATTTTTCACATGTTTTATTTCTATCTGGGAATCGCAACAGACGATGAGATGCAATATTTTATGTGTAATTCATAAAATTGTAAAATATTTATTAAATCAATTCAGATTTTGGGCGTAATTCCTTTTTTCTATTTATAGGTGAAATATCACGCGAGTTGTTTAATATGCTTAAGAGACTCGATATATAACATTATGCGTCATGAGTGCTATCAGTTTGGAGACAATTCGACCTACAACTAAATCGGGAAAGTTCGATTGAAGTGGAGAGGTCCATTTTGGGGGTTACTATCTAAAACCCGATGATTTTCCCTAAGTCATAAATTAATATTTTAACTCTCTAATGTTGTTTGTAATTCCTATTTTTTAAATTTTCACTAGTGTAATGTACAGGATGATTTGGAATACCTATTACACAGTTATAGGTGTTATAGAGGGGACTCAGAACAGTCATATTTGGTAATAACCTATGTCCGGAAATGCGCCGTTTGGAAGATAAACGACTTTAAAATAGCGTCAAAGGATACGCTGCACGTGCATCAACCAACTCGCGCCTGCGTGAGCCACAATATATGCTCGAAGTGGCGACCACGAATTTCGTTGCATAAAGTGTACCTGCGAACAATGTTCACATACACACGGTCCAAAAGTCCTGGAATGTCCTGAATGACCTCCCCTGCAGCCATTACACGGGCAAGGAGATCGTACTGTGACCCCACGGGGGTCTCGTAAACAATACTCTTCTTGTAGCCCCACAGGAAAAAGTTAAGATGTGTTAAATCGGGTGATTGTGGTGGCCAACGAATCGGTCCACCGCGACCTATCCACCTGTCCCCGAATGTTTGTTGAAGGTGTTGACGGACGTCGCGTGAAAACTGGGCAGGCGCGCCATCATGCTGGAACCACATCGTCCGACGGATATGCAATGGCACATCCTCCAAATGCTGCACCAGTACGTCTTGCAGGAAGGTCAAGTAGCTGTGACCTGTTAGACGAGGCGGTAGAATACAGGGGCCAATCAGATGACCATGGATAATACCAGTCCACACAATATCGAAACGATGTTGAAATCGATGGGTGTGTGGCATGAGGGTTTTCCTCATCCCAAATGTAGCTGTTACGACGGTTGATCAGACTTTCGTTTGTGAAATATGTTTCATCTGTGAAAAGAATAATCAGAGGAAAGTCTGGAACGTCGACACAACGCTGTGGGAACCACGCACAGTAATCGGTACGTGGCGCAAAATCAGCTAGGTCCAATGCATGCACCCTCTGATGGTGGTATGGGTGAAGTTGCTGTTCATTGAGAACTCGCCAGACGCTGCTCTGGGATACATCCACGACACCTGCGAGATTGCGGGTACTCGTGGAAGGGTTCTGGTCGACCAGTTGGAGGACTTCCTCTTCCTCGTCAACAGTGCGGCGCTTCCGGCCACGACCACAATCGGTTCTATTAGATTTGAAGGTGCCGGTTCCCGAAACCGTTGTTCCAATCTTGCTAAAATGGCATGTGATGGTCGAGCACGACCCGGAAATACTTCATAACTCAGGCGTTGTGCTAATCGACCATTTCGTCCACTTTCACCGTAGATGAGAAACATATCGGTGTACTCGGAAAACGTGAACTCCACACCGTTGTAATGCACCGTATTTCTCGATCACTCAGTGGCAACTGGCGTTCATGCGCAACAATTCATGTGATTGTTCTCTGATGCCACGTGACATGACGTCACACAAGACATGTGACACGAGACACCGTCCTCTCTCAATGTGTAATGCCTACCATTGTTCAAAGTCGTTTATCTTCCAAACGGTGCATTTCCGGGCATGGGTTTATTACCAAATACTGCAGTTCTAAGTTCCCTCTACAACACCTATAACTGTGTAATAGGAATTCTGAATCATCCTGTTTAATTTATTCAGTTCAATCCTCCTGGCAACATTTTTTATGCAAATACGTTCTTTGCACTCTGCTGGATTTGCATCATTTTACAAGCCTTATGAACTAGTTGTATTTCAGAACTTGATTTCGTTTTAGAGGATTTCTGTAGAATATTCATATACGAGTATTATTTGCGTTCGTAGAGAGAACATCTAAGGCTCACGCAGCGGTTCGTTTTGCTTTTACTCAGATATCGTGTTTTTAAGAGTATGTACTCGTGTTCCGTAGACATTAAACGAGCTAAATCCTACGGTATTGCTATGATGCTCCTGGTAGGTCGCTTTATCTAAAAGAAGATTGAGGTCATAAATTTTTAAACTTGAGAAGGTGAAACAATTTAATCAATTTTTGGTTATTTTGAACATACAATGTTCCTCCGCTGACTTCTGTCCATTTAGGAGCAAAAGAATTTCACTGTAGAAGAGTATCACATTCCATAATGAAAGTCCATTTTCTTTTATATTAAATATTCTATATTAAAACTGTTTGTAAAGTAGTTAACATGAATGGACACAATTGTGTTATACTTAATATAATTGTGTTGAACAAATTTCATTAAACTTCAGTAATCGGGTAATGCTGATGCAGGAAGAGTAAATCGAACGGTTATTACTCTCAACAAAAGAGAGATATACGTAGTAAGGTGATACGTGTCTAGATGCATTAAATGTCAAGACCAGATAGAATTCTCAAAACTACGACACGTGGATCATGTTCGGCCCGCGAAGGGGTTTTACCGATCTGAGACACGAGGCTGGACTCTGGACTACCTTAAGTATTTGAATCTCTTTTCTTTTTTTTTCTTTTTTTGTATTTGTAGCGTGCTATTGAAGCTTATCTACATGGAGCGATAGGAGGTAGGAGTTGGGTGGTAAGCTATTGTTAGTAGGTGGGTCTGTTTGCGGGGTTTACCAACAACTTGGTCCACGTGGAGGGGTTTGTAGAAGCTTTAATGTGAAACGTTAAAGTGAAAAGCTACATAATTTTTTCTGACCCCACCTGGAATTGAACCCGGGATGACTTGATGATGAGCTAGAACGCTAGCACCTGAGCCACCAGAGGGGCTTTGAGTCCATTCGAACCAATGTGACCACGTATTGTTGGTCAAAATCAACTTCACACAAATCACTCTGATATGAGAAAATCAAATAATAACGCGTTAAAAGAAATTGACAAATGTTGTTGTATCCTAACCTGTATTGACTTGAGATTGTTTAACTAGTAATTTTATTTATTTTTTGTTTGTTTAATACATGTATAATCATTTGAACGTGATACTGATGTGTGCCAATCTACTAATGTTGTAAGTGCATATCCGTTAATCTAATAAATGTTGTAATACCGTTAATCTAATAAAAGTTGTGGATACTTTGCAGTAAATGTTTCCATTTTAAAGACCCGTGTTCTAGACATCACGTAGAGTCCTATCTTACAAGATGAAAATTGAAGCAGCTGAAGTGATGTATTTGGTACATTGTTTATTCTTTAGGGAACAGTGTTTTGTCTTAATTTTACTACTATTTACGTCCATTATATAATCTAATTAAATAAATAATTAAAAACTTACAACCTGACGACCACTTAAATACAAGTCGGAACGTAGTGAGTACTTTACAAAAAATATAAATATTATTTGTCCTTAAAAGGTCATAAGTTTTGTCTTGAATTATATTATGAAATGACAAACATAGTGTACTTCGACGCCATACATCACTTTGTTGTGAGCGAATTTTATGAGATTGTGGGTGATTAGCGAGGTCCCATCTAAAAGAAGAAACTCATACCTATATCAGCTCACCTCACGGGAAGAACTAGGCAAATGCATTGATTTTAATTGCTTTAACTACCGCCCTATATCATTAGTTGTGCCAGAAAGCCTACATCCAAATGTCCACTGCTTAATACCATTATTAATGCGTTTCATGTATTTAAACAAGTTAAAACAGCATACATTTACGTAAGGATTTAAATGCCACATTAATAAGCGTGCTGGAACGCAGGTGCATAAAAGAGAAATTTGTGTGCGTCAGTTTCCCTTCGAGTACATTATATCTACTGCATGTTTTAGTATTAACTATTTCGAATGAATATAAGAATATAATTTTAAAGTTGAATTACACTATGAGCGTTAGAATAATTTCTCATAATATAAATAGTTAACAACAAATTGATTATATTTATTACTACGTAAGATGTGGTAGTGATCAGAAGAACATATTTTAATGCACTAAAACAATTTGTGTTTTCAGCATTGACTGAAGATACGTTGAAAAAGTCAATTTTGTCCATATCTTTTGTGGTTCTTTGTAGTAGGAAACCTGCTTCATAGACGTGGGAAAAATATGAAAGAGAACTGAAAATCTTTTAGTTCGAAAAAAATACTGAAGTGTCAAATAATTAGATAAAGTGTGAGTTGTTTAACAGTCAGAGTAAATTCAAAAAAATATTTATAAACATTATCTTACGTCTTATGCCTATATACTGTAATTTTTTTTTACAACTTGTAAATGGACTAATTTTTCATTTCCATATTTCGATTGCTAATTTCATTCATCGTCGGGTTAATGTAGTAAATGAACAAAGAAATGAATTATCTAGCTAACAGAACAGAAACAACAAACATATGCATAGTAACTATGTATAGACATAATATAAATATAAATTTTTATCACATGTCTATATCCGTTTGTAAATTGGAAGTTTATGGTATATTTAAAATGTTTCATTTCATACAAAAAGTCTTAGATTTTTATTGTAACACGCTCAAACAAAGAAAATAACGCCGTAGTAGCTAAATTGTATGCTTACTTTATCAAGTTTATTATTGATTCCCTCTGTCCGCAAAATCGTTTTCGAGTTGAAATAATCACCTTGTCCATGATGAGAAACAATATGTGCCAGACATGGGCGATGAATGTGCGGAGAACAGTGATGGATGGATCTCATTCTGCGGAGAGTCATCAGCTCTGAACATTAAGGAGCGAAGAGGGACATCAACGTGATGAAGCAGGCGTCGGCATATGAGAGCTCTCTTCGTCATCCTCATTGGAGGAGTCGCCGCATCGCTGTCTCATGCATGAAGCAAATTAATGAGATCTCCAGAGGCTCCTCGGGCAGAGTCCTACGCATCCTTCTATGAGCGACCATAGTGCGTCTAATTGCCAAGTTTAAACACTCGCGCACGCACGCCTTCCTTCCAATCGAGCTCGAACCGCTTCGGGTCGCCGCAGATTCCGCGATCGATGGCACCACGTCACAGTGGGACAAAACTAGTTTACCTGTGGATAAAATAAATATTCAAATACTTCGTCATACAATAATTTTAAACTGTGCAATATTTACATCACGACCTTTATCGTAGCCTTTTATATTTAGTTTTTTCGGTTACGTTTTAATCTTGTTCTAACGCCATACTAATTGTGAAAAGGAAATTTTTGATAGAAATGAAACGTAATTTTGGCGATACATGTTTCTTGAATGTAATGACTAGTCCTGTAGTTAACACTCATGTTCATACATTGACACCTCAAGATGGCTTAAAATAAGGTTGATACGTTGAGAACGGAAAAACTAAAAATAAAAACGTCTACCTCATAGTTCGTAATATTAATATTTCGTCATAATTTATTAATTTTGTGAGGATGTGTGGGCCAACTGGCCCGCTCTTCCGACTAACCACTCACATATACACATACTTGTAAATAAACGAACTACAATAAAATATCTTTGCTAAGAATAAAATTACCAATAAGAAAAAATTCTAACTTTTTGATATATTAATAAACTATATTATTTTACAATGGAACTCAATTATTACAAAATGTCCAACAAAATTATAATTATACAAAAAATTATGATGATTACGGATAAAGATTTCGTAGTATAATAAAGAAAAGAAATTTTTAATTACATAACATTAGATGAAGAATTCATAATGAAAGAAAACCAATAAACCATTTAAAAAAATTATGTTATGGTAGTATTGCTCATAATATACAATATACACGTTTTCTTTTTCCTGATTTCTACCTTGATTTTATTTCTATCGCATACTTTTCATTCCTAACACAAAGGAGGGGAAATTGTTCTAACTTTTTATAAACGAAGCGAATGACTATTTGTTGCATATGGAGAAAGATTATTCCATTATATCTTCGTGTCTACAGACAATGATTAATTTAAGAAATTAGATTTTAAGTTTTAATCAATAAATATTGAGAATTGTAAAATTGCCTGGGGACCCGAACTTGATAGTTTTGTAGAAAAGACCAACAAAATGAATAATTTGTTTCTGCTTTGATTTTCAATTTTATTGGATTCATAGCTTCCTGAAATGTGATATTTAATTTTAACATCATGTACAATGTGAATACAGGTATTCGTGACACTCTGATGTGCCTCATTTAAGAATTCATAGGGATTATTGTAGATAATATGGGAACAATAGATTTAAGTAGTTTCCTAGGTTTCTGCGGCTGGACATATTCCAATGCATTATGGCATAAACGTTTTGTTGTAAGTTATAAACACGTGCTCATACAATTACATACAATATCAATGGACGTGGTATATTTTCATACGTAATATCATCATATATAATATTATATATTGTACAAAATTATAAACATTCAATGAATTATTATACGTGTATTAATATGTGTATTTTTGTTATTGTTTGTAATATTATAAGCATAACCTCGTATATAATAATAGTTGCATAAAAACTCGGCGAGAATAATATAAATTATATTTTGTCTCGTGAGTGTTATTTAAGTCCATAGAAGCACATTTCTGCTGTTCATAAATATCTAATTCCTGGTTCTATTCTTCCGTTACCGATATTTCTATTAGATGTTGTAATATGTACCGTAATTTAAAAAACGTAATTATATTATAACCTTCCCAAAATTTTGGTAACGTTGAAACATAAATAAAAAGAGCAGTTTAACGGATTCGATTCTGCCAACACGTTTTTCTTTTTTTTTACGATCGATAAACGTAATCTGACCCACTGCGCGTAGGGAACTATCCGCGCTCGCACTCTCTAGCGACGTCTCTGCGAACTTGGTCCTTCCAGCAACGCTCTCTAGATGGATCTGACTTCGCCGCGCTGGCTGTTGACTGTCTCCTTCCCCAACCACGCACACGAACGCAGTTGCTCACTTTTCGTGAACACCAATAACGGATGCCGACGCCTGGAATGTTTATATTACTTAAGCCGCTTTCTCAAGAGCGAGACTATTTACTCTCTCAATAACACATTTTCCCCACAACCACGATTTTCCTCACGAACTTTGAAGAATTTCATACGCTTGAAGAGTTGACATTTAGTAAAATAACGCGTCTAGTGGCTCTTACGATTGTTGATTTATGAGATGAAGAATAACTCACGAATACTTTATGGCTTGATGGTTTTCATACATCATCATTTTTTGGTGTCTTTGCTGAAGATAATTTTATGTTCTTTTGAAAACTATTTGTTTTTAGAACTGAATGGAAACGACTTAACTGTAGGAGGATAATTTTGAATCTCTCGTTCATCGATTCCTCCACGATCGATAGATCGATAACTTACGTTGTTATGTTGTTTATTTATCACTAAGGAGTTAACTGTTGTCTACCTTTTGTCAAATATATTCTTTCGAATTCCTGGATAAACTCTTTCCTCTGTGAACCCTGTTCAACGGGTTATGGGCCCAGAAAGTTTACGGAAGTAAGAAAGTAAGAGCAACTGGTAAGTCACATTACAAGTTATTACAAGTTTTGTGAAAATGATAAACAAAGAAATTGATTTCAATCAATACTCGAGTGAAACGCTTGTTGATGCCAGCAACTATCCTCTGTGGAGGTTTGATCTCTTCGTTCTCCTCAAAGCTGCAAGTCTTGACCGCATCGTTCTTGGAACGGACAAATGCGATGATAAAAGCACGGAAAAAGAACGAGAGGCATGGAAGTTGCAAGACGCAAAAGCGCAAAAATACATTGTTTTCTCCATTGACAAACGCAACAAAATTCACATAATGAATTGTGAGACGTCAGCGGAAATGTATACAAACTTGAGAAAGCTATTTGATCAGGAAGACGTGCGTGATAAGTGTACTTCTTTGGAGAACTTTTTCACATTCCAGTACGATTCAGGTACAGACATGCAGATCAACTTATGTAAGCTGGAAAATATCGTGTACAGGGTCAACCAAACTGAAACGAAGATCCAAGATTATATCGCGCGGATTCTGTCCATTTTACCCAGCCATTTCCAACCACACTTCAACACAGCTTGGGACTCTACCCCAAAGGCTGACAAAACGCTCGCTAATCTGAAAACCAGATTGATAAGGGACGAAAAACGCTTCGCACCGGCAAGTGTTGTGGTTTCTTTCAAGGCACAGGGCCAAAAACCGCAATCTTCGAAAAGCCCAAAGTTCAGTCAAAATTCCCAAAAATCGACCATTAAAAGCCGAGAAAATAAGAAAACGTTCGCTGCTTGTGGATTTTGAGGTAGGACCAATCATGAAGAACGGTTTTGTCGCTTCAAAAAGGCTTATCAATCTCGAAACAACGATTCAAACCAAAATCAGTTTCACCAAATTCGTTTTGTGATGTGGAACTTGATGACGCTGATAAAGGGTGTGGAGACGAGACTGCCTCTGGATCGGATAACGCGAGCAGAACTGACGAAAACGACGAAGTTTCTTCTAGAGAGGATGAAAGCTTTGCCACGCCTCATGATTAGTCTACAGTGGCAGCAACTGAACAACCTGATGGTGTACCTCAACAAGAAGCTGAAGAGCCATTGGGACGAGATTGTCGTAAGAGGACTCTACGTCCGAAGCTTCACGACTATGATCTCTCCTCAGATGTCAGTCTGCTCACTTTTCAAGAAGCAATATCCAGCAATGACAAGGACAAGTGGATGGAGGCCATCAACGAAGAGATGGCTGCATTGGAGGAAAACTCGACGTGGAAACTTGTGGACAAATCAGCTGCAACTACAGGCAAAATTCTTACTAGTCGTTGGGTTTTTAAGGTCAAGGATGATGGTCGTTACAAAACGCGTCTAGTTGTGCGTGGCTGCCAACAGCGCGAGGGCATTGACTACCACGAAATATTCAGGCCTGTAGTTGGTACTGACGCCTTAAGAGCAGTCATCGCATTTTCCGCCATGAAGAAGTTCAAACGCATGAGCTTCGACGTCCGAACTGCTTTTCGATATGGCAATATCCAAGAAGACATTTATATGAGCCTGCCTCAGGGCTACAACAAGGATGGAAAAATCTGCAAGCTCCGGAAGGCCTTATACGACTTGAAGCAAGACCCAGCCATGTGGAATAAGCGCCTCACGGATTTTCTAAAAAAACATGGGCTCATACAGCTCAAAACGGAACAGTGCGTATTTGTCAACCATGACAGATCCATGATTTTGTCGATCCACGTTGACGATGGATTTCTCACTGGATCAAATACTAAGAAGATGACTCAGTTCTTTCAAGAACTTGCATCTGAATTCAAGGTAACCATAAATGAAAACCTCACAACCTACTTGGGGGTCCAATTTTCAGAAGGAGAGGAAAACTTGAAGCTTTCCCAGGAATCTTACACCCTACAAGTTGCGGACGGTACAATCTGTCGAATGCCAAACCAGTGGCAACCCCTCTAGCTGTTGGACAGAAACATGATTCAACCTCAAGCCAAAAGAACGTGACCTTTCCTTTTAGGGAGGCAGTTGGCAGTTTACTATACCTTTCAACGAAAACGCGACCTGATATTGCCCTAGCAGCTGGCATGAATGGGCGACACGTCGAAAAACCAACCCAATCGGACGTCGTAAACCTCAAGAGAAGTATCAAGTACGTGAAGGCGACCAAAAATTTGGGAATCTCTTATTTGAAGAAAGAAGAAAATATTCGTATGCAAGGTTTCTGCGATTCGGACTACGCTGGAGATAAAAAGACCAGAAAAAGTACCACAGGTTTTATAATATTCTTCAATGGTGGTCCCATTAGCTGGTCATCCAGACTACAGCCCATAGTAACTACCTCTTCAACCGAAGCTGAGTTTATAGCTGCTACGGAAGCTTCCAAATCACTCAACTATCTGAAGAGTTTTCTGGAAGAGCTCAACCTGCTGAAGATTCCAGCTGAGCTAAACATTGACAATCAAAGTGCCATTGATTTCGCCAACAGAGGTGTAATGAATCGTCGAAGCAAACACATTGACGTGCGGTTTCACTACATGAAGGAAAAGGTTGATGAAGGTCTCATTACCATTAACTATTGCCCGACCTCAGAACAAACCTCTGATCTTCTGACCAAGCCCTTGACTGCTGCCAAATTTGGAAGACTGTTGCCCAAAATGGTTGCATGAATTTAAAAGTTTCCTTCTTAAATTGCGAATCGTATCAAAATTAGAGGGGTGTGTAGGAGGATAATTGTGAATCTCTCGTTCATCGATTCATCCACGATCGATAGATCGATAACGTATGTTGTTATGTTATTTATTTATCACTAAGGAGTTAACTGTTGTCAACTTTTTGTCAAATATATTCTTTCGAATTCCTGGATAAACTGTTTCCTCTGTGAAACCCTGTTCAACGTTAACTCCACGTCGATAAGCTGTCTCGATTAATTTCACATTCAATCTTATTAGAAAAAATAATTTTGTTTGTATATTAAAGGGCATCCTCATTATTATATTTATGTAATTAAACCAGTTTCTGAGGTACATCAATGGTAGATATACAAAACAACGCGATTAAATTATTCTAGATTTTGTGTTCAACAGCTTACTCCAAGTTTCATGAATTAAGATTTTGCTCAATCGTTTTGAGAAAGCAATAATTTTAATTAATACCTCACGTTTTTAATCTAATTAATTTCCACTTACAGAATATTTTATTCTAACATTAACTACACCTCATTCTCCACACCTATTGTTAGGCGAGGAAATTCATCCTTAACAAGGACCTGCGGGATTAAACCGTGTCATGGAGCAACATTTTATTGTCGAATTTTTCGAACATATATACAGAAACGTGCTTGGCTAAAATAGTATCCCTTGTACTTTCGCCTTTTTAAAATAATTAATACCCGAAGAAAATCTCGAGAAATTTATGACAAGGAATTAATTTCATTATCAACTAAATATTAATGTCAATATTATTATTAAAAAGCTGTCAGTCCCCAAATCGGATTTTTTACTGTCATTGTGTCATTTATTGCACAATGGGAGAAAAAAATCGGATCTTGCCAGAATGATATGCAATATACACATGTGCATGTAGTAGGTGTCTTGCCAAAAACCTTGCTAGTCTTTCAGGTTTTCGTGAAGTGCAAATGAAGTAGATCCCTGAAACATGTATCGCCAGAATTACTCTTCATTTTCATGAAGAAACTCCTTCACACAATTATTATGACATAAGGTTGCAACGTTGTGAATGAGTAAACTAAATATAAAACTCTATACGTAAAAAGTTGTAATATAAATATTGTGGAGTATAATTGTAAACTAATATAATCCTATAATGTATTATTTGAAAATGAATATTCAATTCACCACCTATTTATACAACACCGTGCCATTGACAATTATCATACTTGGTGAAAGAACGTGGACGAGTCAGTTATTCTAAATTTCTCCGGATCCTACACGAACGGATATTCACAAGATTCTCGAAACAAAGTGGGTTAGAGCAATTCACTGAACACAGGCTTTGCCAAGGGAGGCGGTTTCTATGAAGAAATCATTTGATAATTTTATTTTATTTCTGATAGGAAAATTTACCATTAACTCAGGATAACTTTTACACAATTATCAGTTGGATAGAAAAGAAAGTCAAGTATGAAAAATTTCGTGAATATGTAACATTGATTGGAATGTGAAGGGATATACTGAAAATTGAGACAAGTATATAATTCGTGACATGACTAATATGAGAAAGAAAAGACAAGTATATGACATGCGTCACTCTACAGGGCAATAAATGAAAACGAAAGTCATATTTGGACAAATAACGCAATAAAGGATAAGAGGCAAAGGGAGAAGAGACAAATAAGAGAAGCCTAGCAGAGACACAGTAACAGCAATGTTGTCATTGACACGGTATAATTAATGAACAAATATATTTTTAAGTAAATTATGTATATTAATTATAATTTCTGAAGTAAATAATTGAATTGAAATTATCAGTTAATACTTGCTATTCCTTCGATACCCTGATTGTGTGAAACATCTGCGAAGAGACCAGTTCAAACTCTCAGGTAATGCTCCTGTGAGTTCAGCTAGTGAAGGATAATGGCCTGACTTTATTCTAGTAAAGAATCTGACATAATCTTAAGTGAATGATCCGTCGTGACTTAAATGACAATAGACTCCAGATTAATACTAAGAATTGAAGGAGTTCAACTAATTTCCGAAATATATGTTAACTCTTAAGTGTCACGCTGACATTTTAATGAGTAATGTTCATTTTAATTATATTGCAATACACATTCAATGAAAATTGTCACTGCCGACATACGTTTCAAATAATGAATTGAAAATAATGTGCTTAAACACAATATTACCAAAACACATAGAGTGCAAATAAAAATATTGACTGTAAAGAGAAACAATGTTTTTAGAAACTTTTGGGGTATTTTTTAAACAAACTGCTTTTCCACTCCGGTGAAGTTTACGTCATAAATTACATTAAGAAATTATCAGTTTATTCAAATTATTTTCATTCACATTTACGAATTCGCGTATTGGACCTAGAATTCGCTCAAAAATCGTTACCCTCAGTGTTAAAATCCTTGCGAAAACTATTGGAAAAGTTACGATTGATTTCAAACCGTTGGAAGAGAATAGGCCCTCAAGGAGCGATTTTCATACCAACAGCTTTTCTCGTTCTCTGAGGTTGATCTCATAAGGTTTAATTTCCGGCGAACACCCTGTGGCGGTTGGCAACTCGTTTCCAGAGTAAGAGATTTACTGGCGTTTCTACGGATTCATTTTCGCTACGTGAAAATTCTATTCCACCTCCTCAGGCACGCTTACCACTCACTTTAATGAATCCAAAGATCATCGCAAAAATGAACATGCTATGTTTCTTCTCCCTTCAAGTTATCGGTTAACTAGTATGTGAGAAAAAATGCACATGAAATCAGTATCAATATTTTCATATAGAGCTAGTGTGTTTATTTATATAACTAATTTTAGATATATTGAGCGGGATGAGATCACATGCGCCATTTTCGATCGGACTTGATTTTTAAAAAAGAATATGGAATGAATATATTTTAATATGAAATTTTAATAATGAATATGGAAGAATAATTTCAAAATTATTTTAAAAAATATTAATAGAAAGAATAATATAAGAATTTGCTACTTATCGGTTTCAGTGAAATTATTATGCTTTGAATATTCGCAAGGAACAAGAGTGAACTTTGATTAAGGTAATGAAATGTTGTCTACAAATTGTAATAAATGTCCATAAGGTAACATTATAAATACTCAATTTATTATAATAAGTATATTAACAGCTTCAAATTACCGAAAGAAGGTACATATTAAACTTCTTGGAATACTGACCAATTTCCAGTTGTAGGTCAGCTACAAAAATAAAACATAATAGTAGAACATAAAACTAGGTCCATTTCAAATGTATGTTTCTTCATAAACGTAAGGGTATGAGAAACATTAAGCTTTAAACAGACGACCCGTTGCGCTCATCGAGATATACAAATTAATAACTAGATATCTATGGTTGCGCTCTGCGCCGTGACAGTTGAGGGCAGAAATTTATCCGTTACTCGGGTCGTTCGAATGTAAGGCCTGCTGTAACCCGGGTTGCCCATTCTTTTCCGTAAATCGTCTGTAAAATTTCAGACATAAAAGACCCATGGTTTTACTGCTTGCGCAGCCTTTGCGGTCGACCGTTCCAACGACAAGTTCAAGGCTACGCGCGGCACCTGGTCGGGACTCAGAACCAACTTAATACGGATTGTCGGATTGAGGGTTCAATAAGTGTTTGATAGTATATACACTGCCGGCACTTCGAACGCCTGACGTATGGAATGACCCTACTGCACACCACACATCTTGATGAAGTGAGGAGTGTCCTAAATTTTTGTTCTCTTTTACTTTAAAATGATGATACTAATTAAATCATATAGAGTTTAAGTTTTACATGAGTCTAAAATATAACGTAAAGATCGCCAAATAACGTGGCTAGTGAGTGATTTTTGATCACCTATCTTGCCGGTTCTATAGGTTCCAGAGCAACGATTTCTCGCGTATTCTAATGAGACGACTATTTCAGTGATATTCATGTAAAAATGGTGAAACAAAATGCAACATGGCTTCCCGTGGAAGTAAAAAGCATAACTACAACTTCAGTGTTATAAATCTCAAACATAGGGAAACTGCTGTGTTTTTAGATAGTGTTTTATGAGGTTAGTGACAAGCATCCTTCGTGCCTGAAGTAGATGTATCGGAATTTAAAAAGCCATATTTATTTTTGATTTTAAAAAGAAATCACATTCATCACATTTTATCATTAATATTGAAGCACTCCTCTCCAGAAAAGTAGCGAAATGTTGACTTGTCCTCTGAAATGTCTCAATACCCCCTTAGTTGGCTACATATTCAAATATAATTTTTTTAGGAATTGCTAGACACATAATGCAAGGTACATAGAAAATAGGGTGGCGGCGTGATTGGTGAGCAAAATTTTCCAGTAGGTATTGTGACTGTGCTGTGTACCACTTGAATAATTGTTAGGTACCGCTATAAATTCGGAAAGAGCGTGTTATCCTGAAAACCCCTCGATTTCTGTTCTGGACGACGTTCTGCAAAGCATATCTGTTTGACGGTATGCATAACTTCTCCTTCTTCTTCTTTATATGATTTTATTTTCGTAACTAAAATATTGCTCCAAAGGAATAAAATATTTCTCTATTTATTTACAAACATTTAAAGAATGTTTATTTTCCATAAATTTTGTCTCATTTCGGACACGAATTCTCTCTATGACTCTCCTGAATGAAACTTTTGTATCTACTTCTATTCTTATTCTAATGTCCAATTTGGATTAGAGATGGTTTTATTTTGATAATTCAATTTTGAATCATTATTTATCTTTTTAACGTGAAGGTATTATTAAGGCACTCTAATATTCTGCTGTGTTGAGTGGTACGCGAAGGAATACCATTAACTGCGCCACGTATAGCGGGATTGGGTAAGCGTATTTAGAACGAAAAATAGTTTGTAGGGAATTATGAGGAAAATTGGTTTAGTGGAAGGGGAGCAAGTGGTTTCGAGACGTAGCTGAGCTAAGGCAAACGTATTACAAAGTCAATTTACTTCTCGTCACTGGAATTCTTGCTTGCACAGATCATTAAAACTTTTTTGTTTTAAATTCTTTTATGAAATTGCTGAAAGATTTGTTTGTAATAGACTAAAATTTATCACATTACATTTTCATGTCTGTTAAACCCATTGACAGGAAGCAAAACCGTTCATTTTACTACGACAGAAGATGGGTCTTCGAAGGCAGCTGGCAGCCTTGACATACTGATCAAGGTCGACATCGCCACTTCGTCTCTTTTGCAGTACGATTTTTGCTGCTATGTTGTGTTAGAGGTGACTGACCTGCACTAGTGCGCAGCATAACATTGAAGAATTTACGTGTTCATTAACTGGAGAATAGAAATTGAATGGACTTCGTGAGTTTATTGTTTCTCGAAGGAGATTTAAAACAATATCATTCATTCAACCGAACGTGTTGATTAAAATTAAGAATTTAGTCTATGATCATAAATTGCGTTTATATTTTTGGAATGTATTTTTGGAAGTTCTGTTGAGTAATTTAAGATGTAATTTAACTTGTGCGAATTTGAGCTCTATTATAATGCTGTATGCCGAGTAATGTTAAGAACAAGTAATGATTCAAATGTTCAAAGTTTGACACGAGCACAGTTTTTAAAGACTTTTGGACGCAATTTCAGTGCACTGCGTGATTTATATCAATAAGTCAAGAGTATAAGTACTAAAGGTTAGATAGACCGATAAAATAATTTATTTAATTTTTTTTTCTATTAATACAAGCCAATAAAATGTTAAATTTGTGAAGATCGAGTATCCACGATCAGTGAGGAGTGAAGCTCTTCTCTAACAGTGCGTCACCTAACTGATTGCAGGAAGTACACCAGAATACGAAGAAAAATTGGTCTGGCTGCAGGTTTACCAACAATTCTCTGAAATGAAACGGATGATGTTAATAAACTATTGAATATCATAAATAGATCGAGGTTCCTCCCACAAGTTCTCGGGAGGATATAAATTTGCATTCTTCTTTCCTTTTCCCTTTCTTATTTCCTTTCATTCGTCCTTTTGTTTTAAAAATTATAGTTTTCAGAATTTACTTATTTTTTGATAAAATGTATCGGGCAACTTTATTCTGTCCTTTCCTATCAACTTTGTGTTTAGATATTTGGTGAATTCAGGAGGGATTTTTTAGTGCGTATTCGGCGCATCCCACACACGAGGAAGAGTCACTACGGCTTTTCCCTATGGTGCGAAACTACATTTTCCCCACCTGCAAGGGCTCTAATGACCTTGACGTTGGCGAGCCCTAAAGCCCCAAGAAAAAAATCTCTTAGAATCCTCCTTGTTTATTCACATGGACCTATTCATTGAAAGTAGAGTAGATTTTTCTTTTCACAGATTTTAGTCTTATCACTCTCACTTCGATGCAACATTAATAATAATAATAATAAATTTATTGTCAAAAAACAGTACAAACTGCGTATGACCACGTGGAGGGAAAAAAAACTAATTTACTCTCCGGAAGCAAGCAAGGGACCATCCCATCAATTCCGATCAAGGGCCCTAAGGCAGAGGC
>NNCF01126512.1:2622407-2853193 GCA_002313205.1 Laupala kohalensis
ATGACATAGACACTGTTTTGTCAGTGTTTACAATGAGACGATTTGCATGGAACCAAGTCGAAAGGTTAGACAAAACTTTTTGAGCATTGGCGTGTTTACATAGTAAATTAGTGTCATCACGAATAGTTGTTTAATATGTATTAGTTGTTACCATTGTTAAATAGAATGCATTATAGTAAGAAAAGAAATATTTAAACTACTGTAAACAACAGAAGTGAGACCATATACATAACAAAAATACAATTTAATTTAGATTGTTTAACAAACTGACTCACGTAAGAAGTCCGAAGAAACTGCCACTGAAACCACACTTTCCAAATTATTTATTCATTAAACAGAGTGTACACTGCTATCAACAGAGATACATCCTCGCGACAGTAATAAAACTGCAGACGAATTATACTGTTCTATTTTTTTCTTTTTCCTTTGTAAATTATATACGAAACTACCCTCTACTAGTACACAGTTGAGATGCTTGATAATTGCACAATACGTACGTAACATATCTTACTCTTATTATACGAGCAATAATTGTAAGTTTAAATCGGTTATCTTGTGAACTTATGATTGGATTTCGCCGAAACTTGATATAGGGTTTTCTAAGAATCGAATGGCATGTGTCAATCTTGTGAAAATTCGTTTTACAAGATTAATATAGAGTAATAATTGTAAAATTCCAAAGGCTTACGTCTGTGAACGAAACACAGTTCCTTGCCTTCTGTTTGGGAATTATCCGCTGGGTGCTTACGTAGAGGTCATGACATTTGACTGTTCTGTAGAATGTTCCACGCCGAAGCAATGTACAACACTCGCTACCGATGACTATGAAATGATAAGTGACATATTTTCCAGTACCGCAAGCGCAACTCCGTGACACTGGTATTACAATAAATAAAAATTAATCGGTTACATTATCGGTAAACAGGTGAAATAAAAATTATTTTATTGGAAGTATACTTGAAAATATTCTCGAGTGTTGCTCTGTCCCCGAGTAAAATAATACTAAATGTTAAAAAAGCAAAGATATAGCAAGTTTTGATTTTTAATATACTTTAACATAAATATCATTAAATTAATAAACTAAATCTACTTATCAAATTAGTTATTAAAAATGTCTACAAAATTGTTCTATTCCGACATGGCATGAAGTTGTGAAGTTCAATAATTTTTACTCTAAAAACTATGCTAATGCCTCATCAGAATAGACCAAAAATTTCATCAACATTGACGTTTAATACGCGTCAATTAAATTGACTAAATATAAAAATAAAAGATTGATTTCCATTTATAATAAACAATACCTTTGTTTATTGCTTGAATATTTGTTTGGTGTGAAAGCAGCAAAGATTAACAGTTATTGAGCACATACAAACTGAGGATAAATTACATAGATAAAATAGAGCATAATAAACAAAGAATTCGTTAAAGTCCTGTGGAACAGGGAATTAGAAAATACATAGTATGATAAAACAAATGATATGAATACATACAAAATAGCAATGAAATAGAAGCATGTCTATGTAATGCAATATGTATATTTTGAATATAGGAAGTGAAAGTTAATATACTGTTAAACACGTTTTAAGAATAATTAATTCACTTGTCAAATGAAATAGAATTGAAGTTTCTTTGAGAAATGGAATTGCTCACGACAATTTTAGACAATTTCTTTGAGTGCTTCGACTCGAAGTTTTGTTACTCACTGTTTAATACACTGGAATAGTTGTTCGAGTTTTCAATCTGCTCCTCAAATTATTCTTGAAGCACCACACTACACGTTTATCAACTTCCACTCGAAACGCTAATTATCTCTTGATTCACTTGGAATTTTCACATGTAAGTATTTAAGAGATTTGTAGTATTGAAAACTCGTTAGCTAAGAATTGAACATTAATGTACATTTTGACCTCATTTGACAACTGACGTCACGTAGAACTGTCACATCGAGAGCGAGATTTCGCGCATGTCGCCTCTAGTGAGATCAGAGGTAGAAGCGGCTTCTTCTTCCTCGAACTACTGTCAACTTGTAATCTTTTTATGTCTCTTGATTGGTTGAATATTGACTTATTTATTCAGTTGTCATTTTTGCTATTGAAACACCATTGTCGTAGAATTTGTTTGTTTTAGAAGTTTCTAGAGAGTTGATTGTTGTTCGTTATATATTTAAATATTTCGTTATTACTTTATTGCACAATTGTTTATATGGGGGTTATCTGATATAGCGTTCAGTTATTATATGTAGCTTCGCTACAAAATCATTTATTAAAAAAATTATTGGAAAATAATTTTTATAATGAATAAATCCGAGCGTAGTTCGGTCCCCTGATATTGATAACTAGATACCACTACTCTTGAGTACTCCTTGGCCGCATTTCAAGGAAAAATGGACGTGACTGCTCGTACTTGTGATTGTTAGTGTCACATTACCGGCAATCTTTTTAATGTAATACTTACGAAAGACGTGCTATTCTTTTTTAATTCTATGTAGATTTCATAATCCATGCAATAATATTTCCAATAAATTTTACCCCTCCATCGGTATTTTTATTACACGCTTTAATTTTTTTTAAGTATTTGGGAGGGTGGGGGACTTCAGTTCATATTTTGACTTATCCCTGTCGTTTCAGCCACCGAAGTAAATTTTGATTGACGACATGAACGTCTACTTTTATCCGAAGCCGATAACTCGCATGTTTAAATGATGGATGAATGCAAGCACCGATTTAAACAGGTTTCCGCTTTCCCGGATAAAAGAGATGCCATGCCAGAAATAATTGAAAGTTTCAGTAGCACGAAAAGCTGGGATGAATGCTTGCTGTCATCCACATATAGCTTTATTCAACACATTTCGTGATAAGTTTCTGTTCTCTCTCACAATATCTTCATTTTTCGTAGCATTAGAAAAACACAGGAATAAATGCAACTAGATGTCATCATCGGTAAACAGGTGTTATATCATTATAAAAAAGTAATAAAAATATTTACAAACAGATCAATGTTTTTTCTTGTTTTTTTTAAATGTAGTTCAAGAAACGTGTAAATAATATATCGTAAGAACAGCAATTCATGTCTTACTTAAACTCTCGATTCTTGAAAACTGTCGATTCATATCGAGTGAGAAATGAACCTGGAGGACAAGGGGTATATTAAATCTCACGAATAAATCAATAAGTTTACTTTGCTTCCGACACAAACTTTCTAGAAAAATATTCTTAGCATGTAAATATCTTAAAGAAAATCACAAACTTGATAACACATATAATCATTCCTCGTTAATTTTCTGCATATTTTATTACATTTACAAAATGGTCGAAAAAAATGTAAAATATAATATTCTGGTCCAAACCACAAAAGATAATATTCTGGACAAATAACATGTAATCTTGATGATCACATTACATTAGATACGCCGGGGTTATTTTTTGTCTCCTTTCTGTAAAGTAAACTGATATATTGCAAATAGAAGTTGTAACAATGATAAAAAAATTGATAGCTAGCATTTTCGACACAACTATGTAGGTACTAAATATAAAATAATTCGATTACAAATAATTTGATGGTATTAAACGTAAAGAGAAGTTAAAATTATTTTTCATTTATTTATTTATTTATTTCCATTGATCTTTTTATCTCGAAAGATAAGTAGAAAATTACTTATGAGATGAGATTGTAATTAACTCATAATGATTTCATATACCTCACCGTGTATAATAATTACGTTGAAGATATATTGTAGTTATTCTACTTCAGTGTGTTATAGTTACATTTCTACATTATTCGTTTTCGCATTTTAAAATGATAATGAAATCTCATTGTAACAATATTTTATTATAGCGTGCGGTCAATGTAACCTCACGGTCTCTATGATGTGTAACGTATTGCGACCATATTCATGTGTCGTATCGATCCTATTATCGTCATTTCCGAAAATTATTGCGAGAGACCAATGCTTTCGGAGAGTCTGCGAACAGCTAGTAATTTGATAATGCGTCGGCCTCCATCAGACTCATTAGGAATAGGCAAGGATTTGCAAAATGTTTAATTTCCAGAAGAGGACATTAGCATTACTCTGTCGGAGACATGTGGAGTGATACATGTTCAAAACTATGCAATCGATGAATACCTTCAGGGTAGTATTCTATAATCACTAATTTAAAATTAAATGGATTGGAAGTATTCCTTCTGTGACTCAAATGTACTGTTGTGGGGATTAAAATATATTCTAAAACATTAATTGACTGTGGCATCTAACTAGTTCGATATTCCTCTGTGTGAAATTAATTATGGCATTAAGGGTATTTTATATACTGCATTAATTTGTAATTATTTTGGAATCATATTAAATTCTCTACTATCAGAAGCTACAATATATCTATGTATCAGGTCCTACAACTAATCAAAAGTCAGATCAAGACCCTAAATTTAAAAAACTTATTAATTATGTGAGATTCATCGGTAATTATGAGCTATTTCTTTTTGTGGTGTTTATGTCATATATTGGAGGGTATTATGGCCCACCTAACATTTGAGAATTTTTCCTACCTCCATTTTCCGAACTTTTGGGAATAAAATTACATGACGTCATGTTAGTGCTACCTTTTCTAAGTAGAAGAAAAACTCTGCCATACGTTTTCCAATCTTTTTTTGGAGGGGGGAGTAAAAATATAATCAATACATCCAGACTCTATTGCCACATGAAAATATAGCCCACCGTTTTTTATTCACAGCATGACTGATTTATTATGGAGCAAGTGAATAAACATGACTTTGTTTTCAGATTTAATGATTCAGAATGAAGTAAGTTAAGTAAACTGTTTATAGTCAGCTTTCTTTCAGATATTGGTGATGCTAATAAAAAACAATAGAAATAAACAAAACAAACTGCAAATGTGCACGTCAATCGCCCTCAAACTAAACGTTCTATAACGTTATCTCGATGAGGAAGTAACGTTTCCGACATATTGTTAATATGGAATTTTTGCTGAATTTTTTGAATCCGCCTCTGCCTTAGGGCCCTTGATCGGAATTGATGGGATGGTCCCTTGCTTGCTTCCGGAGAGTAAATTAGTTTTTTTTCCCTCCACGTGGTCATACGCAGTTTGTACTGTTTTTTGACAATAAATTTATTTTTTTATTTATATTGCCCACATGGGTCATAGAGATCTCTCTTCGATATTTTCAAAGATGTTTTTTTAACAAGTCTCTGGTCCACAGTACGCCATTACCAGTCGATTTCACGATAAAAACTGAAAATAAACAGCATTGTTTAAGAGAAATTATTTTAATTTACTTGAGAGAAATATTTACTTACCGATTTCATCTCAGTAAGACAACTACACCAATGCACAACTGTCAACACACAACATGGAAGTGATCTGACTTAGGAATATCTCACATATAATCACTCACTTGCTCTAATTGAAGTAACGACAGGTCTCCTGGTGTATTAACCGCTAGAGTTGAGGATTGGCCATAATATCAACTGGGTCATAATATCCTCCGATATCTTAGTTCTATAAGTTAATGACCCAGTACAATTGAGAGAATGTTATATAACAATCAAAAAATCGTAATTTTTTTTCACTTTAAGATTAAGAGCAATAAATTTGTCGGCGAGAAATCAATTTCCAGGTTCAGACCTGTCCTTAAGGAAACTCTTCCCCAAGTGGTCCTCCATCTTTGTCTATGTCCTCTCCTGCCCCCTTCATAGAGAGTGACGGTCTGGTTGGAGGTATAAGCTGCTTGTACTAATAGCATGGGCGGGGCGTCGCCGGAGGCAGGGCGTGGCGAACTCCATATCTCGTCCCCCTCAGGGGGTGCGACGTCCGTGCTTCTCCCACGCAATCTACGAGTGATGCATTGCTCAGAGTTTGCGAGTGGAAGAGGGAGGGGCGGCACCCACCCCTCCACCCGCAGCACTCTGTTCAACGCTTCGCGGATTATCACGATCTAATGCAACTGCATATTCACGTCCGTCCTCTCAATATGTGGGTTATTCGGAGAGTAAATTACAAGATTTTGTTGGTACATTTGTTACCTATGATCTCGTAAACCAAATGGGTTATAGACTTCAGGTTTTCTTCGTGTAAAGCAGAACTATACAATTTAATATATAGGCTCGGTTTAAGTCTGTTAAATTGTTCTACATGTTTGATATCATATGTTAAAGAAAACAATTGTGGCTGTAACATCAGGTATTTCGTTATGTCTCGATGTGTTAAACAAGACCCTTCATTGTGTGAAAACATCTAGAATCTAGTAAGCTGTTTTAACCAAGCATTCGCGAAAGGAATTTCGTGAGTTTTTTCGTGAAAGCTCAATATTGCTACAACACGATAAGAAGTATAACGAAACATTTGAACATTCAGATTTCGTGGTGAGTGTACAATTGGTTTGCGACAACAATTACTTCGCTTAATTGAATTTCAAATAATAGAATTTTTAAAGTGTATTTGATGGCACGTTTATTAAAAATCAAATCTTCATTTTATATTTTCACTTATGACCCAAGTAAAACCTAGGTTACAAACAGAACGCTAATACAATTAGAGATTTTCAAACACATGCAACGTAAAGTACCCTTGCTATTTTTCTACATGACTATCTCTTACATTTGTCGGACAGATGAATGAGAGATTTCAATGCTCTCGATGTTGAGTTCTGTCCTCAGTGAGCTGAGAAACCATGTATTGACATTCTCATTTAACTCTCATCTTCTAACAGTTCCATAGATAGTTTTTACTATCGACCACCATCGATAGTTTCTGAACTTACGATAGTTTCTGATAGTCCATTCGTATCTTCTCGCGTCCGACCAGAACTGTCAACTATAGCACTCCTATAACGTTGAATTTGAGAATTTCTTTTTCCAATTAGGTTAATAAGAGCTGGAAAGTATTTCCATTGCAATTAAGTTAGTAGAGTTAGTTTCCTATGCAAGACAATGGTGGCGTAAATAGATTTAAAACTTTCGTTTTTCCATAAATTGTTAAAAGACGTTCAACAACTAAAATTAAGAATGCCATTTTTCATTTCCTAGAAAGCATGGATACGTGAAAAGAGGGTACTTTCCATGTTTAAGTTGAAGAACCGATTTAAATACTTATTTCATTGTATTGTTTGCACCTTTTTGTGTATTTTAGCAAAATTACATATCGTATGTTTACTTTCCAAAATCAAAGTAATCATTTTCAGTTTTGCAAACCTTGATACAATTTTCAAAGTCAAAATCTAGATAGCAACGCATCTGTTGAGTTGGCTACATAATCAAATCGTAAACAAAAATGTCCACCAAGCTATCCATATTAAAAGTGAGTATATTATGTTATCAATTTAACCGCAATTGAACTAGATGACACCTGATTTGGCTACGTTTTCTCTCGTTTTACGTAATGAATATGACCGGAAATTTTCATTAATTGAAAGGTCCGGTAGTTATCGTATGCGACCTAGCGTCAAGGAGCAGGAAACGTTGCGAGACGTTTTAACGTCTCCCGCCTTTTGCTTTGAATGGCTCTCTTTAGCTTCAAGGTCTAGAGGGACGAGTGAAGGAGAGTATCAATGTACGGCCTCGATCACCTGTGGCAGAACTCTACAGCGAGGTCATCGAGAAAATTAGCTGAGGGCTGTAGCTATAAGTTCTATGTAATAAAACCCTCTATTGGCGATTTTTATTTAAAGAAACGTAAAATCAGTTCTCGTACTTCAATTATTCAAACACATTCCGGTTCCCTGATGTTTTGAATTTTCCGGCTGAATAAAGGCATGTATACTAGAAACTTCTGAAATAAAGGACACCCCACTTGTTTTAGTTTAGGGAATATGTCATAAGAGTCATAGAGAATATGATATAATCACAAATACAATATGAATCTTTAGAATAAATGAATTATTTATACTCAACTTATTAATTTCCTTTTCTTTTTAGAAAATTTACTGTAAATAAGTATGAATACTTCTTTGTTTTACTAGTTAAAAGTTTTTCTCTCACAAGTGATAAAAAATAATTACAAAGAATCAGATGGGTTTTAAATAAATTAATGAAATTTAATTAAGTTATAGTGAATGAAAATGATCGATCTCCGTTTCCGCCAACAATTTTCATTCAGTAAAACATAAGAAATGTGTTACCTGGTGGAGTGGTTAATTCCAATTGAATAGATTATTCATGTTAATGAAATTTCCTGATTTTCCGTGGTAACACATTTATTCGTATCAAATTAAGTTATATCAATATTTCACCTTTACTTCCGCAAATTTTGAGTCGTAACGTAAATTATTCTTGAGTTATTTCACGGAGTGATTGTTCCATTACTCACTCGTTCAAATCGTCTGATTTATATTTTTCAAACAACACTAAAATAGAGATGAAAATCAAACAAAGCAAAAAATCTTTGCTATAGCTACGAAACCTTATTTTAAAATTTATTGCTCATATGTAATGTGCGAAGCACCTTTCGGTAATTGAGTAATTAAAAATTAATTAAATTGTGTACCAGAAGCTTGGTTTCTAGTTCAGAAGCAAAATACGTGGTGTACTGTTTTTAATTAATTTAACTGAAACAACTTCCTTCTTTGTTGTTATACTAGTAGAATGTTCAGGTACGTGCAAAAGGGTAGTTAACTCCTCATTGTTTGCCATAAGGGATAATTAACGCTACACTTTGCAGAATATCCGGAGAGTTATGATGTGGAATAGTGGAGACGTAACATTTCGTTGGAAATGACCGTAATTCGGGGGAAGTATCTCTCTCAACCACGCAGCTCGTTCCCTGAACCCTTGCTGATATTCTAATGTGCTTTTCTGAGTGGGGAAATTAGTGGACAAATGAAATGGGTCACTAGCTGAATGACTTGAACAGAACTATAATTATTGTTCTCTTAACTATGTTTTCACTGAGCAGACAAATTTATCTCGAGGTATTCTTTCGCCCAAAACAGGTAATTGCAATCATACATTGCTACGATTCTAAAATTTGTTACACTCGTATCTCCTTGTCTCAGATTTTCCGAGTCTTTGTTTGGGAAAGCACAATAGACGAAATGGTGTCACGTCCATAGCAACCGCACGTCACGTTTCCAAACAATTTTCCAGGTGCCGTTGATAAGCTTAATACTATAAAGAAAAATGATGTGCATTGTTCGAATGTGTTGTCACTACAATGAGTTGCTCATTCGTGAGATCTCCGAAGGATGAAAAAATAAAAATGTTGTGGATAAAGAACGTAAACTAAGATATCAAAAGATATTACGTTCTTGATGACATAACCTCAATTTTACATACCAGAGTATTTATCATATGTGAGATAATGTGCCTTAGAACGCAAAAGTTAAGATACGATTTCTTGATTTGTCATAGGAGGGGGGGACACAGGGCTATGCCTTCTCTAATAATTATTTTTTCGTCCCCCCAAAAAGTCTGATAAGACATGGAATTTGATAACACTCTTTCTTGCCATTTCGCAAAATAAGTGACCGTTCTTAGTGTTTATTACGATCAGAGTGCAATGTAAAGGGTTAATACACCGTGATAACCCTACAATTACGGGATGTGTTTGGAAACACGCTCAACACTCGCCATGGCAACCAACCGCATTTATTAACGCCGTCTATAGCGTATCAACGTGTTAAATTGAACTTCTTTATTCATACATTAAATCTTAAATTTCCGATGTATTGTATTCAGTTCTTGAAGAATAGGAGTCTTGAATAGTAATTCTCTACTTGTCCATAAAACAAAGCGTTACTAGAATATTAACAAACGTTACTCAAACATTCTTAATATTTTATTACACTACTGCGGCGAATCAAAAATGAGAATAATTTTTATATTAAAACAAATGAGGTCTATAAACTTTTGTGAATTCCGGAGAGTCATATGGAATATGGCATAATCACAAATACAATATGAATCTTTAGAATAAATGAATCATTTGAACTAAACTTATTAATTTCCTTTTCTTTTTAGAAAATTTACTGTAAATAAGTATGAATGCTTCTTTGTTTTACTAGTTAAAAGTTTTTCTCTCACAAATGATAAAAAATAATTACAAAGAATCAGATGGGTTTTAAATAAATTAATGAAATTTAATTAAGTTATAGTGAATGAAAACGATCGATTCCCGTTTCCGCCTACAATTTTCATTCAGTAAAACGTAAGAAATTTGTTTTCCTGTTGGTGTGGTTAACCGCAATTTAATAGATTATTCATGTTAATGAAATTTCCTGATTTTACGTGGTAACATATTTATTCGCATCAGAATATGTTTTTGACGGCTTGAACATCATCATCAGTAAATATCTGAAGGTCAGAAATTTCTGGCGGGATATGCATTAATTTATGTAAATCAGAAAAAATTTCATTAATTTGTTTAGAAATGGTAACAACATCTTAACTTCTTCATATGTTTTTGGCGAAATATAATGAAACATGAATAGTTGCATAAGAGGAGACAATTCTGAGATTGTTAAAGGAATGTGAATTTTAGATTAGATATTTTGGAGGAGAAGCTAAGTAGTTAAGTTTGAGGATTCATTTGTGTACAATGTCAAGAAGTTCGGGTCTGAATGTTTTCAATGACGTTATATGCAGTTAAAGTTGAGAAGGAATCCAGTACTTTGAAGTGTATGAAAGCGGGAATATAAAGTGAGAAGCGTAGACAATTATAATGAATGAGTGAGAACTTTTTCAAAAGTGAGACTCAGAAGCAACACGCAAGGCTCATTTTCGTTTACAAGATTTCCGCCTTGACAAGCGACACAGAAAGAAATTTGACATGTAAGACATAATAAAAACTTCGCAAAATATAAATAATAAAGTCTTACATAAAGTTACTTCCGGAGAAAGCACACACTAATGTAGTGCGACAAAAATGAGTTCATCTTCTTTAAAGATACTTTTAAATCATGAAGTCAGCAGTTTAGATAAAATCGTGACGGACTTACAATATTGCATGTATCAATTTATCTCTTAAAGAAATTAAGAGATATAAATCAAAATAAACTATTTATTGCGGTCCATGGACATTCCAGAAAACTCAAGAAGAAAAAAACGTGTAATTTATTTTGTAATACAACTATTAGAACGAAGATATGACATCACAGGTAATGCAAAGGTACGGCATTTTATTAAATAAATGGAGTTTTATAAGAAATATTAATAACTTAAGAATCAAATATTTTATGGTAATTCTAAAACGTTTTTATATTTAGAAAATTATTTATGAACATTGTATCATGTTGTTAAAATTGTATTGATCAATGTAACCGTTATGAAAACTTTAAATACAAGGAGAGTACGAGGATGAACCTTAAAAAGTAATGTCATGCGGACATGATACAGCCCTACTTTCAAATTGTAAAGAAGCGAAGGTTTTCCCCTGTAAGGGCGACAGTTAACCAAACTCATATATTAATAGGTTTTATTAACCTGTACAATAATAGTAATAATCGCAATGTAGGGCATCAAAATAACTTTTAAGCAGGAACGATACCTAGTAAGTTGAAAGAGTTAAAGAAAAAATTTATATCATACATTTTCCCTTATATTGAAATCTTGCTTGCTACATTAAATGCTCCCATAGATAGACCAGCGGTGTGAAATATAGAAATTTAGTAGTATCAATTGATTACTTTCAGTCGTGTGTAAATGAAGACGAGTCGGGAATCGAACAGCCTAAACTACCCTCGCACTCATTGATAAACACCGCACGAATGCTAATTTGCAATGTAAAAGCTAGCAAACGCTATTCATCATTTTTATTTAAAAATTAATAAGTAATAAACCGTCGGGGCGTGGGATGGGGAGAACATTAAGTGTACTTAAAACGATTTCAAGTCAAAAAAGTGAAGAATAAAAAATGATACATTACCTATATTCTTCAGAACTAACCATTAATGATTGTTATCACCTCGTGATAAAATGTTGGGCGGTAGTATTGGAATAAATATGAAAACTAAGTACTTCTACAATAATCACTATCTTAGTACTGATACACTGACATAAGATTGATACATCCTGGTTTCTCTCCCGTATTCTTTCGGGTAAAAGCGGATTTTTTATACAGGCTCTCTAGGCACTTGTCTATTGAAATAAAATCTCAAACTTAGTGTTATTTTTATACTTTATAAACAATTTTTTTCAAATCTATAGTTTGATAATAATGCGTACTTCAGAAACTTCTTTTTTGTTTTATTAAATACACATTTGTTGGTATTCTATTAATATTATAACATGAATCGAACTATTTTTACTATCAGCGTGCTGAAATGTCAAATCCGCCTCTGCCTTAGGGCCCTTGATCGGAATTGATGGAATGGTCACTTGCTTGCTTTCGGAGAAGAAATTAGTTTATTGTCCTCCACGTGGTCATACGTAGTTTATACTGCATTTCTTACAGTAAATTTATTATTTATTATTTGCTGTTAGGTGAATCAAAGTAACCGATTTCCTCGCAGTTGGTTGTTAAATTTTGTCAAATTATTTCCTTGTTCCAAATTTAATGAAAAACGGTCTTCTTCAATTAATCGTCTCCCTTGCAACTTGGTGAATAAGTTTTTTAACATCTACATATTTACGTTTCTGCTTCTTGATTCATTCTTTGGTCATTTTGTCGTTTTGTAGCTTTTCCGTCTACCTCGGAAGTCTTCTAATCCGTCAAAGATTCCTGTTTATTATTAAATATTCTTCGAATTCAATGACAATTTTTTTCAATATGGTCATTATTTAGTGTTCCTTTCAAACAATGCTTTTTTCCCACGATAACAGAAATACTAATATTTTTTTCCAATTTAAAGTACATATTTACGAATGAAAAACAGAATACCAACCAAACTCAGCCCGTCAATCGTGGTTGGCTTTACAATATGTCTTTGTAAATTCTACCTTCTCAATTTAATTTACAATCCTCTTCGGGCAACTGAAGAGTGTATTTTAACTTAGAGGTATTTTAACAGATACAATAATTATATTAGAATAAAAACTGAACTGAAAAGTTTAAAAGAAAAGTTTAATGCCCATTATTTTCTGATTTCTCCATTATTTCTTTAATTTTAACTCTGAACTTATAAAATCTTCTTACTCAATAACCTTCATCAAAGCCGTGTTTTCGTACGAATATGAAAGAAATGCGCTTATATTTAAGATAACTCTCTTGAAATCAGTTAAAATTTTTAAATGCATCATATTTATGTTAGTGTATCTGAAGTGTGTTATGTAATGTGTGATTCAGGTTATTTTACCTTAGTCCATTGCCTATAGTCTTGTATACGCTTTGCATGCCTTTCTGGCTACTGCCCATACACTACCGATACAATCTCCTATCCAGCAGCGGCTGTCCATCCAACAAGGCGACGGACTACCAGTGATTGCAGCCTTCGTTATCGGAATTACATTACACGCCTGTTTAATCAAGGCCCATGGGGCCGGCGGGCGCTCAGCTAACGCCGCGTCGCCGTTTGGTTAGCTTCTCTTCAACGCTTTGCTGAAAGGGCCGCCGCCGTGTGGGATGTCAGGAAACGAGACATTAGAACACAAGGGACAGATCCTCGTTACGTAATTGCAGTTACGAATGACGTCATACTTTGAAGGTTCTGGATTCACCTGCTTCTGGGAGGGTTAGAGAGATTTACAATGGACGTCATCTATCTCGTAACTGCGGATACGAACTTGTTCTCATAGATTAGTAGAGGAATAAGTGCTACTGATTAATTATTACAATACAACATATAGTCAATAATGCAATAGAGCATCACTGTCCAACTTCTCTTAGCCTCCAGGTCATTTTCTATATATTTTTGATTGATCGGGCCGGCACGGGAGAGAGTTTCGTAAAATGTCTCCCAACGAATGAAACTAATGGGTTGTATTTATTTATTTGTAACGCGATATTTTTATTGTAATCTACTAATTTATATTATTTACTGTTGAAAAAAATTGCGATTTTCAAAAAGTATTTTAATATTTAATATTATAATAAAATGTTTTCATGTGGTAATGTATGACAAATTATAATAAAATGTTTTCATATGATAATTGCGAACACAATTTTCTCGTTTGACATTTTATGTCATGTCAAATATTAATTCTGACAACATAGATTTATAACACCAAGTTCTGTCCTCAAACGTTTGATGAAGAATTTGATGTGGAATCTACTATAACACAAGGGCCGTAAAACAAGATTCGAGGGCCTCCAGTTGAACAGCGCTCGAATAGAGTAACAAACGGGTATTTTGTTCTTGGCTACAGAGCCAAGAAATCAACGCGCGCTGCTGCTAGTCTAATCACAGACATTTCCATGTCTCTTTTGCCCACTTGTCGGTCAACATGGGATAAAATAAGCTTAATTTCGTACATGTAGCTTTCAGGTGGACCACTGTCTACACAAGTGCGAACTAAGATATCTGTTAATTTTATTTTCGAGTCAATGTTTTTAGAAAAGTATCTCCGCTCCACCCCCACCCCCTTTCGCCAAAACACCAGTATTCAAGTCCATGCGCGCATATAAAACGTGGAGACCTGGAGAAAGTGGAATGATCCAGTCGTTCGACCCAACACAACTTGTGGAAAATCGGGAAGGGGATGCGACATTTTACACTCTCTTCGTGAATGTGGGGATTAAATAAACTTATTTTTTATTTTTAAGTTTTTTTCGCCCCTAATCATCCCTTACAAAGATGATCTATTTGTACTGACCATCGTCTTAATTATTTAATAGTATATTTACTAATCGAGTATAGATTTAACCTAAACGCATGACTGTATATTATGTGTGCTCGAATTAGGAAATTGGAATTGTTATATTCATTCATATGACTGTGCTCAATTAATGGCTGAAATTTATGTTATATTACAATAACCTTAATATCCCTCAATTTTATTACACTGAGAGTCATTCGTCCAAAAAATGTGTGTAAAGTTTGGACAAAATATATTTCCAGATTTCATGGGAATTATTTCCATATAACGCGGAAAACCGTCAGCTCTTGTGACAACAATTATTAAAAAATAATTACTTTCCAATTTGGGCTCCATCCACGTATTTTGTGAGTTTGAGGTCAGCGTGGTAACCTGTGGACCAGCATTTCACTTTTTGGGATGTTCAAATTTCTTTCTGTGACAATATAAGAAAGTTCTTTCAAATTAAACTTTACGAGTGTGTAGGATTGAAATCTGCAACAAATTTCATACGGGTAAGCTAGAAAAATTGTGATAGAAACTCGTATAGTATAACATAAAAACTCAAAAGGAATTTTAGTTACTTACAATTCGCACATCGTAGCATATATTAGTAGATCTTGCACAACACATCAATGGATTATCACCATTTTTCTGGGATATTGTTTCGCTGAAGTAGGTTACCCTGATTCATTGATGCAATTTCTTATGATAGTATATGCTAAAATTAATTTAGAAGTAATGGTCAATATTTATCACATTAAAACTTTGTCGTAAATCTTGGGAAGGTTTGCGTATAAATTTCTCCCATTGTCAGTGTATTTGTTACTATAGAAAAAATATAATAACTTTTGAACCACAACTTAAAATTTTATATCTTCCGAGTATCGAAAAGATGTGTCTCAATCACTCTAGTCTTTTATGAATCATTTTGAGATGGTAGAAAGAAGTTTCGAATGAGAAACTGGTGGATTGTTCTGGAATGCAATGAGAAGATTTATGCTTAAGATGTATTAATGTTACAAATCTCCTTAGGGGAACAAGTGATGATTTTCAGATAATTTATTATTTGTCTGTCGGAAAAGTTATCAGAAATTTCTTTCATTTAATAATTAATCAGTTAATTATAGATGTTTTTACTACAATTAAAATGTTATGTATTTAAAAGATACGGAAAGTAATATAATGCACTTTCAAAAATATTTGCTTTCTCATAAGAGATGATGATTTCATCGAAATATTAAATATTGACATTATACTCATCTACTGTCATACTCTCCT
Source organism: Laupala kohalensis (assembly GCA_002313205.1). Lineage (NCBI taxonomy): Eukaryota > Metazoa > Arthropoda > Insecta > Orthoptera > Trigonidiidae > Laupala > Laupala kohalensis. The sequence continues at coordinate 2,638,366 of NNCF01126512.1, forward strand.
ACTACATACTATCAACTACATAATTTAAATATTTATAACGACCTTCCAAGTATACTACATTTTTATTAACGCTCACGTGGTTTCGACAGCTGCTTCGTGTCATCGTCAGGCGATTTAGTCTTCTTAAAATGTCGTTGTAATTATTTAAATGTTAAATAGTCTGTAACATCAGGACCAGTGCCGTATATAGATTTTGAAATATTAACACTTTCAAGTGTTAATATTTCACTTGGCTTGTCAGAAATATTAACACTTGGCTTGTCAGAAATTCCTAAGGCGATTAAGGGCCGGGCCCGTCGCCGCCAAACAAGGAAAAATACCGCAACTAAGACTTCCCGTCTGTTGTGAAGAGATTGAACATTTCTCATCTACTTCTAGAAACTGAGATGAACGCCCTCAAAGAAGAGAGAGTGTGGAGGGAATATTCCAGGAGTTGTCAAAATTAATGGTCAGTCTAAAGGACGCCGTATTCTCAGTACAGTGGCGAGGGTGTAGTCACGTGACCTCCGCTCCTGTATAAATTGGGAGGATTGCAAATCCAAAAGTGACTTGAGACTTTCAGACTTGAGAATTCTGCGGAAGTGTATGAAAGTAGGCAGGTTATTTGACATGTAACTTGGTCAGTTTTGGTCGTCAGACCGCTGAGAATTGCTGCGGTAATTCTATTACATTGCTATAGGCGCGAATGACTTAGCTTGGAACAGTTAGTTATTTCGGGATAGCAACTTGGATACTTTTGAGATTCGGATAAACTGAGTAGATTTTCCGAGTTAATTCATAACACCAGTATTTATATCTGTGTGTAATTGTTGCTTTTAGATAGCAATATCTTTGTAATAACAAATTCAAACTTGTATTTATGATTTGCGAGTTTGTCTACATTTGTAAATATTCAGATATCTATTTAATTTGAATTAAATATTTACTTGTTATTACACGAGTGTTTGATTGCTTGGGGAAACCAAGCTGGTGGCAGCGAACTCTACCATAAAGGTTATGGTTTATGGTTGATTCCCGCTTCTACCCAAAAACGACGCACATCGCATCTGGGCTTGCGGTGTGTTGTAACAAGTCTATGTTGTGCTTAAAAGAGCCGGCAAAGGGTGTTTTAGAGCCAAAATCGACGTAAGCAAATATTATTTCATCCATGAATTCAAATTTTAGACTTTTAAAATGTTTAATTATTCACCGACAGAAATACTAAAATTATGTAATTAGTCGTAAGCTCTGAAATTACTAAATACCCGACGAGTTAGAAAAGCGCTGCTCTTATGTCTCACAAACCGTGAAATGGAAAAGTGAAACTCATTCTAGTCAAGAAATATTTCGTAATATTTCTAGACAATATTTGAGTAATATGTTATTATGGAGTAAACTGTCATTGTATCATAATATTTTGAATGACCTTGTAAGTAGACTGATTTTTTATTAACTCATCCGCAAACAATTTTCTCCCTACGTCGTTCAAAATATTTTATTAAATATGATATATGACGAGAATATTGTGAAAACTTTTATTGTGTAGCGTATGTTTAGTATTCTCATTATTCTTCCTGGGTGAGCAGCTGGGCTCACGTTACCCGTCATCTGTGTTACATAATATATCTCCTCAGTTGTAGGTGAAAAACGAATCCCGTTTATTCAATACGCTCCAGGCCGATGAAAAATAAATCCTACTTTTCATAATTATACCCCCCCCCCCCAATATTCATCCCACATGTAGGTTACGAATCTCATTCGTCGCGTTCTTTAGACGAGAGTTTATTTCGTCCGTAGCAGATAACGTTCCCGAATCCTACGCCCGTTTGACAGTGTAGCGAAGGGCATCCATAATGCATCACTTGGCGTTCATCTCCATACCCGAGCGTCAGCCGTCCTGCAATCCATTACAGGCGACGAACGGAGTGCTTCCATCGGAACCCGACATTATGTCGAGAAGAAGATGAGGTGGAGAGGCAGACAAGCGATGTGGCTGCTGATCACCATATATTCCATATGGTCATTACGTAGAAACGATAATGAGGTGCTCGTGTTAACAGGTATTACTTGATTATGTAAGAGGATTTATGTTTTGCTACTATGACCAGATTTTCTCGGTCAGTATTCAGGTTACAGCGTCACGCATGAAAATATGAGTTCGTTCAACTCGCATCTCTTCTTGTTTGTAATGGTTATGCAGTCTGATGAAAATAATTTTCCTTCTATAGAAATCATTAATTTCCTAAGAAAAGATTTCTCCAAATTAAATGTTCCCTTTTTCAGAGGTTATATTGTTTATGTAGTACGCAGTGGCGTGACTTACAGACACCATGCTACATTTCTTAAGTGCTCTCGTCTGGTCATTCTAATAATTTTAATACGACTGAATTACTTTTTAACCCCGCTCATCAGATATTACCTCTATAATGTTTTCCGATATAATATTCTTTTAATGTTTTCCGATTGCTCACGCCATGTCTGTACGTGTAAGCATTGTTAGTAGACAGTGAAGTATTATTTGTATATTTAGAACCGTTTTGCAAAAGAAACTATCTAAGTTTCAAAGCTAAAACTTTACCCACTGGTAAAGTACAAGAAATCATCATGTATATTTCATGTCACAGAGAAAATTAATAGTTAGAAACGGTTAAAGAAAGTGGAGGTGTGTACACTATATACGTTTCCTTAATATATGGGAGGATTTTTGAAAATGTTTCGAGGAACACAGTGTGTGACTCCCGTTTTGAGGGAATCGTTTTTTAATATGTACTTCGGTGCACAATCTACAAATTAAACTTCTTCCCCGTTCCTTAAAATTTTTGGAAAGTGATATAGAATTATTATAATTGTAATATGTTATATACATACTTGTATTTCGTGTATTAGAATAATAATTTCGTATTTTATTTCTTTATTTTTATAAATACCATTTTAATTGCTTTTAATAGTCTGTCCTTATGATTCTATCGAGGTGATGGAAATTATCTCCACTGATTCAATAAACAAACAAATAAATAATACAAATTATTATTATTATAAATTAACGTTAAAGGAAGTTTATCTGACATCATGTCGAAGTTGTCATGTTCAATTTAGAGAAACAAGGTTCTGTTTGTTCATTCATTCAAGTATTTTTAAGTTTCCACTTTGTAAATTTTGTTTCGTATAATATGTTATCTATTTACCGCTGAAGATTGGCGTAATTATTTTGAACGAATTATATTAAAAAGTTTGATATAAGATTGCTCCTTTTGTACCAATTATTTGATTCTTTTATAAGATATTCCACTAAGCAATTTTTGTATTCTATAAAAACATTTTTATTCCCAAATAATTGTGTACAAAACATAAACTTCAGTGTTCTCTTTTTATTGAAATAAGAGATCTAATTGTGACTGATTTCAACGAATTCTTGTGGCTGATTCAAATATTCACGTAAGTCTCATACTTATAAAATATTGAGATTACTCATGTTTCGGTACCAACCTTTCGGTTCCATAATGTCACATATTGTTCTTCAAAATGTTGAAATAATTCATACTGGGTTATTCATGTTTATAGGTATCGATAACTTCATCTATGGAGACATCAGCAAAGTTTTTCGGTTATATTACAGTAAAAATTATATTAAAATATTGTACACCAGAAAAATTAATAAATCGTTTGTCCTATTTTACTGTAATGTATTTGCAAAGTGTAGAGTGCCAGGCATTATAATTTCGTTGACAATGCATGTTTCTTTGTTCCAGGTGAGTCTTCACTAAACCTGATAACATCTTATTGGTAAGTTGAATATGAAGTTTAGATTTGCGTTATTTTCAATTCATTATTATTAAAGTTAAATGATCGTTAGTAAATTGAATAATGTGTACTTTTGTTGGAATTGTTTTGGAAAATATTCGTTTGACATTGGAACGGAAGTATTTACAAAAATAATTCAATCTTCTTGTATTTGACTCTTCTCTTTGGTTTTCAATAAGTGTCATGTTTTAAAAATGAATCGTCGGAATGTAGCGTGTACAAGCCCAATGGGTTTTTCCACCATTCGGAAGCAGGTGCCCGAACAGTCTGTGAGAACGAACAGAGGCATCGCCAGGTACGGTAGGTCAGCGACGAACCGGAACAAAGAGAACAACGGCGACAGCCTTCCGTTCATCCGAGATTTTAGATCTTCGACCCCTGTGGAAACCCGTGGGATCCCCTTCTTGTAAGCAACAGAGGCCGTCACCGCGTCGCCTCGCACAAAAGCTCCGAGTCGGCCCCAGCAAAGGCCTAGCCTCTACGACAACAGCTGTTCTGGTTCCTCGCGCCGGTGGACGGTCCTGGCCTCTAGCGTCGGCGGAGTGCACTAAGTGTCTGGAGCGCGCAAGTCCATTGCTCCGCGGGCGGCGTCTGCGCGAACACCTTGCTCGGAGTGGAGCAGAAAGCGGGAGGGAGGGACGGAACGGTCGGTCGGTCGGTCTGTCGGGCAGCGGGGTTGTGTGGCGGGGCAAAGGCAGTCGCCGTTTGAAACGTGCGCGGTGCGGCGCGGCGCGGTGGCGAGTGAACGAACGGCTTCGGTCCTAGTGCGCGCGTGGCTCCAACCGTCGCTCTTCGGCTTCGGCCCAACCGGGAGGCGCGGCGGTCGAAGAGAGTTGTGTTTGAGGGAGGCGGCGACGTGTCGCGGCGAGTGAACAAACGTATCGTGTGGAGTGTTATTGTTTGCGTTTCGGACGACGTGTGCATGTTTTGTTTTCGTGTGTAGCGTATAAAATCGTGGCCATGCACCCGGCACGCGTCAAGAGTGGCGTGGCGGAGCCCAGGGTGCTCAACGGAGTGACAGAATGCGCGACGTGGAGACATAGTTGGCACTTTTCACCGTACCTCACAGAAATCGCAGTGCCTGCGCTGTGTGGTCACACGCTCAGCTGGGAGAGTCAGTTGGGCACCGGGGCTGGGTGCAACCTGGACGCTGTGGCTGCGCAAAGAAAGGCTTCCGTGGCGGCTGCCGTCGCCGCAGCGAAACCCCGGAGGAACACAAAGTAAGTGCGTCGTTATTCCTGCTTGCATACGCAGGCATTCACGCACCCCGATTCAAATAGGGTGAACTCCATGAATCGATATTTCAACATACCACACAATCGACGATTCGAACCTTTGAAAGTCCTTTATAAACGAGGCACTGAAAAGGCTTGGGACTAAGGATTCGTTGTATTATTCAGTTTTAATTCTCATTTTTTAGATCGCTTAGATTTTAAATTCATTCTTGGATTGAAAACATAAGAGATTGCATCGAACGATACAAAGGAATTCCAGTGAAAAATCTTCGTTGCGTCAGAGCTGAGCAACGTTGCCATCATTCGCTTCGAAATATTTTTCCAATTGTTTTTGAACAATTATGAAATGTGGAATTCATGAAGATAATGTTTCAAATTCTACTTATTGATCGACATAGTAATATAAGAACTTCAAATATGTGATTTAGCTTGGTGAAAGGTAATTATGTTTTCAATTCCACGCTCTTTGACGTATCGGAGGCGTCACTCAAGTGTATGATTCGTTCTCGATTGATATTAAACATTGATGAATCATATTCTCACTTCTGTTTCATTCCTTAATATAAGATAGTCAATGCCATGAAATCATTTATAAGCTTCATGAGTTTTTTATGGAAATAAATAGTTTACTTGGTGTATATATTGTAAGTTGATGTATTATTCACTTCGTAAATTAATTAAATAAATAACGTTACGTAATTATTTGCCTTTATTGGTATCATTCACTATTTACTTACGTTAGCTTCCTAGTATGAGGTCGCTGTCATAATTTTAATATTTATTCAGTCATTTGATGTTTTTTCCCTATTTAGAAGGAGAAACTTTAAATCAATACGTAATTTAAATGTAAATGTAAATACGCCCCTCCCAATTTTCATCTTGTATTTTAAATGTAAATGTTTTATAATAGTTGGTTGGAAGAGCAGACCTTAAGGTCTGAGATTATTATTATTAATAATACTCGTAATCTTACTTCGATAGTCCATGTGGAATTAATTTGATTCGTAAGAACGTAAGGACATAACTTATGGATTTATCTTGCCATTATGTAAATGTAGTTGGAAAGCACTTGCTACTGCAGCCACCTGTTGAAACGTGGCCCGTGAGTCCACCAACACGCCCACGTTGCCTTTAGCGTGCCTCTACAGCGCGCAGTATCCAAGTGCGAAACGTCACCTCTGTTATGGTGCTGTTATTGAAGGTATTTTGCCTGAGCTACCCCACTGTGAAGCCGTGTTACTAAACTAACTCGCAAAGAAAATCAAGGAAACTTCAAACCGAAAGTTTTCTGTGCCGTTGCATCGATACGTTCCCATTGATTTGAATCTTCATTGCTTTTGTATTGCTTAATGGACAATGTGTATTTTGTTGACGATAAGTAGGCGTGGTCGTGTATGTTATGTGTCACTACCAGTTCGTGATGAAGCAGCGAATAATGTATTGTTGCTTTAATTTCTTCTCAGCGATGTTATTTTTCGAGCGTTCTTGTTATTGTGTGCATAACTTCTCGCTACTGTCCTATATTGACTGCTTCGAAATGCACTGCAATTAATTCTTCTGATAAAATTGTATTTGCGAATGTAGATGTTGTAATACTTCCTCCGTAGATTTGTGGGTGCGCAATTGTACCAAAGGACTTTTAATTTTCCCTTTGGAAACATATTTCTTTTGATCCTGTGTTAAATTCTTTTTTTTCACTTGTAATTGTCTTTTTGCGTTTGTTGTAATTCTCTTCCGTAGTTTCCGGGAACATTAAATTTACATCGCTGCCAAACCAACCTTTTTACTTGTATAATACTGTACGTCCGTGAAGGATGGATTGGCTCTTGACAGAGGGAGAAACGTTCAAAGGATAACATTAATTGCCCATGTTCTATTTTCTACGGTACAAAAAAAGGAGCTTATTAACTGAGACGGCAGAATTTCCTTTCAGATTTGGAAAATGATTAACGATTTTGGTAATCTTTAAATTGTCGATATTTTTCAAGAAGTGAAAAAACGTTTCTGCGCTTGAGACATAAACATTATATGTGCAAAATTATACTTTATTTCTTTCTGTTGCAAAGATTTCTGACTTTCAGAATAACTCGACGAATTCCAGGTTCGTCAAGGTCTTGTCCCTTCCATCCCCTGTGTGACGGCTCATTTACGCCTTTACAGTTTCCACTCTGTCTCTCCCACACCCACTACGCTATTCTCCTCATTACTACGCTTCATTTCTCGTCGTTAATGACTATGTTTCTTTGCCATGTCAAAATAAAACTAACTCATTCCATGAATTGCGTGATTGGATCGAATCAAGGAAATTTTAATCAGGAAAATCTTAATCGTAAATAAAATACTTGAAAATAACTCTCAAACTTTTGCCCTGTTGTCATTATTTATAACGGAGAAAGCAAGTAACATTACACTAAACATGTTTTAATCACAATATCAAAATCTGCTTGGCGGATTTTGAGAAATTGATTTTACACTTATAATGGAATAAATATGTACAATTTCCTTCATGTTATGTTACTAGGAGAAGCAATCTATTATGTACGTTTATACCGAAGAATGCAAAAATACTTAAATAAACGTTATGTACTAAAAGAAATCTAAATTACTGTTATCTAAAAAATAGTCGAAAGTATTAATCTTTATGAAAAAAGTAATTAGTATTTCTATTTGCTTTCTGTTAATCGGTATAATTGAAGGAATCGTTTTTTATACATATTTAAATTTCCATACCTTCTATTTCATATTCGTCATGAATAAGAAAAACAATCTTCGTCCACACAAAGCCAACGAACGAACTTGCGTGCTGCCGGCCGGCATCAGTGCTTAACGATCTGTGCATGCGTGCAGGTATGCGCAAGGTGGTTGCACGTCGCTTTGCGTGCTAGTCCAGACTCATCATGTGACGTCTGTGTTTTCTGACAGGCCACTGGTGGTTTTGGCACCGTGCCCCGACACTTGCTCTTATTTATTTGTAACTTTTATATAGCTCGTTCTTTAGGTATTGTTCCCTATAATTGAGTATTATTTGTGATTTTTCGGTATTTTAATTAAATTATGTATTATGATCTTTAGAGTTACCAAAATAACACGACCTCAATATAGATACCGTCCCACGAGAATGTGCCAGAACTGATCTTCGGAGATGGCAGGTTAATCATTGTTACGCGCTAGTCCAAAAACATTAGCTTCATAACATAAGAAAGATGTCCGCGGTATTTCCGCTGGGCGTTCATGACGTTTGATTGTGCTGTGGAATGTAGTACTCAGAAGCAATGCACAAAACCCGGATGGCTATGAAAATGAAATGATAACTGATTTTCCAGTAGCGCGGGGGCCGCTTTGTGACCTCTGGATTGGATCAGCTAAGGGTGGGTGTGAGCAGGTTAAGGATCAGCAGTGGGCGATGTTTGCGAGATAGGAATATACGTACACCGCATGCGCAGTTAGCATCATCCTTTTCAAGGCAGAAAATGGAAAGGGTCTTTTTTTGGGTTTACTTGACGGATTCTCGGGACCTTTTTTTGTTAACAATTTTTTCTTGAAACAAAATCAACAAAACTAATATCAACAGTTGTGCTCTCGGTTTTCTTTACGATTCCGTGATGATCAAGTTTGGACTATAAGAATCAAATTAGTCACAGTTTTAACAATATTTTGATGTACCCTTTTTGAAAATCTTTCCACCCTGGCCAGATTTTGAAGAAGAAAAATGAAATACCTACGTTCTTTACAACAATGTTGCTCAAATAATTCTTGGAATGCGTATACATTTTAAAATATTCGTTGTTATATTGTTCTTATAAATTATAAAATATGTAAGATTCCCTGGAATCGGGAACATGCAAGGGAGTATCTTGACACAAAAATAAAGTTTTTGGAGAAACTTCAGTTATTATTGTCCTTAACAAGAGTAATTGACAAAAAATATTGATTTTACAGAGTAAACGTAAAAAAGAAAGGTATGTAGAGAATCAAAGAAAAAAGTTTGCGACAGAGAAATGCGTTTCAGAAGCGAAGATGCGCTGAGGGATAGGGGGGGGGTGACTCCTGTCTCTTANTTTCGTTTATCTTTCGTTTCCTATGACGATGCTCCTCCAAAACAATCCCAGAAGCAGCACCATTCGTTGAGTTACGATATTCTGCATGAAAAACATCATGAGACTAAGCAGTGCCAAAACAAACTTTTCAAATTAATTACAACAAGATATTTCTGCGTTGAAATATTTTTATACACATTCCAAAGAAACTATGAATTCAAATACCTCTATTGTATACCACCAAATTCCAGATAATTATTTTCCTCCTCAAGATAATTCATTCCTTCCTCCTGCGTTTTCACAGCTTTTTCCCCTATTTCTGTTGTCGGTCAAAATATTTCGTTTTTTTATATTATTATTATTATTACTTGCTTATAATATTGTGTTTTCATTATATTTAGTACTGATGATAGCAACGATGGAACCGAATAAACTTTTTCATCTAATAAAAAATCTTTAACCTACAAACATCTTTATAATTTATTCGATGAAAATCGTGTACCACTTGCTACTGAAGGGTTTGGTTACAAAAATCAAACAATGATTTAAAATGTATGTTAGTAAAATATGTATGCTAATTTCAACATTCGTATTATGAATTAAAAAATCGTATAGGTTTGGGAAAAACAATAACCGTATAGGTTTAGTTAATAAGTAGAACTAATTTCAACTTTTCTGAACATTAACCTCTTTCCTTTATGATAAAAGATTCACGAAAGCCGTATGCCAAAAATAAGAATGATCATTCTTTCATGTGCAACCTCGTTCCGTATGTGCTGGATACGATGTTGCGAATCTTGTTGGTTCTATAAAGAGGACTTCTTTGAAATCCACTAACTTTCAACGCTACTGCATTCATTTCTTGTGCTTTTAAGAGAGAGAAATGAAGACATCAAACTTTCTTGATCACTCTGCGTTGGTTGGTAATATAAGCAACGAGTGAACTGTGGTGAAAGACGCTTTCCTTTACGCACTTCAATTAGAACCAGTTTGTTTGTTTTCGTTTCTGTAGTCTTCACTTTGAGCTATGCCTCGTTGCTGTTGGGTCTTTTCAGCAAATACTGAGAGAGCAGGTTATCGTTTTGACAGCATCGATTCTAAAACGTAATACAGCACTCACTAATAAATACAAGCAATCACTAACCTGAATTCACGCCAGATTCGCACATTACTCTCACATACGATCAGGTTAACCGGTGCTACGGAAAGAAAAATTTAGAAATAAACACGAAATATTTCCGTTAGAAAGAGATCAGGCACTAAATCAAAATAAAGTGACTTTTCTCTTTGTGCTTTGAAGATTAACAAAAAAGAAGAGAACGAGGAAGATATGAGTTACTTACACGATTCAATTACTTCGTTGTCCAGTTTATTTTCTTCTAAGTAGGGATTGTCTTCACCGTCTTATACGTTTTCGATTAAGCAGAATTTTCTTCTGTACCATTCCATTCTTTTCACTTTTTCAATTACGTTTTCGAATAAACTTTACCCACGCGCCCTTCGTTTTACAGACGTTGTGGCACTGGTTGAAGTTAATAATAATAATAATAATAATAATAATAAATTTATTGTCAAACAAGCAATTACAAACTGCGTATGACCACGTGGAGGACAACAAACTAATTTACTCTCCGGAAGCAAGCAAGGGACCATCCCATCAATTCCGATCAAGGGCCCTAAGACATAGGCGGTTTCAAAAATAGCTGCGAGTTATAATACTAAAGAATGTCAATATGTTTGTAATTTAACGCAAAAAATTACATGTACAAATTATTATCGAACTATAGATTATTCTGAGTATAGTGTTTAAGAATTGAAATAACACCAAATTCACGATTTATTATTACAATAAACATGCCCCTAGACAAAGCCTAGAGAACCTGTATGAGAAATCCACCTCTACCCGAAGGAAAACCGGAGCAAAACCCGGGCCAGGATGGGGCTACAGAATTAATGTACACAACCGTGCCAAAGTTGAGTACACAAACTAAATTGATATGAGTCATAAGATACAACAATCACGCAAGAAAATAGTTCGTATCGTTATTAAGCTTACCCGGAATGTACGTACCATGCAAGGGCATATGGGACTCTGGTTCCCATATAAGTACCATTTCGTGACTGACCTGAAGGGTCACCGGTGAGGGCTTATTGATTTCATGAGTTGGCCAGGATAGAATTCTACTTGGGTTTGAATGTGAGATCGTAAATCAGATGAAGTTAATGATTTCCCCTAACCTTTGGATGATATCTCAACCGTATAGTATCCGACCTATAAGATTAGAAAGTCATATTAAAAAGTTAGGAGAAATCATTTCCTTCATCTGAATTTGGATCTCACATCCAATTCCAGGATACTCTTGGAAAACACCATGGAAGGAAAAGATTTCTCTAAACATTTGGATATGACATTCTTGATGTTTTCTCAGAGTAAGGATCATCTTAACTTAGTATAGCTTCCTCTATCACTGGTCACGTTGGTAATTGCAGAATTTGGTGTGTGATTTTTTTATAGAAACTAGTTAAATGTGAGGTACATTATAGTTAATTAGTAGCTCAGCCTGCTACCCGGTCGTTGTCTATTAAAATGCAGAGCAGTATTTAAATTTGTCGTAAATTTAACGCCTTCATTAAATATTGTACGGTCTACTACATTCTACTGAAGCTGGGTGAAATCTACCGTTGAGTCAGTGTAAACTCGATTATTGGGTCTTGCACACTGTTGCCTCTCACATCACCACTTAAAGTACTTTTGTTGATTACAATGTTCTCTCCGTGGAATTCACTTTATGTAGAATTCATTGTCAAGTCACTTCAAAAGTTAGGTTTTTTTACTTTCCAACTATACAACTATGTAGTGAGGGAAAGTATTGTAATCAGTCGAAAAAAATCATGATCTCTTCGAATATTGACGAATTGCCACCAGGAAAGTATTTTCAACGTTTAGCGATGATGTGTATGTGTGTGTTAAGAATTTTTTGCCCCGATAACTCAGGAACAAATTGATGCATCGAAACCAAACTTCAGAATTGACTTTGAATGCATTGGGAATAGAAGCCTATTTCTGGATAGCTCATTCAAACTTCATTTTCACTCTGATCCTCACTTCCGGTTTCCTAAAATTCAAAAGTTTGTAAACGCGAATATAAACATTTTTATTGTGCCGGAAATTCTGCGTGCATATTGCTAAAAAGCATTTCCGTACGTCCCATCATTATCGAGATACAGCGAAAAACTTACAGCAAACGGATTGTCTTGGAAGCGCCTTGTTCAGCTCAGCCACTGAGTCAACTGCAAAGAGTTTATGCATAAAGATAATATTTCAGTACAACCATTTTTACTATATGCGGATGTGTAGGCAACATTCATGTTTGGGGATGTATATTTGTATACTGTTTGAACTGTTTCATTTGCCATTTTGTTTGATAATTGTAATGTTTTTTATCTTTAAAATGTATTACATTCTTATTGCATTATAGAATTTTTACTGCTGTTTCGTTGCTAGAGCTATAATTGGAAAGTTGAGTGGGACACACTCCAATTTTTTTGAATTCCCACGGACGCTTACGAGGTTAAGAAATATATATGGTTGTGTAGTGTGTCTTGATTTGTCATTCGTCGCTGGTTGCAATGTGCATTGGGATACAATTAGTATTTCTTATCTCCTGCCTCTGCGAGAATCCCCTTCGGCGACTGTGTGATGTGTGACGATTTGTTTCACAAAATTTACATGATTCTCAGAAAGAACGCGATTTGTTGTTAGGAACGATTATGGTTTCTACGGTAAGTGCAAGAACTAAAGATGACCTTTGGCAACATTTTTCAAAAGAAGAGTGTTATGAAATATTCTGGTTTTATGACTTGGATCCATGAAGTAATTATACAAAAAGTTACCTCATATTTTCACGAAGATCTTAAGTATTTTCAGGAAAGATGAATCATTTTATCAGTGAAATTTCTGCTATAATTTAAATTTCAAACCATGAAATAAAATTTAGGAAACATTTAGTACTTAGATAAGTGGCTGAATGCAATTTCATAATATCGTATTCACATACAAGCACATAAAACATGTCAAATTGAAGAAAAATGCAGCAATAAAACTTGTGGATTAGGAAGCAAATAAATTTAAAAAAAAATAAGTGGATACACAGCAAGTACGCAGTGTGTTTACGTAACGTCAACATATTCCTGTTGGTTGCATGGATAATCTAGTTACACCGACATGACAGGATCCTCGCTTTTCAGCGGAGTATTTATTCTGTTGAACACAGCGGCATTTAATTTGTGTTAGTAGCTTGGAATGTTAATTTATAATTCGATTTGTTGCCGTAAAATAATCTAGGTCTTAAAAGGATTTATGTAATTTAGAGCAAATATTCTGACAATAATTTGAGGAATTATATGGCTGTAATTATTGTTTTGGAATTATTGGCAGTCACAATGATAATAATTTGCAAAAATACGTATGCGCATGGAATGTTCAGGTCTAGTTTAATTCACAATATTCGGCGAAATACATAGATTACCTGATAATCGAAATATGTATTTGTGAATGTATTTGTATAAAAGTAATATAAATAACACAAATTGCGAGCTATGGAGATCAGGTACAATTTTACTTGTCCATATATGTCTCTTTCAACTGGTTACAGTTTCTTGTAAGAACGGAATCAGGTTCAATAGGTGGTTTCATAACTTTTCCTAATGTGTCTTTGAAACCAATTTTTTATTATTCATTAATAATAACAACAATACTTATAATAACAAATATGGAGGAGAATGATTTCGGAAAATCATACGTACATTATTACCCATAATGCTGTCTTGAAAATTGTAATTCTTCTTCGATCTCGAATTATTATAACAATAGAATCAAGAACCTTTCATTATATTGAAAGTGATTTCATTATACATCATACTGAATAGCCTAAAATGCAAGTTCATTTGGAATTTTTTTCATTTTTCTTCTTGTTTAGTTTGTTAACAAGAATCATTGCTTTTCCTGATTATGCGTCGAATTACTTTTGAGTTTCGTCGAAAAGAAGGGCCAGTGACATCCCACTCTTTGCAGTATATGGTTGCTCACATGGTTTGTAGGCAAACTCTCCTGTCTTCATCCTCGATTCAGAAAGAGAAAGTTTCACTTCTGACGAAGACCTCGTATTGGTCGTATTTTTACCTATCATTACTGAAGTTATTTTGTTTACTCATATTTCGTCTTTCTGGACGCGTTTATATATATATATATATNTGTGTGACTAAATTTCGTTTTAAATATTAATTATTATAGACAAAAATTCCATTTAAATGATTATAAATTTAATTTGTATATGATTATATTAAACAAGGAAGGGTATTTTTCAGTTCGTATCAACAAGGAAGGGTAATCGTTCATGTTGGAATGACGGAAATGTTATTCAATTAGGCTGTTTACTCCAATTAATTTTCCTTGTAGATATTATCATATAGTTGTTGACAACGTCTTCTTTTTGTGTGATACTGTGTTGTATGTTCTTCTTGAGATTTTGGGATTCCCCTTCCTTCACTTCTTGGTTTTTTATTTCCTCATCCTTCGTGTTCTGTTCTTCATTGGATCTTAATTATTGTGCCCCTTCTCCCCGAAGTCTTCTTTATTGGACGTGCCCTTTTTCATTCATTGTCTCTCTTCTTAATTTCCTCCTTCGCCTCCGTTGCGCGCAGTCGGAAGTTAATTGGGCTCGTGGATTGGTGGACGGGGATGTGGCGGGGGTCGTGACCTCCACAGCTCTCGCTTTGTTCAGTGCCTTCGGCGACTGGATGCCCGCCCACCCACCCTCTCCATCACTTCATAATTTGTCTTCCGTTTGTCTCAACCGCGCAACCATTGTCGCTCCTCTGTTCATCTTCTAACCGATTCCTTCTCCCCTTCAGTCTTATGAAACTCTCTGTACCATTTCTACTTTTCTCATTCACTATTACTATTACTCTCTTCTCTCTTATCCCTTTACTCAGATGGATCCAAACATTACTCTCAAAGACTAATGACTCTCAAGGGCTTTAATGACCTCGATATCGGCGAGCCGTAAAGCCCCACAAAAAACTCTCAAGTTAGTAACAGTTTTAATTTTTTTATTTAATTTCTTTGTAAACAAATAAATACTCAGGTTTCCGCGAATAGAGCCAAAATATGTTATGTTCTGGACAAACCGCGTCTCGGTAGACAAAACTACCAATGTTTCGGCCATCGTGCTGTGGGTTTCTTCAGGGCAATATCAGTAGCGAACAGGCATAAATTACTGTCGTATTCTGCCGAGCACTTCGGTCTGTTTGACTTTGCCTTGTCTAAAAAAAAGTAACCGAAACGTTGGTAGTTCTGTCTTCTGAGACACGGATTGACCCGGATAAACTGCCAGAAACCAGTTAAAAACAACTCATGCCCGCATGGAGAAGAAGGCTAAAGTGACCCAAGGAAAACACAAGAAAAAATATCTCGATCCGGGATGTACAATTGTGCCAAGGTCGAGTACAATTAAAAATATTACTAATATGGAATATATAATAATTTTAAAACATGCATTTAAGTAATTTTTGTGTCAAATATTATTGTAAATATTACGACGACTTCGAGATAAAACTGGCGTAGACTTGACATTTCTTATTATTAACTGGAATTTAAGAAATATTTAATGGGAAAATAGAAACTCATGTTATCATATAGTATTGTTGAAGTTTTTTAAAATGCTCCTTTAACGTTTTTTTATCTTAATGGCATCGCTTGTTCTCCAAATTTTACATTTGACTTCCTTTCTTCTTTTTGTGCGGATGGATGTCCCGGTGACAATTATATGCTGTGGAGAGTATTCCACTGGGGATGAATTTTTTGTTGAGAAATTATACCTACTCTGTGACACATCCTGAGAGCGGCTGTGGATGCATTCCCTCTCCTTTTGTTTCCAAACTTTGCGATAAAATGGAATTTCGTTTTTTAAATGAATATTCTTGTTCACTGAATTGATGTATACATAATAAATTCTCTACGGAGAGTGCGTTTCCTCCGATGAGTTAGAATAACTTTTTTTCTTTGTGGCAACACTGCCTTCGTGATGTGTTTCATAATTCCTTAGTGTACGATAAATACGATAATTGTAGAGGCGGCGGTTTTTGTCCTACAGTCTATTAACGCCAAAAAGCCGACGTATGAAAAACACTCCGATTAACTTTCTTCACAGAGATCCTTTGCTCTTCTGACTAATATTGATATTGTGCTGTGTCATCATAGATTGTGTTCAATTAGTCGTAGCGATGAAAACGAAGTGAAGTGCATTTTTTATTTATTTATTTATTATTTTGGCGAGGTTCAAGCCATAAGGCCTTCTCTTCCACGTAAGAGTTGGACTTGGGAGAGGGAATTGGGAAGGAGAGATGTTGGGATGAATCTGTCCATGTAGAATTCTTTGAGTTGTAAACGCGTTTATTCGCATTTTTTACGATACCAATCCGCGCGGATTGAGGTACGAATTGATCTATGTTACAAAGGGATTTTGGTATTTAAAATGAAGGTATGATATGATGCTTATCCAAGTATAAATAAATAAATAAATAAATCCCTTTATTTGTGGTGGGACTCAGACCGAGGTCTGCCGTTCTGCTTGACCACTTTTAAAACAAATAGTTACAAATTTAGATTCAGTGGAGGGTATGATTTCTGAGAAACCAGATAAGGACCATCCCAGTATTGAACCTTTAGCGATTGAGGGAAAAACCTCAATCAACAAAGACCTCTACGTGTATGGCGGCTTAAGGTCGGCATCAAAACATATTCAAGTTATCAAGTAATATGATAACGTTAAAATTGCATTTAAAGTATTTGTAAAAATATAACATCGGAGAGAAATAATTAAATATACCCAACTAAATGAATATAGCATTAAAAATGATGTTTCATCAAATGAATCTATAATGCAGTTAGGATAAATTAAATTTGTACACTGAATAAACGCACAGTTAATATTAGATTACACTAAAATTACATACATTAAATTACAATACAAATTAAGTAAATTTGTTATTTCAGAACATTACATGTGAAAATACGTTTTAGTATACTTAGGTAATTTACATTTTATACTATTATCAATTCATAAGTTAATGTGAATTAATTAAAAATATGTACCTTTAGTGTATGAAAGTATATAAAATATACTGTACATGATTTAACTCGTCTTATTTTTTGTGAGTTAGGAAACTCATTCTCAAGTTTCACTCAGTGTTTTCTTTTTCAATTCAACCTGTTAGCTCCAGATATATATTTTTTCTTATCTGTCTTGCATTTCATTCTCTCGGGTTTAAAATACTAGCTGTTGATCAACTTTCAGTGTTTATGTAAACACGTCTGGTGTATACGTTGCGATAAAATGTAAAATGATGCAACTCTGGAAGTTCAAGCCGTGTGGACGGGTCGTAAGGTTTCGTAGTTTACTCAACGTTTCTTGAGTTTATCGGAGTATGTCAGGGTCTGGTGGATCGTGTGATCATCAACTCATAAAAATTACCGTGATATATTTTTCCTCTTAAATTCGACCACGCTCGACTTTCCGATTCCGAAGCCATTTTAAACGTGTCAATCAATTTCAGACGTAAATGTTTATAACTCAAACATTGCTAGTGAAATGAGGTTTCAACACAGCGTAAGTGAATGAAGATCGATCAACAGAAACAGTGCTATCCTCCATGATGAAGGCATTCGAGGATAATGGAGGGAGTTGCCAGTTCACCCACGCTTCAGCACGGAATTTGCGAGTCGTATAAATCTACCTTGAGTTTCCAAGGATGTCGAGGCTGTTGCCGTACCGCATGCTCAATATCAACTTCGTATATTTTGACGTTTTTCAAGGGTATCTGACAAGATTCTCTACCTCTTGTGAACTTAATGGTTTCTCTCTCATAAAATTGTTTTGGTTGAAAACTGCTCAGTTAATGAAGTATTATTTATTTAGTCATATGATCTTATTGACTTTGGCACCAGCGTCTAAATTCGGCTTTACATTTGATCATTTTTACATTTATTTTGTTTGAAACGAATGTGAAGATGCAGATATAGGTTACGAGGGAAAGGACCCCCACTCTCTGAATTTTCGTTATAAAGATCAAGATTTGTAATTAAAATAAAAGTACTGTCAAAAAGTGTCAGTAATTTGCGGTATATAATTCAATAAATAAGTCCAGAACTTATTTCACTGACAATATTTATTATTTTTAAATAATGATGTTGTTAGTGGCATAGAAATTAAGTTTTAAATATTTCTTTCTTACGTCGATTATTCGTAAAACAGTTTACAAACAGTTGTCAAGGAATTGAGACGCACTCCTTTGTAATTTTTCATGCAAGTGAGAAAAGCGAAGGGATTTTTTTTCGCATATCAACGCTTCCTTCTCATGTCTTTTGCTCGATGAAACTACATTATCTAATGCTTTGGAAAAGTGCCAGAGAACAGTGTGCGCTTGCAGCCTCGACCCACAGCGTCGCTTCGAGGAGGCGCAAACCGTGACCCGTATGGCTTGGAGTCTCAGTACTCCTCGAGCATTGACGCTGCGACGACAGTGGCTGAAGGCTACTTGGCGAACGCGATGTGACATTTGCATCGGTGATGTCACCTGACAGGTTCCCCTGCACAGCGGACTCTCAGACTGCGACTCCACTCTGTACTCCAGTCTGTTAACTGAGCGAAAAGCGCTGTCTCGTGCTACCTGCGCGGATGTCAATCGAGTGATCCGTGTTCTGCCCTCCCACTGTACCCTCACTGGTCATGTCTGATAGAAAAATAATTGCATTTATATATGAAGATATCGCACGAAAAATTACTCCGAACAAGACGAAATCTTCATCCAAGAATAGAAAATAACATTAAGCTTAAAACAAGTGGGAATTTACTTATTATTGTTTGAAATCAATTTTCTTTATTTTTTACTTCGATTAAAGTAACAATACCTGCGCTATCGATACGAATAAATAAAATAATTTATTTAGAGAATGCCAGTAAGGTATTAATAGGACCAACATCTGCACCACGACGGGTTCCTTGAAGATTACAAGGGCGTGTGAAACACGTAAACAGGTGCTCAGCGTTCTTCACTAAGTAAACAATCTGTGGGGACGGCAAGAGCTGAAGACATATACTGATGAAATTGTGTGATGTTTTTGACGTGATCCAAAATAAAACCAATACTTTTGTGTCTCGACAATCCTGCAATTTATAGAGTCAACTTTCTACTCCATGTTAACCATCTTTAACAACTTTATCGAAGGAAAGAAAAGTGACAAATGCACATTTAATTAGGATACAAGTATTATTTTTACAATATTACATTGCATTTAGAAAAAATTGTGTCCAAATATCCTATGTTAATGATATACTCTTCATAATTTGGCTTCCCTCATAGTAAAATTAGGTGTATGAAATGACTCACAAGATTCGTGTGTTATATTTATGCAGTGCTTGGTCTCATTTATTCTCGTTGGGATGAGTTAATACATCATACATTGTTAACCAATTAAACGATAAATTAGAAACGCGACATTACCCTCGTTAAACGCTAAATTGCTAATTAACTCGAAGAAATGTTGGAATGGCCGAGGGAGCGATAATTTTGGTAAGAAGTTCTGAGAAGCGTCGTAGATCCCTCGCCCTACCGGTATTTGCGTTTTGTTTTCTTCTACTCATATCTCGTGCGGTTTCAGTACCTGGAGATACGTACAACGTGTCGGCGAAAATAGAATTTGCATATGAGAAATGGGTGAAAAATCGATTTTGGATGAATATTCATGAATTGTATTTCAATTTATGTCTGTATCGGGAGACGCGAGGGAGTGTACGGCGTAAAGCGGATTCGTTCTCTTTAATGGGGTGGGGGTCAGGATTTGGAGGGACCTCAGTATCTTAAAAGTAATGTTTTAGCTCACTGCTATCTACATTTCTAAAAATTAGTGGCTATAGAAAGTTTAACAAATATTTGAATGGGTTCAGATAAAATATTTTATGTAATTACTGAAACTAAACATTCCTTGTCTTGGAAATTTCGTACGTGGTGGAAGAGGTGGAGGGGGAGGGTAATCAATACAAAACCAGAAATTGCAGTAATCTAAGTTGACCCTTGCTATCATCGCTATTCTTCTCTGAATCATCATAACTTCTATCGCCGTGACCTATCACCCCATCCTTTTATCAGGTTGTTGTTAGGATTTTCTGCGCAGCAGGTTCTGCGCTGCTTTCGCCATTGCAGTCTCGAGCGGTGTTGCGGCTGATCCCCCGCCTCTCCTCCGTTACCACTGGTATCCGCGCACTGCCGCCGCCGCTGCGCCGTGGGCGGGCCGGTCCATTCGGGCGACGCTGCACCATCCGCGAACTCCGCCCAATGTCAGGTCGAAGCTGAGAGCATTGCGACGGTTCGCGTTGGAAATACAAGCTAAACAATGTTTACTTTATATATAGATTCCTTGCGATATCGATGTTGGAGATTAAATTATTTTTAAAATATTAATCAATTTTGTTCAATGTGGGATTCTAATTCAGAGGAAGGAAATAATTTCTCTCAACCTTTGGATGAAATCCCAATTTTTATACATGAATAAATTATACCTTGTAGTATCTGAACTATTATGTTGGGTTCATAACCAGAGGTTAGAAGAAATCTTTTACTTTTACTTTTCTGAATTTAAATCTCACATCAAACCCTAAGATACTCACATTCGTAGTGAATTTGGTTTTTTGGTTTTGTTGTTAATTCATCATTGTCAAACCAATTATATATTTTTTCATGTTTTATTTCAAGAGATGGCGAGGTTCAGGCCATGAAATCCATATAACATTATTTGGGGTAAGTAATTGGGAAGAAGGGGAATTTAAGGCACCGAATCGACAGTAGTCTGGTGTTCAGAAATTTTTACATGTTATCATTAAACAAGTGAGTCGAATCTGTTTAGACATTTGTATTGAATCATTTAATGAGTGAATCATCTCTGGAGCACACTCTCTTTGATTAAGTTGAGTGATTCATCTTGATTGTTGCCGAGCTAAGGAAATTTTCCCTTAATGCTGTAGGTTGATTCAAATTTCTTGCCATAAAATTTAAAAAAAACTAGAAGAAATTATTCGACATCTTATGATTCAACGTATTAATTAGAAGTTCATTCGCTGACTACATTCGAGTGGCAACCCTGCATCATGCAATTTGGGCGAAGCCAGAAATTTCCTCGCTTTGTCACGAAACGTCATTCCTGTTCGAGACCTGGTCGAGTTGTCAGGTTATAACATCGATTCATCGAATCAGATTGGCAACAACACACTAATTTCAAAGGTATATAAACCACATGGCTTCTTCTTCCAACCAGATCCAGTTCCGTGCTAGCGCAATTACGACTACTACTACTACTTATGAGAGGATACACTTCTGATCTCGCCTCTCTTATCATGGTTCGAATTCTTCACTGTCGTCGCCAAAGCGACATATATTTTATCCTGTTCAACCCTTCACAATAGGGATTATTACGTTCGAACACATCGCTTCGCTACTTTTCATTCTTGTCGCCAAACCGACATTTTCTCGCAAGATCGAGCCTACAATTGCACTTCAAAAGATACTTGCGACCGCGAGATCACTACTCATCAACTATTTCGTTTGTCAACACGA
Organism: Laupala kohalensis; assembly: GCA_002313205.1. Classification (NCBI taxonomy): domain Eukaryota; kingdom Metazoa; phylum Arthropoda; class Insecta; order Orthoptera; family Trigonidiidae; genus Laupala; species Laupala kohalensis. The sequence goes on from NNCF01126512.1 coordinate 2,660,087, forward strand.
CAACCATCCGAATCAACTCTACAATCAACTTCAACCAGCTGGGTTCCAGGATCTTCTCTCCATGTCATCATGTCATCTCTAGGAAACCAGTATTGTATTATTATTTCTCATCATTTCATAGCATGTCATCTGTCTCNAACAATTAACTTTCATCTCACTACCTCACCCATCATCACTTTGAATTTTTCCAATAATTATATTCTTGTGCAGGTAAGATTGAACTTGTCTGTATATCTGGATTATGTGAGAGAAACCCCATCTAAAAACCTCATCCGATATGCGAGGGATCGAACCCGCGTTCAGCCGTACTTGGCAAGCAAAGACTGTAAAATTAATAATTTGATAGCCATAGTTTAATTGTTAAAGAAGAAAGGGAGTAATTTTCAAAATGTTGGTTTATTTTTACGTATTCCCCTGTTATGTTTTGATATAGTTTGTATTTTCATTTACTTTCATTCACACCACATTCATCTTCATCTAGAATATGAATTTCACTAAAAATGAGTAATTTGATGTTCGGTGCTTCTTCATATTCTCCTTCACATGTATGCATCATATCTTCTCATTGCTGAGAAGCGTGAATGTAGTTAGTGAAATGTCCTGACTCCTGCCTCCGCCGGAGAGAGAACATTCTATTACTCCTCTTTTATGCTCAATTTATCCAGAGTTTGGACACCAAAAGAACAAAGATAGTGGACTCGAGTGGTGTTTCAGGACAGCCACCAGCAATATTTTAGAACAAAAACCCCGACACTTCTTATGACTTGGACTGCCTCAGATTGTCGCTTGATGTTAAAATCATCGTTTGGTAGCACTTACACTACCTTATGGTTGTACCAACGCTATGGAAACAACACAGAGACTACCGTAAAATTAATTTTGTTGAAAGTAGATTAAAAAATTAAGATTTCTTGGATAATTTATGCAATGTATTTTATTAATAGGAATATTAATTTTGTGATACTCGTTTTTTATCTTTTTTAGAGTATTTTAAGGATAGGCTCTGCTAGAGATATTTTGTCAAATTTGGTGGTAGTGAATATAACGTATAAGATGAAAATATGACTAAGTCGAATAATGTACAACATAGGAGGAATCACTTGAGTAGGTTGGCAGTTCTCCCGAATTTGGTAACTTTTCGTCCAGCAGCTAGACTTCACAAGCTGCCATGAATGAGGCGCCAGCAGCTACCAGAATCTGCTCGAGTTCAGGTTACTACTTGGCTTTATGCCATTCTCAGCTTTTCTTCCGAGCTCCCAACCGCATCCATGTATCTTTGCTTACCCACGTCTTCCACTATCACATCCAGTCCACTCCTTCATAATCCCGCAGTTTTAAAACGAAAGTATAAATTATTATATTAAACCAAATTGCAGCATTTCTTAATGGCTATAACATCTAAATAATATCTATAGTAATACCTAATAGTTTCCTTTACCTTTCAAGTAGTCTTTAAGCTACCCAAAATTTCTAATACCCCTTCCTCGATACAACACACAAACAACAAATCATAATTTACCCCTCTGTACACACATAATCATAAGTATTTTCTATAAACCACGCGCGGACTTACAAGTTTTTTAATTTATTAAGTTAATTTGAGAGTCAAAAAGTCACATTGCGTATAGTACTCTTCTGTATGTTGAAAAGTGCCACCGTGTCACATTGTGTTCAAAGATAAAAGAATTGCAGAAAAAAAGTAATAAATAAAAATGAAACACGATGTGACATCAATTTAGTTATTATTTATTTTGAACGTTCCAGAGAAATGTAGAATATTAAATTGTGTTATCATTATAACGATTTATAAAATCGTAATGTAGTTAGAATAATTGGAACTGGAAGTGATCCTGGTATTTCAATTTTCTGATTATCAGAATGTTATTGGATATAAGCAGAACAATATGTTGTTGAGAGAACGAATGTCATTTTATTTAGTGTGAAAATACATGTAACAAAAGAGTTATCAAAACACTGTGCATTTGTAAAGCAAAATTGTCATATAAAAGAAGTTAAAATTATAATTTGATGAGGTGTTCGTATAAACGAGGACCGAATAAAAAGGATTGCACTGTAAAATTTATTTTAGTATTTACGAAAAGACTGTACGGACAGTTAAACGTAATATTTTCGTGATTTTTTTTTTTTTTTCAGTTCAACTGTGACATTCTGTTCCACCTTTTATCTCATTACTAAAATTCAAAATTTAGAAGAGCTGCAAATTTCAATAGTCTAGTAAAAAATATCAGTGTTATTATTTAAAATGGGAGTAATTATATAGGTATATTAATTGGTTTTCAATACCGTTGATTTATAATTGGAATATTTTGGAAACAACATTGTTTGCTAATGGGAACTATGTAGTACGCATTGAAAAAAGTCAAATTACATGATTTTTTCCCGAAATATCATTTTTGTAATTCAAAATACTAAGATACAGGTTTCCATTTTACGCTTTTCACTAACTGTACTTCATCGTGTATTGGTATGAGTTTCCATACATTCTTTGCTTATTCAATGGTGCGATAGAATTTCATTTTCATTTTGATTCATTATTAAACTTGGAAGAAACTCAAAAAATGAGAAACACTTCATATAAAACCTTCATTCCACAAGATTTTTTTTCATTTCACACCTCTGTTATAGTAATGTGAAAGTACCTCTTTATATGTATGATTTAAAGAGATTTATCCGAATGAAGATTAATGTATAGAAAAAATGGATTAAGCAAAATCCATTTATCAATTATGGGTAATATACTTACAGATTTATTCAGTTGCCTTAAATCGAAAATCGTAAATGTATTAAATATCCTTATGCTTTGCATTAGATGTATTAAATTTCCTTTGAAATATTTTGTTACGTATTCACACGTAAATTTCACCACAAACCTGCAGTTTAAATATTTTCGAAGTTCGAACTTGAGTTTTGCGTTACTTTTCTATGGAGTGAATGTGCAAAATTATCATACTATCCTACAGTATAAGGACACTTTTAGATACAGGGTTTGTGAGAAGAAGTTTCAATTATACGTGTGCTAACATGAGAGTATCAATTAGTGGTTCCGCTATCGTGAAAGCATGTACAACCGCTATCTAGTGCCTCTTTTTTAAGGTAATTAAACTTAAATATGAACGCAATAATGTGAAATAAACAACTATAGAGTATTTCTTTTTAAACTAAATAATCATTATGAAATTAATCATGAATATGTGTATTATAGGATTTCAAGACCTAGAATAGTGTTACCTTGGAGGTAGTTTATGAACTCCCTACATTTACATTTGAATTTGGATTTCAAATTACGCAACATTGAATAGTTAAATTGTAGTATCCGTCTCTTCCCAGAAAATCGTCGTAATGATATTTCATTTGTGCCGATTGATTTAGAGTGACTCCCGCAATAGCAATACAGATGAAACATCACTTTTTAGAAATAAGATTACAACGATAATCTTTTCAACGTGTGCTTCTACTCTTCTCTTCCCTTAACTCCTCCGGCCTCACGCGTCGGCCTCTGCGTTCGACGTCATCCGCGAAACCATGTCAACAGTCACATGCACTCCACTTCCCCCTCTCGTCCCGATCCCCCAGCTACCCCGTCCCTCCTCGCGATCCCTCAGCGCGCGCTGCCAGGCGCCTGGCAGAGACAGCGCATAGCGCGAATACAAATGGGCTCCAGCCGTCACTCTTGATGCGGAATCCAGAGGCAGTTTCTGTCTGATGCTGCTGTGAAGTCTTCGAGACAGATCGAGAGCAAAAGTAGTCGAGATTCGGCCATCGCTCATACCAGCCGAGCGATACAAATAAGCTGTTTTTTTCACTCGATACCCATATAAAGAAGGGAAGCGACATAAATGTCGCGATATCTGTTTGGTCTCCTGAAATATTATGACGAGAACAGTATTTTTCTTCTGCTGCTGCGAGATGTGCTATGTTTCAGTTCTCGTTCCACTTTATTCAAGCGTAATCTTCTTAATTTCATTTTACTTTCGTATTACCAATCAAAAAGCAAAAAGCTACCATTTCCGTCTCTGTACGACTGGATACGTGCTCCAGTTTGAGAATATACTCTCAAACGGCTCAACACGGCTTTCTTCTGTTTGTCGCTTCTCTCCTGTATATAGGACTCTAACCCAAGCGGGGATCAATTTGCGTACGTTGTGCTTTTGAAAGGATATTGAAGGATTGAAGGCGTTTCTCGATTGTTTTTGACTTTCGCGATCAAAGGTTGGCACGTGTGTGAATTGCCTTCTCCTCCTCACTCTTACGCAGTCGAATGTTTTGGTTACACATGCTGCTTCGACATTCATTTTTCATGACAGATTTGTGCTGACGCATTCCACGGTGTCAAATATGTTCTCTGAACGTTCTGAAAGCTGGTCTGTGGCGAAATGGAGTTCATGTAGACTGCAAGTTCTCTCGCCCACATGACCATATTTTTCTTCTGTTTTGTTTTTTGTTTCTTAGAAATAGAGAGGAATTTATTCCAAATTCCTTACCGCAATAGACGTTTCTCCGTCACAGACACAAAGGCCGTGCTGAGTTATTAACAGCGAGCTCCGTTGGGGATTCATGATTTTTTTTTATAACAACGAACTTTCCTCTTTTACGGATATTGTTATTCTTCAAAGTACAGGGTGAAAAACAGATTCTTTATAGTAAGTACTTCGTGATCGAAATATATAAAATGTATTTCAACGGCTTTGATGGTTTTATTTGTTTATTATATTCTTACATTTGTACGATTAAATCATTATTGTGTAATTTAGAAATCATTTATCTCAGAAGAAATGAGTGACTTGCAGAAATCAGGTAAAATTTGTTTCGGATTCATGTGGAAAAATAAAAAAAATGGATTTGTTTTATCACGTTCTTGATTAATATTATGTGACTGATGAAATATCATTCATTTGTTGTACTTTAGAACACAGTTTTTGAATGGCAAACAAGAAGTGAATTATGACTCTAATTGAATTGGAATATAGAACACGAGGTTGCAGTAGGAAAAAGATCCTAAACGATACTTGAATTAATGAATTCAGGTTATTATTTAGTCCAGATGAAATGTGATAACATTCTCTGACGCCATGTTAGTGCCATGATCCCGTTCGTTGAATCGTCTCTCTGGGATGGAAAGCTCATGATGTTCATTTCACAGAACATAAATGGAACTTATGGTCGGATTCGGGTGAAGATAATTCCCTTGGTGAAAGCGAAATGGGATTTTGCTTAGAACGTTGTGAAGTGAAGATGCTAACTCTTCATTATGTTTAGGAAATGGGAGACGGGACCAAAATTCGAACGTGGGACTTGCTGCTTAGCGCGCTGATGCGCTACCAACTGCGCCACCCCGTTCACCTCTAGGCCCCGTCCAACATAACATTCGACTTTCAAGTCTCTGAGGTGAGATGATTTTTCTCCCATTTTCATTCGACATAGCATAATTAATCTCTTACAGCAGTCTAAGGGATTTCGGAATACCACGTATTACATGAAACATTTCGATTAACGGCAATTTCTTATTATTATTTTTTACAAAATAATACCAAAATTTCATTTCACTGTGAGAAAAATATCATTAGTTATAGATAACACCCAAAACACTCTTGTAATTTTCCTCAGTGATAGTTTTTAATTATTCATTATTTACCAAGAATACTTATGCATATTATTTATATGGAACTTTTTATGGTACTAGTTTGGTTTTACTTCGCATGGATAATTGGTATTTCGTGACGTGTCTCTTCGAAAAATTTAAATAAACTTTTCCTTTCAGAATCTAGCCGAACTAATATTTTAATTAATATTCATGCCAAATCTTTCTACGAATCATTCCAATTTTTATAGATTTGGGTCATCTTAATACATTTTTCTTAGTAGAAACACATTGCAATGGAAACTTGTTCGGATGGCAATTAAATATGTATCAAATACCTGTTTATATAATGGTGTGAACTTCTGAAGTGAACTCGGATGATGGGAATGTGTAAGTCATTGTATTCTATCTCGCCTCTGAACAACACTGTATTAATCTCCTACTCCAGTGTCCAGTGACTCAGTGGAATTGGTGTTGGGGATTCATTTCGTTTGGTATGCGGCGTTTGTTCTCGTTTGTTCGTCACACCCTCTTAAGTTTTTTTTTTTTTAATTTATAAGACACCAAAAGGATTTTACTTTCCCATATACGTAGTATATAGAAACTATTGTAATCGTGAAAAAATTCGAAAGCAAGATTTCGACGGAAATATCCATATTGGTGATCACTGATTACGATAAAGTGGTTTTTGGCATAACGACCGTCCGTCTGTCCGTCCGCCCGTCTGTGCGCAGCGATTCTGAGGAAATGGATGAATCAATTTAATTCACATTCTGTATTTACGGTAGAATTTCCTTGTTGCCGATGCCCATGCTTTTTGTTACTTTGAAACAAAGGGTATTTCACATGAAGGTCAAAATACTGTTTTCAATGATTCCCAAAAAGGACTTCAACGATATTGCTTAAAATTTCTGTACGTAAAGTACAATTAGTATGTATTACATCCGCATTTGTGGTATTTCGCTTGAAAGATTGTATAGACGCAATAAAATAATTTCTGTCTGCTACACGTACACATTAGTTTACTGTTTCAAGAAGCTTGAATAATATTTAGAAATGTAAATTGACCAAGCAGACGTAGAATACTCTTTTCGTAAATTGAAATAAAAGAATGATAATGATAAAATTCATAGGACAGCAAACGCACTGCAGATACGAAAATACATCAATTTTTGTCTACAATGAAATTACATGTACATAACACTTTGTAATTGATATTTGTAAGACCGATTTGTCGATGTAGTTTTTGTATTATTCTGAATATTTATTTTACTTTCAAATTTTAAATAAAGACGTAATAAGTTGATCTAGCGACTTTGAACATCAATAGAGCACCGGAAGACGACCAAAATATAGAGGACCACTCCAGAAATGACACTTTCACAATGGAATTTTTTCGCACTCTATGCTGCAGTCGGAGAAACGTATATGAGAAAGTACGTGCAATGGTTTTGCACCATGAGTTTTTGTCTGCAACTTGTGGCATTAAAAGGATCGCGTTTTTTTTCAATCTCTTTTTACGCACTAATAGTATTTTGCTTTATATATCTACTATTCAGAAAATATGCGCCATATAGAACCTATCTTTATTATATATTTATGGAAAATATATCGTTCTCTACTGGTTATAAACATACTCTATCTCGTAAAATTTGGTTATCAATTTTATATAATTTCTTAATCATCCTTCTCTCTTTACCCCATACAATCTCATTACATATGAGCTACTGTTTCTTCACCTTTTTGGTATACTCAAGTTTCATCCTCATTTTTTCACATTCTTGGAAGTTAACTTCTGAAATTTACATGGCCTGTATAAAATTCTTTAAATGCATTACTTGTCTGAAATTTCCCTTCTGGAACGTTAATTTGAATATAACCATGGGTTGTTATTCCCTTAAAAATTACCACCGTATCCATTAAATTCGATAGATTTATTCAAGTTATCATAAATTCGATATAATTATTCAAGTTGACATTGCGACTGTATCCTATCTAGAACAATGATCGCAAACTCTTTGGACCTTCACAGGCCATTAATTTTGTTGTTTTAAATTCTGCGGACGTCTGAGAGATAATTTTAAAGAGATGAATACGTGTGTCAAATAATGGTAACAGAAATATCAATGTTTAAAAATATGTCAAGTATTTATTATAAAATTTTTTTGCTTTTGGGCAGTGAAGAATGTAAATAATTACTTTAAAAATATTTATTTTATAAATATTGTAGTTATGCCAAAACAAACAATAAAATACGTTTCTTGAACAGACTATCGTAGGTTACCATGAATACCCATATATTTCTGCAGACCTACTAAATTTGCTCACGGCTTTGCCAATTTTCTCGTATTTTAGCAGTTCGAAAGTAAGTTATTCCTATTACTTTTCAAGTGGGTGCCCCTACACGCTATTAAGAATTTTTTTTTTAATTATTTATTTTGTTGAGCCACCTTGCGTAGTGCTTGTATTAACAAAATGCTTATAACAATAAATAAGGCAGCGAATAGTTAACACTCTTGCTTTCTATGACTGAACAGTTTATCAACACAAAGACAAAACTATTGGACACGGGAACTTGAAATTTCGATAGGGTGTTGGTTTCGTATAGTAGAGGTTCACTAAGAAAATTTCGTCGTAAATGCCAGTTTTAATGGGGTGAAAAGTAATTCTTTGAATTTTGCGATCCCGCGAACTAATAGAGATGTCATCTCGGTTTCTGTATGTAAACGTGCACTGAATCATAAGAAGGAGCTAACTGTAACATAACAAAACCTAGCTAGTTTAATCATACGTCCTAAAATATTTAAAAGTTACATTTTAACACTACTTTGAAGTTTCAAGATAGCGTAGCTTTAAAATCTTGAAATCTCAGTTCATATCACATAGGTAATGTATTCCATGGCTTTTCTTAGTTATTAATTTTTTTCTCTGCGCCAGTTTGGATGTGCAATATTGCAAGTTCTCATAGATTATGTGGCTCGCGTAAGAAGTAAATCATTTTTATGTGCATGCACAATTTCTTTATGCCTTCGGATTTTTTAACGTAACGGAACTTGCAGGTACGGCTAGCGCCACGATAGTAGAGAGCGGGATATAATTTAAACTTTGCCATAAAACCCCTCTAGATTCATACCGTGAAATTGCTGTTCTTGTTGCGGCGGGGTAGGAAATACTAAATATTATTTTGTACAAACGTAACATACTCCATGGCTTTAACGGTTTCGGAATTGTAAGTGTTGTTTTCAAGTTTTAATTTCTGGTTCGTGATTCAATTTTGATGGGTTTTTTTCTAATTGGTGTGTCGTCCTTATATTCTCATACATATTTATGAAAAAGTGATATATTATAAATGTTCTCAGTTCCGTGTGCTGAGAGGAAATATAACAACTGGAACAAAGTGAAAACTAATGTCTGAGACTCGAACCTGTGATCTTCCACATTGGACGCTGAGACGCTTTTCATTGCGCTCTTTACTAATTTTGTATTTATTAATACTATTTTTCTCTGAACTTCTACCTTTTTACTCGTCTTCCTAGATACATTGAAGTTATTTAACGCTTAGTTAATCCCGACAATGTTTCTTTAGAAAAGTTGGTTGGTGATATTTGATTTTCAACATACTTGGATTTGGAGTTACTAGAATATATTTGCCCGGGGAACAATTTAAATATTCGTGGAAAAATGTATGAATGTTGCATTTTCCTACTAAATGGTTTTACGGTCGCAAATTCGGCTTACTATTATTTGAGTTATGGTATAAATGCATTTGCCACCTTTTTCATCAATAGAGCCAACACTAATGATGACCGCCACGCGGCCAAAAATGTCTTAACGAATTAATAAATTTAAAAAAATTGGATAGTATGACTACATCTTCTTTATATCATCGTGTATACACTACCAAGACCGAACCTCGATGTACTTAACATTATTTGAATTTAATATATTTTGGAACACGTGTTATCCTGGCAAATTAGATTAATGGCAACATCAGTAATGTGCATTTCATAATTGCCCCTCCAGTGGCTCAGGGCTAGCATACTTGCTTGTCACCAAGTAACTCCGGGCTCAATTCCCGGCGGGGCCTCAGCAAAATTTGTAGTCTTTCACTTCAATGTCCCAGTTCATATAGCTGTGACAACTGAAAAGCGAACCTTACTTCTTCTATCCATCTCACACTACTAGTAGAATCACTAACTCGTACTATTACTAACGACTCCTTCTTAACCTTCCACGTGGCAAACCCAGCTAACCGGCCCTCTTCTGACAATAACCCAACAGTCACCTACCTACCTCTTACTGCCCCATGTAGATTAGCTTCAATAGCGCGTTACATTTCCCATAAAAGAAAGAAGATTTCATAATTGATTTTTCTGAGAACGTGTTGCTTCTGATACTTAAACAACGCTTGTTTGAATGAATCGCGGTCTCGCCGTAGTGATGCTTTTGAGAAGTCGCCGACTTATTTCGAAATTTAGATAACCTTGAGTGTTGTTTTTGAATTTTCCTCGACCGTTTCATGCGACTTCAGATTGATTTATTACTAACAGACTTTCTATCACTTCAAACTGACGTGTATGATATTTTTGTTCAATAATTTCCGTTCAACTCACACTATATTTAAGCATTGCATTGTATATACTGCTACGTTTGCCTAATTCTTTAAGCTTAAGAATGGAATTTTTTCGATAAAGTGAACATTTTGACTTGACAACATTTAAATGCGAATCTGGATTCCTGAAGCTTCCCGTACTTGAGCGAACGATATTGTATCTGCACGAATTATCGCAACATTATATTTCCGATGTCGTCATCTAGGCTCGTTTCTAACGTTGTCATCACAATTTTCTCAAGATCTTTCGCCATCCTTAAGTGCACGCACTTACTTCGGAAGTTACTAACTTCATATTTCAGTATACTCTATCATTTTGTTAATTATTTTCTGTACTTTACGTTTACTCATGTTCTAGTTTGTTATGCGACTCGAAAAATGAAAATACCTATTGTTTCACACTGTACATGATTATTCTGTTGAAACACAACGGACTTCGTGGCTTTCATTATTCGGTCGATGTAGTGTTGTTAAGTCTTCTCTCATTTGCCGTCATTTGAAGCTCTGCTTTCTCCGGATGTGTCGCACACCAGCTCGGAAAGTTTTCGCTTTCGTAATTCAGACATCGTCTTTTTCATTTGTGGCCTTTCTCATTCCCACAGCAGTGGAGATAAAGTTGTTTATGATGCTGCTTATGAATTTCTCCTTATTGACAGCTGACGAGATAAGTGAATGTATTTCTTCGTTCAACTGAGTCATTTTACTGGTTTAGCGAAATTGATCGGAGAATCATTTTCTGAGTATTTGTATCTTTAACGTTCCACTAATAAAATTAATTCGAGTATAAAATTATTTTATACTCTTAATTTATTTTTTATTTTCTTGTTTTGTACTCATGTGCACGTGTATTTTTCTTTTGCAAATACTATACAAATGTTCGTTAGGTTTGTAATCAGAAATGTATATCGGAGGAGCCAGAGACTTCGCGTCAATTATTTATTTCAGTTAACTTTAAATTTATTTGTCCCTTAAATATTTTTCATTCGTTCAATTGTTATATTCTTGTTAGTAATTTGTTTCCTGATAAATTAACAATCGCTTATAGAGTAGTTAGTTTGATTACAACTATTGGGAAGGACCCCGGACCCCGGGTTCCTCCTTCCCCTCGCTACGTGTTTGGTATGTAATTTGCATGTAAATTTATGTACATATATGAGGAAATATTTATATTTCTAAAGGAATGACTTGAAAAGTTTTTAAGTCTAATTTCTTCTTGAAGAGCGTGACAGTTGAAATGGGGTATATGCGGTTTCATGAAAGTGGAAATGGAGTGAAATTAATTTTCTTTTATTATTTATACCGAGAATGATAGACTTTTTGTTTTAATGACATCTTCATTCGAATTATCACCAATTAATTTTTAATTAATAAATAAAAGTTAAATACTCTTAAGAAGTGAAGTGTGTTGGAACATAATTATAGTTAAATTTATAAATTACCCAGAAAAATTAAATATAATGTGTTGGTAATGGAATTAGACGGGAAGATGTGAACACGATAAAATACCCAACCGACTATTATTCGCCCGCTAATATGAATTTTTCTTCTCGTTCCTTTGGGGAATTTCACGTTATTTCATCCAAAGAAATTAGTTTAGATGTTTGTCATTTTTCATTCTACTTATAATTTATTGGGAAAGTTTTTTTCATAGGCCTAGAAAATTTCGAGATTTTTGCGAATTGGATCCAGGGAAACACGTACGGAAAAAAATCGTGATAGCCGCTGTCGTAAATTTCACAAATAGAGAGTTCAGATTCAAAGTTAAGTATTTTTCCCCTCATTCTGATAACTGATTTCTAAAATATTACATCAAATTTTCACCGCAGAATTGACTGTTCAAAGAAACTTTAACAATAAATATCTCACAAACAGATGATATTAACTTGATTCGTTTGATTTATGAACCCTCTATATTTTGTAAATATAAATGAAGTATAAAAAGTATTTATGTTTATTCTGCTGCATCTCATTCAATGCGAACATTCTGATATCTCTTCAACGATCTCATTAACGATATTTTTGCTGTTGTTTTTTAGTTTGATGGTAGATGGCAGAACACAAGGTAGATGCGTCAAAGGGTAATCGAATGAGAGGGGGGGATGAAAAGGATGGAATGTGAGAACAAGTTTACTTTGGAGGGAGAAATGCTACGATGCGTCATCAAAGTGTAGTATGTCTCGATTTTACACAAGAGAATCGGTTATAAACCAAATCTCCATTGTGACGTTTCAACATGGTCGTCATCTAGGAAGAAAATTGTTTTCATCGCTATACTGAAAATATTATCGATTTCGTCACGTCACGTCAATTTGTAAGATCTGTATGGTGTGTTGTATATAAGACTCAGTGCACTGACAATGCAGAAATTTGGTGTGCTCGATTTTTCCAATTAATAAAAACGTGCTAAAATATTTTATTTCTGTCTTCGTATGTAAACTTCAAATTTTGACGCTTTTAATGATTTTGGCTATTGAGGGTGAACTTCTTAACGCAACTACGTGATTGGTTCTATTTGGGTATTCAATATTTAAACTCAGTATTCATTGTTATTTCACGTTGTTCTGGTATGTGAAAACATGTCTGGCGTGGAATTATCGACTTTGTCTTCCGGTTATTGCGACAGACACATGTTGTTTCCTCATGATCGGGCATTATACGTCCATATTTTTTTTCTCGAACGCGAGCTCCACATGATGGAGGACCGTACCAACAGTGCGTTAATATTAACAAAGAAAAACAATAGTGTATTTGCAAATACTTTAAACGACCTTGTAAGTGGATTTTCTATTTAAACACTGAACTGCTTATTTTAGTCATTGTCAGATAAATGTACATATTCGATCAAATCGTGATCAATAGTTGTTTAAAATATTCCAATATCAATATGATACTAGACGATAGAATATTTCATTCGGTCTGTCGTTTCATTGCATGGAATCCTGTTGTGTTCAGATATTACTGTGCAGAAGTACGAAATTTGTACATTTAATGTAAGAGATATTTGAAAACATAGTACTATGTATAATATTAACTGCTACATGTATTATTGAGTACTATAGAGTTAAGACTCTTCGAAAGGATGTTTTCCCTATGTATTGCGTCGAAGTAGAACTGCGAAAAAACGAAAATATTACCAATAGAAAACTATTTCTGTAACTCACAAATAGTGAAAAGAAACTTACGGTCCGCACAGAACGGTTCCGTGATTCTGTGGATGCCTATTGCACCAGTCGCCAACCAGTGGTCCGCGAGAAACTTTTGGTAGTTCGCAGAAAAGTCTGGACATTTAAGGCTGTGTCCTGCGTTGCCGACAAACGCAAACGACAATTTCATGCGACAGAAGTCGCCAGGATTGAGTGGCCTGCGTGGGCGCGCGCGCGATCGGTCGGTTAAGCAAGAGGCGCCACACCACAAACAATACGTTAATATATGTTGACAAGACGGATTTATAGCGAAATGCGTGGTTCTAAAGATGCCATAAAACACACAATAAATTTATTAGAAAATAACATCTTAATTACATTCAATTTTAACATTTGTACTCGCAACTGTTTTCGCATCCCAAAAAGTTTTTGAATATACCAGTGTATTGATTTGTACTAATTATTTCTTTGAAATTGGCATTAACGATTACATTACTAAAAAGGAACTAATTTGCCGCCAACTCAAACTCAAACACCAAAGAATTGGGTTTAGTGTGTTTTGAGCTTGCACAAAAGCGTAATCATTTCGATACTGCTAGAGCTAACCTATAAAACACATTAGCCCCAGGCGAGATCACGGCGAAATGTCAAGTCCTACTCGATACTACTACATTTTATTGTTCACCAACGATAATAATCTAGTATGATCAAGTAGGTTGTGTGAAATCAAGGAGACTACACTACTTGTATAGTCTCCTTGTGTGAAATATAGCGTCTGAAGCGCGACAAAACTCAAGCATGTTTGAAGTTCAAGCGTCGTCGAATGTCGCGCTTGTAGCGCGCTACAGTGCCGCTGTCGCTCACGTAGGACAGACTTGTTACTACAAGCGTGTTTGAATCTTGCCGCTTGCCGTTATCGCTCGCGTTTGTCGCCCACGCAGGACACGACCTAACTGTAATTGTTTTTATTTCCTATTAAAGAAAAAAACTATTTAGCTATGTCATAAATATTATATTTCCTGGAATTATATGTGAGAAACTGGTAACGAATTGTACGAATGTGAAAACATTTCCTGATGACAAGTTTAAAAATATTCAGATCTCGGATAAGCTACACTTAACTTGTTAATATTTTATTATATCAAATGAATAAATGTGTTTGAATAAATATGTATCTTGGTTTCGCTGTGTTAAATAAAAGTGCGTTTCATGTTGTTTTTTCATTCACATTTTTGCGGCAAAGAACCACTTCAGTGTGTGGAATTGTAAACGATGAAATTTATTGGTCCGTGAGGGATGTAACACTGGTGACCGATGTTCTCTTTGATGACTGGTCTCCACGAACTGCATTCAGCTTCACTATCTTCCCTCGCTTTGCGAAGCCCCTAGCAGTGACGGATCGAACACCCTTTAACTTTGCTCTCGCGATTCGCGGTTCCCAGGCATTACGCCTGATCAAACCTTTGATTCGAGGAATCGATGTAATACCTCCGCTTCGCTATGAGAGGGAAGACCTCGAGATGATTGGATAATCGAAGATCGACTTTCGTGACAGGAATGCTTAGTTCGAGTGTGGAGAGCAGGTGCTTGGACATTGGAGTCGGAAACGGAAAAGGAACCGCGTTCTATAGAGCGAAATAATCCTATAGATTTAGAAGGTATAAACCGATTTAAGCATTACGGAAAATATCGTTTGGAGCAAATTGCGGTAGAATGATGAGCTGAGGGCACATTTATCTTCAGTGATAAAAATACCCAAGGTGAATATTTGAAGTAGTGCTGTTAACGCCTATCATAATTTTATTATTAAACAATAAACTTTTACGGCCGTTTCTAGATAAACAATTGTATTTTACTCGTATCGTGACATGTTACTGGGACACTGCACGATATCAGCTGACGAAGGTCTAAATCTTGACAGAAACATTTTATTTCAATCCAGCAATTTGTCTAAAAAAATAAAAATTTTGTAATGTAATAATAGTTGACGTAAATTTGTGGAATCGTGCAATAAAATTCCATTCCTTTTCCTGAGTCGAAGTTTATCAAATGTTCTGTAATAATTGCCGTCTAGAATTGCTCGTTTCTATGCTCATCTTTCCACGAATCTTCCTGTTCTCGTAATTCACTTGATGGCGTGAGAAGCACGTGTCCTTCAAGCTCTATATGCCTGGTTTTTCACTTTCCGTGCCTCCGTGAAGGAGAAATAATGCGCTCCACAGTGTATTTAATTATTTGTATTTTTTTACTGTCATTGGATACGTTTTTCTTGTTGGTGGCGAATTTAAGTAAAAATCGTTCATTTTAATTGTATTAGCAATAAACGTTTCAGAATAATTATTATTTTTGTGATTGTATTTTATTCAATAAAAACGCATTTCTGAAAGTTCTTCGTATAGTTTACCTAATAAGCGTTAGTAATTATCGCTTTCCATGAAATTAAGGATACATACACCATTGAACTGAATAGGCACAAACTACGTATTAGTTAAAATTTGAAATGAAAAGGTTATATTTTTTGTGTTATGTATGAGGAAGAAACCATTTCCTGCCTCAATGACTTGAGCTTGACGTGCGTGTCTCGATAACATTGTGTATCTTAAATTCTCATGGTGCAAAGAATGTTGGATTTAGTGCATAAATGATTACGTGTAACAAGTTTGGTTCTCTTTTCGCTATACACCTCTCAAACCCATGGAAGGAGACGAGGTAATATGTATTATTAAATACCTTTACCTCGTCTACCGCATGAAGTTAGATCAAAGATTAATATTTTTCAATATCACAGAATCGGAGTGTTAGTGTTCTTCGATATCTCTCATTAAAGAGTTCGTTTCGTTAATGAGATTAGATTGTTGACTTTATATTTTTACCAGGGTCATATATTTTTACTATTTTATTTCAATGAGGGGGGGGGGGATATCAGTCACATGTTATATATGTGCGTGTAATAAGTAAACACACACGAGCATTATTATTACACTATATAATAAACATTATTATTATATACATTACTATAATAAACTTATTATAATAAACATTATAATTATATATAAATAAACATTATAAATTATTATGTGTTTATATACTCTTCATTTACATGTGTTATGTGTATATTTTCGTGTATATATACACATCTAATATATATATATATATATATATATATATATATATATATATATATATATATATATATATATATATATATANATAAATCATCGCAAGCAAGGCGGTTGAATCAAATAAAGAAAACCTAGAACCTAGATTACGTTGTGCATGGTTAAGTTCTACACGCCCTCGGAAATGTTATGTTTATTTTTATTAAATATTCTATTAAAAATTTACTCAGTAATATACGTAAAGATTGTTTTGAAATCTTATATCAATATCCTCTGACGTTATTAGGTACGAACATCTCCAACGATGTAATAAAACAAGTGACGATTGCAAAAAGAGTTTTGGAAACAATGATTCAAATTATGTTGAACTGAATTTTGTGTTATACAAATTAAAGACGAATAGAGAATCAAGAAAAGATTTAAAAAAGTAACGTAATCCAGGTATTGACTATGTTAGGTACTGAGAAAGAGATGCTGAACAAACAAATAAAGAAATAATAATAATATCCTCTGGCGCACTAATACTCCTTCTGGTTAAGGTTAAATTAGTGGTAATTGTTTATTATTTTAATCTTTGGACAATTATTGCGTAAAAATGTACTTGCTTCAATTCCAGTAAGTATTTGTATATTTTAAAAATGTGCTATGTTTGATTATACGACTTTAGTAAAGGAAACATATTTTTACTTAGTAAAATAAACTCGGATCTGACGGGTCATACGTACGTAAATCCGAAACGTTTTTCCTGGACGAGGCTTCATGGACACAGTATTTTTGTTCACTACACCTCTTATGACCGCTGAGTTTGCACTGGACTTCATGGTCGGCTGTAGTGTTCGACGCTTTGTACCGTGTGTGTGCGCTCGCCTCCAGGCAGGGAACTTGTTTTGATGACGTAATTCGTTTGTAGAGCGCTCACTCCGAGTCGTAGATAAACCGCTGCGGCTTTGAAGAGTGCACATATGGAGGTTCCTTTTGCTAACAACTCTCTCTTCCTATACGACTTTACTGAAGTGACAACATTTGTATTTGCATTAGGACTCAAGTAATGTGAAAATTTGTAATTCACGATTGAAAGACGTCACATTCTAGATCAGCGGTCGCCGATGTTATGGACATCTCGGACCGTAAAACTCGTGATTTTATATTCCACGAAGCACTTAGTGATTAAAAAAAAGACGAATAGTAGAATAATGACCAGAAATTTCATTTAAAACTATGAAATATGCCCATTTTTTATAACAAAACAAAAACGCTTTTGAATTATAAGAATTGTAAAGACGAATTTGATCACATAAAATTGATGCCACAAAATCTTGAGGGTTTGTTATATTTGATTCGACATGAATTACTTCGGAGTGATGTTTCTTTTACTGTTCGTAATGATTCTAAGACATTTCTAATCAATTCTATTGCTATTGCAAACTAGTATCTTCAAAAGAAAATAAAACAATTGCAATTAATATCCAGATTTTTCTGTGGTACACACAAA
Organism: Laupala kohalensis; assembly: GCA_002313205.1. Classification (NCBI taxonomy): domain Eukaryota; kingdom Metazoa; phylum Arthropoda; class Insecta; order Orthoptera; family Trigonidiidae; genus Laupala; species Laupala kohalensis. The sequence goes on from NNCF01126512.1 coordinate 2,678,052, forward strand.
ATTTACTCCCGGGCCACCCATTGGAGACCGGTGTGCTTGATCAATGGAACTGTATACTTAGAGCTTAATTGTAGAAAAGGATGGTGAGCTTTCATAGTACCATGGTAATGTGTTCTATTGAGGTTTGCTCGTTGTTAATCTGCTTACAATATTCGGGTTGTCGAACGGCAACCCTAATATTGACTTCCGTGCAACCACTCTCTCCATGTCTCTCCCCCTCACGGTGGGAGAATAGTCGAAGAGGGATTTCCCCGAAACCCCCTCTCGATCACGTGATTGCTCTTCTCCATTGCGAGCGATCCACTTGAGAGACGAGGTCTCAAGGAACTCGAGTAGTGCACAGGTTCAATGCGATGAGCGGTAAGTGCAGATATTAAATTTGACTCCTCGAATACAGATTATTGTATCCCATTTCTCGACAATGTTGAACAACTGAGAACAGATCATTAGTACTTCATTGGAATAGAATACAACACTGCGTTCCGACCGTACTGCGGTGAGAATATTTGATTCGTTCTTGATAGCGTCAAGAAATAAGAGTAATTTTCGAAAAATAAATTGTGGTTGAATCATATCTCTTCTGTTATTTATCTTCAATATTTCGAATATTGTATTATAGTTTATTGCCGTCTATCGATAAAATCTTTATTCTATAATACAAGACTTCTCTCCTGTGTTCCCAAGGTATTTGATAGAGTTGAAGGGTCCTTGCTCGACACGCCGAGTTAATTTGTTTAGTTCTCGACGTGATCTGAGACACCTGTGGCTGCACATTGACAAAAAGTAAGTCATAACGTCCTTTAGTTAAATATTATTTTTATTTTTTTCTTTATGTATAAAGTCTTCCGAATCCTTTTTTAGCCCTCGTACAACTAAAATTATCTTGATACTGATAGAAGTAGAATTATCCGAAGTTCATTCATCTTCGGATTATCTACGGCTGACCGACAGTGTGGTGGCCGTAACTCATCTTAAGGCTTTGTTGGATGGAACGTTGGGTCTCGCATTTGTGAACAGAACCCTCTTCTCATTCCCCTTCAGGAATCCCCAGCATATTCTTAGTTCTCTGAAATGCATTTCACAGCAGGACGCCATTTCGTGAATCAACGAAACGATGTTATGTTTTGCTACCTCTTAAACAAAGGTTGCTACTTGCAATTACAAATGTACTTATTTAGACGTACAAAGAATGTAGAATGAAATTAGTGCGTAGTATATTACACGAATGTATACACTTAAATGAAAAAATAAAAACTTTACAATGCATTAAATATAAAAAAGTTTACATATCAAATCATTGCATTTCAAAGTTTTCAATTTTCAATTACATTACATATCCACATATATGGTGTACAAATAAAAAAAAGCCATGAGAAAGATGATATGAATAACTAATAGAAGGTGGGAAATAGGAAAAAATATAAGTGTATAAATGGAATAGATGAAGTGCTTTAACGAGAAACTAATCGTTGAGAGAGAGAAATACAAAGAACACTGATAGTTGTATTGTACCGATGGAGTCTTCCTCTCTACAGGCCAGGAAAATAACCTGTCAAAAATTTAAAAAATTCTTATTCGCGATTTTATTCCGAAAATCTCTAGAAGATCGTATTAGAAGAGTCCTCGTATCTCGTGAATCAAATTTTTTGTTGTTGCGTCATGGTTTTATTTAAACAATTAGAGTGAAAAATCAGTTTTTCCAATGTACCGGAAAAACTATGCATTGTAGAGAAAAGTGATGCTCAGACGAAATGTAGGAAATAAAATTATCTACAAAATGAGACTTGCTAAACTGACATCGGATTATAAACAAAAAAGTTATTTTAAAAACACGAAAAATTGCCATTAAAAATTTGTTTATTTTAACATTTGTAGTTAAAATTGTTTGAATCCTACATAAAGGTAAGAGTTGTACATACTGTAAAAGTGTGCTAAAGATAGGCTCTGTAGGTGCAATAGTTTTTGCACAATTCCATTTATTTATCCCGAAAATTTCAAATGTTATTAACTTTAACCCTCTGTAGCAATGCTAATTTGCAATGCAGGATAAATCAAAAACCGGCATTATAATCTTGAAGATTAAAAAAATTATTATAAAATATCTTAATTTTAAAAAAATATTAAAAAAATATGACTTTTTGCAAATTAATTGTCGCAAAATTTTACATTAAAAACGTTAGCGTTTTTCGCTAATAAACAAATAGAATAAAATCGTTGCATTTTAAGCTACGGATTTTAAAAAAGGTGCAATGAATAGTGTATTAAAGAATGCGAATTTATTTTTTAAAAAGAACTTTTTTGGATCAATAGAACCAGATATATTTATTATTTTTTAAAAAATCATATCACCATTGTTTATTAAAATTAAGACCTGAAATTTCAACAGTTTCTCAATGAAGAATTAAACTATGTGTTCCTGGTTATTTTAATAATATTTATGCAAAAGAAACGACTAACGAACCCTTTTAGAGATTTTCGCAATAAAATAACGGGTAAGAATTTTTTTAAATATTATTTTTTATTTTCCTGAGTTTCTACGCACTGCTCGGCGGGAGAGCGCGTGTGCGATTTCTCACTCTGGTGAATTAATTGAGGTCTTCAGATGGGTTTCCTTTGCCTACTACAGAACAGTGTCGGTTCGTTACCTTAGCCCCAGCAACCCAACATCTCACCTTCCCAATTCCTTCGCCTCAAGCTGTTGTCACATGGAAGAGCGAACCTGATGGTATGAACCTCGCCACAACGCGAAGTAAGACAATAAGGTATTATATTCGTCAGAGCGACTAGGCTTAAGTACCCCGCAAAAATGTTTCAAATGGTAATTTAAATAATTCCCTAACCAGTGGCGATGAATTTTCATACCGTTGCGGAGTAAAATTTTAAATTGTTTAAATTACTATGATCTTACATGGAGAAACGTTCGCGGTCTTATTTTTTTTTAATGTCCAGGTGAAAGTACCGGTTTAACATAGGGAAAAAGCATTGCTGAAACAAAGCAAATGACAATAGGAATGCAATGACGTTAAGATTTTTATACCTCACGGGGCATTTACAAGAATAATTCACCAAAAAATGTGGAAAATACTGTTCCAACGGGAATGGCAGCCGCATCACATGACTGAAGACAACCCTTGTCAAAGAAGGGGTCAAACGACAATCTTAAGTGACTATCGTTTTAAAATCATAAAATAATTATCCTTATCCGATAGTAAAAATAAGTAGAATGAATAATTAATTAATGAGAACGACTTCGGTGTATATTTTCAAGTTTCCGTGAATAGTTCGCATCTTGACTTCAGTTAACACGGATATGATGCCAGAAATGAAATACATAAATCTTATGTCTACTTTGCTTCCTCATTGTTCCATCGCTCGTCCGTCTTCACATCGTTTCTGATCGTGCGCCTCCGCTTCCACCTGATGGACTGTCTCTGCTTCGGGGACGTCGCTTGGGGGAAGCGAGATTTACAACGCAAAGGGGAACGTATTCGAAGGGGAGCGAATGTTCAGTGAGTGTGAATTGCGGCACGCACCTCACCTGCTCCGACCGCCAGTTCGTCTGCCCTCGTGATCCAATACCCTCAGTAGAAATACAGCCACTCACGCAAACGCTCCTCACCCGATATAACGACTTCATCCTAGATACCTCTAGGATGAAGTCGTTATATCGGGTGAGGACAACTCTGAAAAATGTTTTCCTTGTACTAGCAGGGTACTCGTACCAGTGATCTATATAAATAAAAATTAAATGCTGTTCGTTGGTAAGCGTTTCACTTGACAACGGATGGACCGATTTGGCTAATTGTTTATAAAAAGGTTCGTAATAGTCAGAATAAGGTTTTAGGGAAAGTAAAATTGGAAAAGTTGCCCGGAAAATTGAAAAATTCGGGAAAAACTGAAACTGCTTTTTCCTTTGGGATTTTTGTGTGAACTCAAGACCATAAATCACGATTTGAACGATTGATACGTGGAATTCTTTTTTTTTTTTTTTNGAAAAGTCGGAAAATTCGGACAATCTGCAAAAATCATAATTTTTTTGAATGCACTCCTCCTCAAATTGAATATCCATGGCCACAAACGTTAATAGATACAATTATCACTCAGAAATACGTTTTTTTTACTTTGTTTACACATTTAAAATAGCTTTTCAAAAATTCGCAAAACGATTCGCAAAACAAATTTATTGCAATTTGGACAGGACAACGTCTGTCGGGTCAGCTAGTAAGGGATAATAATAAAATTAGAAATGTCACAATTATAGTTGTTGATGCGCGGTTATCTCCGAGGATTAGTTTCAGGACATTTGTGTTGCTATTATTGTTTTGTATTTTCGCTTCGGCCAACTAAAACCACGAGAACGGAGGTCCATTACCACGTAAGTTTATCCATTAGATACTCATGGGACAGCGTCTAGATATGATCCAGATATCCATATCCAAGGTACATCTGCGGTTGTAAGCCACAGAGGATATTTATCCGCCAAAGAAAGTACATTAGCCATGAGCTACTAAGGGAACATTTTTGTTGTTTTTCTCATTATTTTTGTTGAGAACCGTAGAATTAACTTTATTATGCACCAAATGATCGGCTAAATAATCAAAATAAATGGAGGAAGAAAAAAGATACTAGTAGGTTTACGTCAGTAGAGTTTTAAATTTTTTAGTAGAAACAAAAAATACCTGACATAGTTTATTTGCTTTTGAATCTTGAGGTATTTATTTTATTGAAAATTATTCCGATTAAAAAATATATTTTGCTACAATTTTGATATTCTATTCTCAATACAAATTACACATAATTATTTAATTTTTATTTACCTGATATTGAAATGAATGATTTATCTTAGAGATGTTTTGAATATTAGAGTAGTTATTTTTTCAAAATGTAAGCGAGCTTTCTTGAAATTTACCGATCTCCTTTAAACCTGCTGTTCCCAATTCAGTCTACAATTGAATATAAAAAATTGCTGGTACCTTGATTTATGTTATTTTAATTAAACTTGCCCTCGTAAACAGTGGGGAAATATTTGAAAATTACACTATTCAATGCTCAAATGTCGTGTTTGTTACAAAGCGGGAAAACGTTTTTGCGCATAAAAAGAATTTAACTCTTGAGAACAAAGCGTTTAATATTTAAAATTATGTAAACTTGTGTTTCCTGTTAAGGCTAAATGTACCTGAATTTAGTTACGAAAATGGCCACCACGTTGCGCTTCAAAATGATCAATATTTTCTGCGAAATGAATGATCCGTTTTTCATTCTGTAAACGCAATTCATTTTGTTTTTAACACAAAATTTGAAATAATTATATTTGCAACTCCTATTTGGTTCAACAAAGAAAATAGAATTTCCAAAACCACCAAAAATTATTTTTCTAAAAAAGTGATATTATAGCGCCCTAGAGGTGGGTATGCAAATGCTATAGGTGATAGACTCATACCTGTCTCTAAAGAATTGTGGTCGGGAAACGAAAATTTGAGAAAACGTGTACGTACGTACGCTACATGTCACTATCGTTTTTGACTGCTCCCAGCGATCTCGCCGATCCCCCTCCTCCACACCATCCAAGGTTGCAGACCCGCTTCCATTACCTTTAATTTTCGCTGCTCATCATAAAACTTCAGCCCACATCTGTATATGTTCTTAGAACTTTTGGACCACTCATCCGATTTACGTGATTCATTTTTTAATTATTAGGTATGTTCTCACAAAAGGTTTTAGTATATATTTTGTTACTGTAGGAAAAAAATAACAAGGAATGAGGATATCACTGAATCAAGTCGGGGAAAAATCCACCTTCCGAGAGACATTTTTGCATACGCTGCTTAAACGGTTAGAGATAGGTGACAACAATGAATGGTAATAGTGTTCGTCTCAAAGAGTTCTACAAAAAACATGTCTATCTACAAAGGTTAACGTAAATCTTTTAAAAAGGCTTTAAAAATAGACATGTTAAAATACTTCAACTTAAGAGAGTCCTTCAAGTAGGTAAAAATTAATCCTCATCGAATTAAATGCATTCCTGATTTTGTGCATTTAAGAAAGATGAAGATATCTTTAAATCTTTAAATTTGGACGAATAGTTTCGATTTTACAAGAGTTTTAGTTTTTACAAGAGAAGTCCCCCTACCGTGATTCGCCTCGGGCAAGAATTGCCATTGCGATTCCGAAATTTGTGTTCTATCACTGTACTCTGAGAATGATACAATACACTCGAAAAGTCATTGTATTCATTCCGCAATAATTCCAAAATCGCTTCTCATCCTCTGGCAGATAGTCATACAATTTACGAAACTCTCCAAAGATTCTTTCTTCACTGATTTCATGATCCCAAAACCTATAGTCTACCATTTTCAACTAAAAATAAAGGGGTTCAAAATAAACGACGTTCTGTTGCGAATTTGAGAACTCAACTATCTACTTGTACGAAATGGTGGGCATCGCATCGCTTAGAGTGTGAACATTTCATCGCTTCGCTTTGAAACTCGAAACTATCCATTAAAAAAATACCCTTATAAATAAAACATTACCGTGAAATGTTGTATATAGATTGTTGAACAAATACGTGTATCATTGATTAAGTTGGCACTGTTTATTTTATTATGAACGTTTTGAAAAAAAAATTACAATACGAATCTTTGAAAGAGATTATTTTATTTACAACACAGAGATTTAGATATTTTATTAACACCTGTAGCAAAATCCAGACCAAGTTCCCGATTATATTATTGGTTTTATTTATCACTAAGTTTTATGCAGTACTAACAATCACTCCCAGCTTCTCATGGGACATTTTTTGTTGTTGTAGTATAGAGGCCGTGGGGGGGGCTGTCTCTTATACNTCGACATACAGTACTTTATAAAAGTGTCCTGATAATTTCATTATAATCAGAAGGTTATTTGGAAGGATCTCATACTTCTTGTACTTTTGTATTTATTTCTAATCATGTTGACCTATTATAAATGTTTCTAATATATTCTTCTTACAATGAAGATTTCGAGAGGGACCCGTTTCTAGATATGTAGAAAGCAGTGGCGGTTCTATGTGAAAAGTTAAGAGGGCTATAACCCCCCCCCCCTCCATTGGACCTGAACTCTTAACAGACCAAAATTGAAGTTGATAAATGGCATACTTTGTAAAAGTATTACCATATAAATAATTGTTATTTCTAATAATTGATATTAATAATAATTGTTATTTTCATTAATAAACCAAGTTAATAAAATTAACAATACCAGATTAATAACATTAATAAATATTTGTTACTGTTGTTAATGATACCAGATTGTTAATTATTTATTTGATACGTTTTATTTAAAGATAATATTTATAAAATTTGTGTTATAATACCATAAGTTTTAAACAGAAACGCTTCCCGGTTAGCCCCCACCCCTGATTACGTTCTAGATCCGCCACTGTGGATTAGCGTTGTATACATACAAAATCTCAATTAGTTGGCGAGATATAGTGAAAACAAGAACGTAAATACTCACATTTCACCCAATATTACCCTTCTAAAATATAATTTTGAAAAAAAAAATCTGATATGTTGGAAAAATCAATAAGTTTCCTTGCAACAAACATTTTAACTTAAGCTTCCCCGAGAAAGTGTTAGTCTATATATGTTTGTTATGAAATTTAGAATATTATTAATTCTGACCTCAAAACGTGACCTAAAATTAGTGGCCATCCCGCCACGAGATGGTAATAATCTACTTCAAATTTTCTATCAATATATTCCTTATTTCATATTTCCTCGCATATTTTTTGTACCGAATATGTTGTAGGAGTATATCATTCATTTGTTAGTTAGTGTACTCTGCTTCCTCGTATAATCGTGGGTCTCTCGGAGACATGTATATCCAAAGAACATGGTATGGAATATCATTTCCCTCCGGACAAATACGTACTGATGTTGTTCTTTTCTTTATCTTATGTAGATACTACGCACTGGTATAAGTCTATATCCATTAGCAATAGGAATTAGTTCCCCCCTAAGGCAAGGAGACGGCTGGACGAAGAAATAAGAGAAGCGTGTCTTTTAACGCGCGTCTCCGATTTGCGCCGACTCAACCACACAGACCGACTGACTGCCTTCCGCCCGTCCCTCACCAACGAAGACGGGAGCGGCGGACTGACTCTGCTTACTAGTAGTGCCCGCACCTAAATTCACAATGTCCCAATTTACGTTTTACGACGCTATTACTTGACCAATGGATATTCCTATATAAGTTGTGAGATTATTGTTATATCCGTATGGGCGCTATAAGTGGACTTCTTTAAAAAAAACTTTGAATTTCAAGAGATACATTTACAAAATGTGGCAAGCTGTAAAGAAAAAAAATTACTACCAATTGTTTCAAATTCTGAACATTCAATAACAACAAACCCGTTTTGAGAATTAAAGTATATGAATCCGTTATCGAGATATGACAGCAATTAATTTAGCTCCATAAGTGGTCCCATCTATTGACTTTGATTTACACTGGACTAACGGGACGTTTAGCCTTAAAGCCCAAGAGACGTTTCCTGGGGAAATATCCTCCCGAATCCTTTCATTCTTAATGAATATTTGTCCATTTCTCGAAACATGTTCCGTGGAAAAAACGAAACAAAATATATTCGTGGCAGTAGTGTAATTCTTTCTTTTACCTTTATTCTTGCGTTTCGAAATGTTGGAATTTTAGGGTAAATACTGCGCGTGGTTACAGTCTCATTCTTTCTCAAATGTACATTCATTACGTAAGTCACAAAAATTTTGAGAAATACCACATAGCAGATTGATGATGGTATAATGCGGAATGGCAAAAAATGTTTTTGTGATTTTCGTTTAAAGCTTGTTAGATGAGTTCTGAACCAAGAAAAGGAAGAACTTAACTGTAAAGAAATACGTCCAGAATATGTTATTCGGAATTATGGGTTTTATGCAGATGTATCCAGCACTATGTAATCTCGAAGTCGTGTAACTTTACTGAGAGAAAATGTGAACCAAGAAAGAAACATGCACGGGAACGCTCTGTGGTTTTAGTTCATTGTAAACTAATAGAAGTAAATTTGTTCATTGTTCTCAACGTGGTCATGGGCAGTTTGTAACTGCTCTCTTAATAAATTATTAATTTATTTATTTATTTATCTATTGCCAGTCTGACTTGATATTGTTATTGGGTTTGTACACAGAATAGCCAACGCTTTTACTTCGCCATAGTTCATAAGAGTAATGATAAGTGGACCTCGCATTATGTTGGCAGTACAGTCGGATTTCTTTAAACTTCAATCTATGGCAATCAGAGGCCATTAATTCAATTCGCTTGCTCTTGTAGTGCTACGTTGTTTTTGTTTTTTTGTGTGTGTTCCGAATCGTGCATGTGAAACAAGAATTATCTTGTCTTAGTTTGTTATGTTATGAACATCTGTATATTTCTATATTGTATTTATTCGGTTTGTTTCGTAGAAGTAGGTAATTCGAGATAGGCAGCCATATTGCATTATTTTCGGTAAAGTTACATCACTTTGAGTATAGAAACTTCGACATACCTCCGTTTTTGCACATGTCTATTTTATCTAAACAGAACTTATACAAATATTGTCGAAGCTAAAGCGATTGTCAACATAAAACGTGCTCTCTTTGTAGAATTGTATGAAGAACGTAAAGCGCTGTGTGCGCCCGTGGGTCGACCACTCTCGTCTTTTGAGCTGCTTCTGAGCTCCCTTTTAGGACAAGTGAGAGAGCAGAGGTCAAACGGCTCAGTAAGCCAACCTTCATCATGGCCAACGGCATCATGCGGGGTGAAGGAGACTCGGAAGTCAAAGCGAATCACATCAGACTTCAGGAAATCCACTTCTTGTATTCTTCCGGATAGTTAAATTTTCATTTCTATCTCTACGTTTCTTATTTATTTTATTTCACATTTCCATTGTGTATTTTGTACTTAGTTTAGAATTACCTGATACAAAACAAGAACCCGTTTAATCAAAACAGAAAAAAATGATTCAAAACAAAGTTTTGCTTTTACTTTAATCATTGTCAGTCAAACGGGTTACTCAATGGTTTAGTACGACATAATTTGATAGAAATGTCAGAAAGTGTTCCTCAGAATAAAACATATTTTTAGATTTATTCGATTCTTTAAATTTGTTACATTTATTCGCTACATTTTTATTTTTATTTTTCAAAAATGCAACTTTGTATGACGTAGTGTGTTCTGAACGCATCGTCATAAATAAAAATTAATCGATGTTTTTCTGCGAGAAGATATTTTTAAGATTCTTCTTTTGTTTTCTTTCTTTTATATTGTTCGTGTTAATCTTCTGAATCGTACACTAAGTTAATTTTTTGAATTGTGGATTTTGTTATTGTTTTCTGGGTAGCAAAACTTCAAAATTATAGAGAATCAAGCATATTTTTTCTTATTAGTGATGTGGCGTAGTTTTGAAGAATGAGGTAAATTCAGGAATATACCATCACTGCTTACATATGCTAGGTTTGAGATGACCTGGCTGAAAATCCCACCGACAGGCCTCGTTAACTTCCTATCACTGACGCAGCCGCCTCCCATAAATTTATCGCGTCGGAATGATCGCAGACCTTGAGGCGAACATTCACCACAGACAATTCACTGACCCACTCAGACGAGGAGGTCGTTGTTCCAAGTGTTTCCGGATCAGAGGAGGTAGAGCGCTGATGCATCGAAGATATTTATTATTATTATCATCATCATATTTTATTGATATTTTTTATTCATTATAAGGTTATTTGAAATATGAGCTTTTGTTCTGGAACTGGTATACTGAATGTTTTCGCAATTCGTATTTATCTTGGGAAAATAGTCAATACCTCTCCTGTACATGATCAATATCAAGAGATCTTGAAAGGTCAAGGTTTTCCCTTTTGAAATTCTAAAATCTGGTACGTGTAAGCTGTAAATACACCAGTGGCCTATTTGGCGTAGAGAAGACTGATGGTGCATGCAAGGTTGCGAGTGCTAAATATGACACGGATCAATAACAAAGCGGGTATATTTAACTGACTTTACTTCCACTTGCTGCATTATTCAGTCATCTCAACATTTCATTTTCTAAAGCGAAGTCAGTATATGGTGGATCGAGCATGTGAATTGAGCTTGTCTGTGGACTTTCTATTGTGCAGTTGTCAGGAGCACATGCATGCAGTCGTGTGTTTGCATGTTGCCGTTCAATGCGCGATGCGTTGGCAGTTGCCTGGTATTCCTCCATGCGATGTGATATCGAGACAATTGCAGTTGCGTAGAAATGACTCATGGTGAGTGATTAACAGCTCATGTAATGGGAGAGATCTTTTATAAAGGATGCTGAGAGAAGTTTTAGCTCTGCTTGAAAAATGGGACAGGTTAGCAACTTTTACGCACACAAAAATGTTACTTATCAGTTTTGAAATGTTGTTTAGTTTAAAAAAAATTATTTTAACGTATTTATTTCGTATAAAAAGTGTGGTAGCATCAATTGACACACAAAAGAAAATTTTGACACCAATGATTTTGGTGTGAAGTCGTGGTAGAAGTAGGATGCATAGTACGACCTCTCGATCTGCGCGCGCGGACTGGCTAACTACTATTTTAACCTCAAATATTTCCGGTTTTTTTCTATTTTCCGTGTTACCGCAGGNTTTCTATTTTCCGTGTTACCGCAGGATCAAATAAGATTCATAGATTTATTTCGTACATCGAGCTGTCATGTTGATCACTTTCTATCCAAGTGTGATCTGTTAAATTTATTTCGTTATTTAGTCGAATTTTTTTAAAGAAAAGTACCCCCTCTACCCCTGTCACACAAAGATTAGTATACCAAGCTGTGCGTGCAGATCCAAGGTTGCACTATACCAACTTCCCTTCGGTACACTCAGAGATATGGCTGATTCACTGCTGTATAACCGTGCTGGATGGTGATATTTCAGCATATACGTGTATGAGGATGTGTGGGCTGGGCTTTGCGAAGTGACATATTGTTCTCGTGTCCATTGTACCAGCTTGCGTGTGCAATGTCGTAGGGTGAAGATGAGAGGAATGCGTTTGACGGCATAGGCCTTAGCGCCTCCGTGATGGTGATTCCGTTCGAGCGACTGAAATGTTTTAGTTCCCCTATGAAGACAAGATCGCGAATAATTGCAGGTGATTTTTAATTTATTATATACAATGTGTTAAAAGAAGTGTTGTAGTCGTGATTTACGAATTGCGACGGGATCCCTGTGGGGGGAGGTTTTTATTTTTTGGGTATGTAACATCAAAATTGGGTTGTGGTAATACTTTGCTTCCATCTGTGCGAAATTCATGACTAAATACTTTTGATCGAACTTCAAGGAACCCTCTGGCTAAGAAGTAAAACTGGAAATAATGATAATAGTATAGACAGTTAACGTATTATAAAGACTATGTACGGATTTCAATGGTTTCAGTTTGTGATAGAACGTAAATATGAAATACAAAACATTGTATCTGTCATTAAGTTAATTTTATAGTTTTATCTTATGATCGACTGCCTTCTTCTACTTCTAATATGAACGAGAAAATAAAGGAATGTAAAAATGGTCTTATTCTTAACATTTTTTTGAGATAAATATAAATTTGGTATATGAAATATATTCTTTCAAACAAGGTTTACACATTTTTGCCCAAAATAATTATTCAAACACTACCTAACTGATTCACATAATTGAAAATATCGATGTAAATTCTTAATATCCCCATTCGGTAGTTCACTGTCGCATTTCCTTCTTGTCCTCGTCCAAAGCACCTAAAGCACACAGGCGCCGGGCGTAATACGTAACAATATCAAACTTGATGCGACCCAGTTTCGGTCCGCGTACCTCTCGCAAAGACATGTGTGGGCAAGGGGAGTTTTTCATCAGATGAACCAAATTGTGAACTGTGAAGATATTTTGTTCATAAATTATTTTGTACTGTCTTCTCGATTTATTTATTTATTTATTTATTTATTTATTTATTTATTTATTTCGGAGTGATTAACTCTCCTCGATAAGCGGAGGGTTTAAGTTCCAACTTACTCGCTCGTATATTATCACTCAAAAGTGACTTTTGGACAAATAGAAGGACGAACGGACTAAGAGTAGAATAAGAGACTTAACGAACCTTAACACATCGTTCGTGAATTCGAAAACAACAAAAGGATGAATCAAAAGTTGGAATCGATCGGGGGAATGAATGGTAATCAGATGCATTTCAAAGAACGTGTCATAATTCTGTGCTCAATGGACGTCCATTATTTGTCAAATGCGTCCATTATTTGTCAATGGACAAAAAGTAAATTTAAATTAATAATTATGGACGACGGTCACATTCAAAAGAAAACTATGTTGTTCTTTTTTGCATTTAAAACTTATTTTTGAAGTTGCTGTAAAAATCATATTTTGACGATTCAAGTGATCCGCGTACACGAGCGTCGCTTAAAAGGTTTCATAAATTTATTAGTGAACTTATTGTGGCGTAGGTCAGTGTTACAATAATAAACTTACATGAATGTGGCGAATATGCTTTATGATGGATGGGCATACATTTGGAGAAAATGTATATCAGATATGATACATTCTATTGATTATAAAACTTTAAATACGGTCATTAGTTGTAAAGAATTATTTTTCTCAAACTGTTGTATTAGTACATTTTAAAATACTATTATTTTAGTAACGCGTACTTGTTAATTTTTTATTTTGAGTACTTTTTAGGATAAATATATTTTAATGAAATCGTTCTCCATGTTCTGTGAATTAGTTAGTGTTTGAATAATTATTGTTTTAGGAGCACTTCATAAATGCGCATTGTCCGTCACATTTGTGTGGATGACACTGTTATATACTTACCTCTAAAATCCTCAAATTTGTCGGAGGTCGAATAGAGTCAGGTGGGGGTGTTCTGGTATAAATCAGGTATTGTCACGTACAACTGAAGAGAAAATTAACTCACGACATTCGGCGCTAGCAGTACCATGGATATTCCTTCCAAAACGCACATACATGAATAAAAAATCAGAAATGTTATAATTCATCTTAAATTTCAAAGATCTATACATAGTACAGAACGTCTGACGTCTGACTTATTATTGCTCACCGAATGGAAAATGATAAATATTTTCCATTCTCTTACGAAAGGAGGTGTGTTCTTTTGTGAGGAAGAGTATGTCTGATATCTCTAGCATTGATTAATCTTGTATATGATTCATAGACGAATAGAAACGTGTCTTCTTGTTGACTCGTTTAAGACCACAACGTATTACCTAAGAATTTTACTTTCACCTGAACGTAAATGAATTACTAGCACTGTAATTAATGTATTCGTCATTTATGATGTAACGAAGATTGAGGTGACAAGGTTATGTAGTAGAAGACTCAAGGAAGGTGTTTTGTCGCATACTCGTAATTTCGAGTGAGAAACATCAGACTTCCAACGAGAGAGTCCACTTACAGCTAACCCACGATGAGCCAGAATCGTGACATTTCATTTAACCCTTGGAATGGCCTGACGGTATCTTCCTTGAGAACACAATCCCTAAGGAGAGATGAGCAATATTAATGGGGGAATTACGGCGAAGATGGATGCGCTAAAAAGAGTCTTTGCATTGTATATATGCAGCGTTGCAGTTTATGCTAACTTCTTGTCGTTGCTAATTTATCTTGCGGGTTTTAAAACAGTTGGATTTAGTACCGTCTTTTACTATCTAAGCTGTATTTATCTTGGCATATGGTAATGAGAATACTTAAATCTAGGTGCAATATCAAGACTCGGTTAAGTAACGCGGTGGAGATACGATACGGTAGTTTTTCATCGTGTGGTGGAATATAATTTTAATAATCTTCTTAAAAAGGTAAAACGTTTTAATGAGAACACTTTATTCGATTCCTGTACTGTGTTGTATGATGCTCTCTGAAGACCGAACGAAAGGGTTCTATTCTCATTTCTTTAAAAATATTCTAATCTTTACCGTATTGAATGAAATTTTGTATTGAAACCATTATAATTGAAAAATCAGGCGGACCGTAGTTCAGAATTGTACTTTTGGTTGCTATTGGAAATTAAACTATTAGGAGCAGTTTATAATAGAAAGTGGATGGTCCATTATTTATAATATTCTGTAAATATTCCTCATGGAAATAGATCGGTTGAAAGATAGTAATAGAGGAAACTGGACCGTGAGATTTATGAACAGCGAAAGTTGTGTTGATGGCTGCTCTGTGTAAGCGAAGATTTACATGCACATTCTCAGTTGACACGCTTTCAAGTACCTCACGTAATAACAACCATTGTTCCAACTAGTTTACAACTCATACAATGATACGAAGGTTAAGCAAGTTGTCTACAGTTCAGCTCTGTAATTATTTCCCTTCTGAGAGGAATATTGAAGACTTGGAAAGGATACGTGTAGATTTTACGAGAAAGGTAACTCATCGCTAAAAATACGCTACTTTATATTTCATACTGCTTGATTGCTCGGCGAATGCAGAGCAGCCGTGTTCCACAGCCACGTGTACATCATTCACACTCATTGCCGTCATTTTTGACAGCTGCTTCTGGTATGTTAAATAGAGTATCCTTTCGAAGAGCACTTGAAAAATGGTCGCCTTTTCATTTGTAGCGGTTGGCAACACTAGCGACATCGAATAGGAAAATGTTCTCGTGCTATGAAACTTGGTGTAAGTAACAATAACTCTGTATTATTTATCTTGTGTGTTTAATTGTTTTAGAAAACTTCGAAGGTAAAGAAAAGTTTTTCTGAAAATATTGGTTCAAGCTAACCTTAGATGATAATAGAAATATAAGAATCATGCATCCTGGGGAATCCCTGAGCGTTCCGTTATTCGTTATTTAAACACAAACACAAGCTCTCACACGGGTAAAATATTCTTATCATATTGCGTAAATACTTTCTATATTTAATACTACGAGACATTATTTGCGTTTTAAACAACATTCACACGAAATGCAACCAACACTTATTGAGAAACATCGTACTACGTTGTTAAATCGTATTGCACTGAAGCAATTGCTGTAAATAAAGTAATCAGCAAGAGTGGAAGGATATTTTCCAAAAGTAAATAACCTCACTTATTTCTCGAGCTTTCAAAAACGACGGCGAAAATCATGAGTAGTGTCCATCTACTACACGTTCATTTCCCTGAAAAAAAGAGTATGATTGAGTGGGTGAGAGTATGAAGGGATAACGAACGGCAGGGACAATGAATGTACTCGGGGAAACACCTGACGTCGATCCACTTTGTCCATCACGTAAACAAAAAACCGCATCGCTTCTAGGAAAATGTTCCAGTTTATTATAAATATGGACTAAAATTGAAATATTAAATCAATACAGTAATACTTTGCCAACAGTAATAGCCAATATTTTGGTTATATTCCATTATTAAATACATAGATACATTAATAAATATTAAGTATTTTTTTCTTTGTGATTAGTGAAACACACATTGAAGTTTTTAATTTGTTGTAATTCTATTAGCTACGAAGATGGTCAAATGACAATTAAAAGGTTTAGTACTTAATGTGTGCTTTTATTTATTCTTCAGTATTTTTCAATTTTAAATGTAATTATATTTGGAGGTAATGTTCTTTTAATTTATACCATGATTACATTTATATTCTCTTTTACATCAGAAGTATGCTTTTATCGATATTCCATTACTTCCCAGCATGATTACCAAGATCCATTTTCCCTTGTATGTAAAAGGAAACCGCTCTTTTAAAGCGCCTCCTGACGCACAAAAGGTTTCAGAGAGAATGTCTAATTATAATGGTATGAGCTTTTAACCTCTCTCCAGTGCTCATATGAATCACGTACCTACCCTTATTCAGCGAACCCTCATTCAACTTGGAAGCGAACGATTGGTGCTTGTGGAATGCAGGTGTACAAACAGACGGACGCACGTGGTGTTCTTCAACAAATGGGACAGATTCACCCCGCAACTGTGGGTCGCAAGGTGGCTGCGTTAAAAGCGCCCTGGAGTGCTGTAATGCAACTTTACAAGCTTTATAATTCCATCGTCTGCTAGTAAACAGTTTCTCATACATTTATACGAGGTCGGAATAGGTTTGGCCCACATTGTGACGGAGACGACCGCTACCAAGTGGGCACCTTTACATTACTTTACGGTAGTTAAGTTCACCATGAAGCGTTTCATGTGTGTTATAAGATTTATTGCATTCTCACGAGGGGTGCTCAGTGGTTGTTATGAAATTTGATTGTCAGGATTATAAATGTGAATCGACATATACTTCTAGTTAATCTAAGTGATTTGTGAGTTATTGGAGATCCTGGTTTTGTCATGAACGAATAGAATGTTTGAATCCCGCTTCCTAATTTGGATTGTAATTTACTTAGTAATTGTAAACAACTTAGTAGATAGCATCGTCCACTGGAGTGATGGCCAAAACAGGTGGCCCGCAAGGTTTTCTCGCGTGGCCTTCCATAAGATTGGAGTAATAGGGGTTGCTCGTAAATTTCGAGTTGTATAAATTTGTAGGTTTTGGGATGGGGTATTAAGACTGTAAATATAAAATCATGCGAATATGCCCCGTAGTTGACTGTCAGCAATTTAGAAAATTATAGCGTGTTTGGTAAAATGTTATGTTTAATGTTTTTGTATAAATTTGAAAGGAACATTATCATATAGAAAATTCCTTTAGTGAATCTTTAAAAGAAGAAGTGAATTTCCACCTTGAATGATGCAGTGCCTTGACTTCCATGTTCAGAATGAGTCACGTTTCGTGTGAGTAAACAGGTCTCTCTCCCGGCCACATCTCACCTTCTCTCTGATGCAACTATGTAGATGGCGCTGTTATCAGCATTGACGTAACGAGTGCGGTGAAAGCTCGGATCGATGAGAAGGGGACGAACGGTGGATCGAACAGTCATCACGTGCAATGATTCTCATAATAGCAGCTTTTAAGTAAGCTGTAAATACAACTTACTTATATTGCTTCGAGTATTTTGTTGTTTAAATAGTTGGTTTGAGTGCAGATAATTTTCTAAGTTCTTACTTATGATGTCTAGAGATTTCAGAGATTGAGCGTATTTTCTCCGAAGACTATCAATTCCATCAACGGTTGACGGCCTATAGAAAATCGTGCTATTAATCATTTGACGAACTATGTATGTCATTTATTCCCTTTGTTATTGTAAACTGATTCATCTCAAGTCAATATGACCTAGGGCTTGTAGAAGGTTTATTTCATATTCTCTATTGTGTTGTGTTGACTCACTCTTTGTACCCCTTAATCTCACCGGCGAATATGTCATTTTCATATTTGCATCGTTTAATGGTCAGATGTTCGTATGTGATTCGTATCTTCATGTTTTATGAGAGGAGTTGTGATATGTTTTAGGACAGAACTGTGGATGAATTAAAAAGAAGTGAATCTCTAATGTAATGTTTCCTGTCCACGTTGCTCATTTTTATGCACTTATATTGTTGTATTTGTAAATGGGAAATGTATCGCTCTAATGAAGCTTATCTACATGGAGCGAAAGGAGTTAGGAGTTGGGTGGTAGGTCATTGTTAGTAGGTGGGCCGCTTAGCTGGGTTTTCCAACAACTCGCCCCACGGGGAAGGGTCAATAGAAGTAGTTAGTAATAGAGTTATTTATGCTAGGAGGAGCTGAATAAAGGAAGAAAAGTTTGCTTTTCAGTAGTCACAGCTATATGAATTAGGACATTAATGTGAAAAGCTACAAATTTGGATGACTTGGTGATGAGCGACAACACTACCACCTGAGCCACGGGTGGGGCATTACGCACTTCTTCTCCTGCCCGGCATGGCAACGCAGCGCTCGGCTTCGCATCTTACCGCACAGGATGTGACGACGGGGTCCACCTGGATGACGACCATGACGTCACGCACTCACCGGCGTGTTGCTGGAGCGGTTTTACTTCCCAGTGTTCTTGGAATCATATGCATGATTAAACCGAGACACTTCTTGGGAAATCGAGCCGAGACATTTATTTCGTCTTGCCGGAAGTTATAAGCGTAACACATGTGAAGTGTGAAATTCCACTTCTTTCCCATGTGCGAGATAATATGTGTGAAATAGAATTACACTTCAGTGTACGAATACTCGTGTACTAAACTGAAATCATTTGAATGTTTTCCTGTTGTAAAGTACAACTGAATGAAATAAGTAGTGTTTCTTTCGCTTCTGCTTTTTTGTACTAAAACAAATCCGCAACTTCGAAACTTCAAACAGTAATAGGGGTCTTCAATGACTAAGTTTTATGATAAAGAAATTAAGAGATCGATGGAGTTCTTTAGAAATAACGACTATAGCAATTGAAGATGTATGCTACAATGAAGATAATACATTCACGAGGAAGAGCCCTAGCTATTCGTATGTTACAATGTTCGATATGTTCTATTCACTTCTCTGAACAAAAGAAATGGTATTTTCCATTTACGAGTCCCTTGGGGTTTCCAATACTTTAGAATAAATAATGTTTTATTCCAATTATCACAAACATGTGTGTGATTAAAACGTTAAACCAATTTCGTGAATTGCCCTCAAATCACTGCACTTAATATGGATAATACACCATTATGTAATTGGTGGTTTTGAATATCTGGTGCTTTCCATAAACAATGTTGCGCAAAAACTGGTTTAATAGGATTCATATTCGTCCTCATTTTATGTCTATTTTCATTCTGCGAATGGAATATTTTATTTAATTTGCTGTTATTCGTATTGCACATGAAGCTTGTGCAGAAGAAACTCATACTTCCTTTACGCAAATACAAGAAAAGCACATTCCTTCTTGTCCGGACATCTAAGGAAGCGAGCTTAGATCGGATTTGAAAATGTCCGGATTAACTGAGTGTAGCTTATAATAATCGAATATAAATCTACTAACGTGAATGAAATCAATTCATGATATAAAACGTACAATAAAATTTCGACTCATCAACTGAACTATATTTTCCGTGTACAGCTATCGGAACTGTACTGATAATCTGTCATTGGAGATAGGTCGAAGCTATAATGATCTTTTTATCGGCTGAACCACCCGAAGTTCGGCAGACGAACCAACCGAAGTTGGACCAAAGGAAGTCCGCGTATTTTCCCTAGCAGTTTGATCTGAAATCACAGAAGAAGTGTATTCTCTATCGTCTGTATAGTTTCGCTTCTGTTCTCGTGTTCCAAAGACTTGTTGGATCCCCCCTCTTTCCTTCATCTTGAGATTGGGTGGTGAATGTGCTCTAGACGTCTTTGTATTCATCCGGCTCGTTTCGCGAAGATGAGTTCAACATTGGACTCGAAGAGTTTGGCAATAGTGCCGCCCTTCGTACAAACTACTCATTAACACGAGATTATGTATCTGGTAGTTTGGACAAATGTATAGGGAAGGAAATCACCTTTCATAAATCTTTCTCTTCTTTTTTATATACAACATATAATTTTGCTGAACAAAGAATAGTAGTAAATGTTGGGGAAGCAAGGAAGATATATGTATTGTAAACTATGAATTAATTTGACACGCAAAAACCTTTTGTAAAAAACGTAATTTTTTAGAAGAATTTGATAACTCATGTAGCGCAATTCTACTCAGAGAGGAATAACATGGTTATCTTGACCAAGAAATCTGAGCGAAGTTGGGCGAAAACGATATCTGGGTAAAAGCAGATTTTCAGAGGTAATATCCCCTTGATAACCAGAAAAACCACCCATGTTATTTATAATGGTTCAATACTCGTATAAAATTGATTAATTTTAATTGGTGTCAAATTCTTTTGGTATTCTATTAATTAATTAATTAAGACTGAAAAACCAGAGTATCTTTTGCGATCTATTACCTAAATTACCAAACAAGTTAAAAAAGTGACGTAACCTCAGAAGTATGTTATTTTCTATAATGTAGTTTCTCTTTCTTTAAACACACGGCATTTTGCGGAGATGAGAATACCAGCTCGTATTATCTTAAACTATTTTCAGGTTAGATTGTGACCACTCTACAACATTTTTTTATAGTTATGAGATGGACTTCAACATTATGTATAGTTATTCCGAGAGCACAAATATACTGATAATAGGAACTGTATTTTCAAAAATATTCAAGATTTTCGACCTTAT
Source organism: Laupala kohalensis (assembly GCA_002313205.1). NCBI lineage: Eukaryota > Metazoa > Arthropoda > Insecta > Orthoptera > Trigonidiidae > Laupala > Laupala kohalensis. Next base: position 2,699,166 of record NNCF01126512.1, read on the forward strand.
AGTCCATTGTTTGATTTGTTACTTGCTTCATCCCCCCCAGGGGACTAACATCTAGTTAGTACGTGTTTGGCAAACACGGGGCCCCGAGCTGAGTCTGGCATTGCTTCCACTTGCTTGTGCCATGCTCCTTCCTTTCTCTTTTCTGACCTTCCTTGGTCACCTCTTGTTCTTTTCGATCCCGACGCTACTAGGTTGCGAGGGCTAGGGTATCTTTCATTTTCTTCTTTCCTCTTCTTCTTCTTTTTTTAAAAATTTTTAGTAAAGTCGTGAGATATGTTGGAATTTGTGTTTTGATATACTGTAATTCAGGAGGGTTTTTAGTGGGTATGGCTGAGTCATTCGGCGAGTCCCACACGCGGGGAGAGTCATGTTGGCTCTCCCTAGTGCGTAACTGCATTTTCCCTACCTGTACAAGTTTTCAGGGCTCTAATGACCTTTGATGTTGACGAGCCCTAAAGCCCCACAAAAAAAAAAAAACCCCTGCTTCATCGATTTATAAATGCGCTTTCTTTTTCTTTGTTACCTTTGGAACATTCTTTGAGTTAGCACCAAACCATGTGAGTGCTGTCAATTATTGGAATATTATGGAAGTGTTTTTCGTACAGTGTTACAAAAATTGTTTCCGAAGGTACCTAATTAACTGTCTTTGAATCATCATGAAATTTGCATTTTCACTTAGGAAATAGTTAAGTTTTGCATAATTCATCAGAAAAATAGTATTTAGTTACCAATTATCCCCACGCAGACCCCACGTAAGTATTTTTTGGAAACGTGTTGCTTTCAGCTTAACTATTACCTTAATTGTAGCCGTTATTTTAATGTACCTGTGGTATTGTGTTTACTCTTCCTCTGTTCCTAGTTATGGGCTTGTTCTGAATGTGAATTTGTCTCATAATAAACGTATATTGAAATTAACTATATACATCACTTACTGTAGTATGTATAATATTTCTTGTTCAATTAATTTAATTACATTCAAATGGACATAAATAGAATAAGTCTTTTTGTTATTTAAAATTTTGCCAATTCTTTCTATACAAGTTGATCATTTTTACTCCTGAAACATTGGTTATTTTCAAAGAAACGTTTTAGATAAAAATAGAGGGGTAATTTGAATGTATACATTGCAATAACTGTTTAAACTTAAACATTACAGAACTGTACATCATCACAATAAATTTACCCGAAAAGGTAGAATTTAAAAAAATGTGGTATGATTTGAATCGAATTATTTCAATTTTCGTGACTGAATTAAAGTAAATGATATATTTCAGTTGCGCATTTCAGTTCGGGGACCACTAATCTCAGCTATGGTAGATTTGTAAACCCACAAATGTATTTACTAATTGTTGAAATAATGTTTATTTTCCTCCGCTAGGCTGCTGGCCCTAAACGCCTTTAACCATGTGCGATTTTCATGTAAACATACAATATATTTTTGTTACAAATTTAGCATAGAAATAACAACGGCATGAGTGTAATTTTCGAGTTCTACAGCGTGCAGAACAGATGAAGGATGATTCACAATTCGTTACAGTTCTGCCGGTATGACAATGAACGCAAGTCTAATGTACTATTTGGTAACAAAAGATTATTTTTTTTAATTCAATAGGGCTTTTTCAATGGCCTTCTATACGAATAATTATTCTTTGAATTTATTTAACTGTTTTTATGAGTACTTATCTTAACTACACTTATGTCAAATACGTGAGAATGTATTTGTTTCATCAAAGGATACATTCCATTATGTATCATAAATGAAATCACTATATCTTATTTCAAGAAAATATCTTTTTGTAACTATCCCTTTTTCGTACGTCATTCTTAACTAGTTATCACAAATGAGGTATAATTTCAAATGTTATACATACGGAGGTCATCGTAATCTTACATTTTAACTACATTCTATTAATTCATAATTTGTTTTAAAAGTTATATTGAATTTAAATTGTTATAAGTCTATAAACTACCTCCCAGGTAACACTATTCACAGTTATATGTCCTGTTTTATTATTACGTTTATTTACCTTCAAAACGAAATACTCGATAACGTATGCTATGTGCTATGTGCTGCCATCCCTATTCGTTGGGCTGACTGACTGGTACACTCATGGTTATATGGCCTACTACTAGAGGTGGGCAAATCCTAACCGAAACCGTTCAAATACTTTGTTTTGGTCGGGATTGGTTTTTGAGGTCGGTTATTTCGAAGACCGATTGGTTTATTGAAAAGACGTCATCACAGATGTGAGTTGAAACTATACGAAGTTTCAGTAAACTTATTAGACATCCGATCAGTTCTCGGAGTATTCGACTACACAACCCTAGCCAACAAGATCCGATCAAAACTGAAATTTTCGTGCGGTTTTATATAGGTCGGGTTTTACCCAACCCTGTCATATTTTTAAAATAATCGAATGGAATTTATCCTTCTTCGTCGCCTTTAGTACGTGTTGCCAATATTTTATAGCATTTTTCCCTCTGTGATTAATTTTCACAGTGTAGTCTTCCCGTCCGTGATACTTCCTTGATCTCATCGAAGTACGTGAAACCGAAGAATATTTTAAGAAACGAATAATATTTTCTTATATACCGTTCTACACGAATCGATTAAACTCAAGCGATAAGGCATCGAAAGCCCGACTGAATGATGGCCACGCACACATGTGTGCGCTGAGTTTACCGTGTGTGTATGACGCCATGCTTATTTTAGTGGTCGTAAATTGTGAGACGGCGGAGCTCTCTGAAACCACGAACCGCGATTGTGGTTTAAGGTACTTCTCCTGCTTTTCTTCCCATCTCTTCCGGAACACACAGAGTCCTGTACATAACATTAAGAAACTAAATGTTTTTTGCATTATCTGTATGAACAAATCCGGGAACCACTTTGTCAAAATTGTGGATGTTTGTTTTTGTGAATTCATTTCAGATTCTATTAATCCTATCACATTAGTATAAATCTTACATTATGTACATATCACATTAGTGTAGTGATTCGCAAAACAAGACCTAAGTCAAGGCAACGTTCATGGTCTGGTAATGTTAATTTTGGTATTGGGTCTTGGTCTTAGAGCTCTTGCTGGTCTGGTTGATGAAGTCTGGATATTATTTTTGGTACTAAATTAATGCAGCTTGTAGCAGGTAATTGAGTATTTTTGACTATTTATTGACTTATTTATAACCATGATTATGTTATATACAAATACGATCAAAAATCATGTCTGTAGTAATTAATAGTCCTAAATAGTTAAAAATTCCCAACTAGTTTTCATTTGGTTCTGCTTATTATTTGAAGTGTGATCCTGCCAGGTTGATATCAAGCTGGCAGAACCATGAATTTGTTATAAACAATTAAGGTCAAGTAAAGTTTTATGGTAATTAATTAATCAATAAATAGTCAAAAAGTGTGATCTAGTTTTCATTTGGTCCTACTGAAGTGGTTTTGCTCATTACAAAGATCTAATATTTAAGCAGGACCAAGGTGGCAATCACTGTATTGATGAAAGCAAAGGCTATACGTTTTCACAGAGTTAAATTAAAATAAAATCCCCGTAGTGATCTTCCAACATTAACATATGAGAATGTAAGAAAGAGAGTAGCAACATATTATTTGCGTCTGTAATTGGCATTTGGCCGAAACGGAACTGGTGAACCGAACTAATGCTACCTAGACGTGTTCCATTGAAGTTTTAGGAATAAAATGGGATAAGCTTCGAGATACCAATTCATATATTTTGCTGTGCATTTATCATTGCTTCTCAAGTTAATTATTAAAGGATAATAAGATATAACTGTAGTAAGACACTCATAGCGATGTAATTCTAGTGTATAGTATAGTCGGGATTTGAAGGAAACATTGACATAAAAGTGACTTGACTTGTTATGAAAATCAATTCATCATATTCCATAAATATACGTGATATATGAAGATAATGGCAAAGACATAGTTGTTTAGTCCCCCTAAATACTTTTGTTTTGGAAAATAGAGATCCTATTTTTCCAAGAAAGTTTTTTTTTACACTTATCGGGCATTCCGTACTTATTTTAATAAATACGAACATTTTGTATGTTCACCAGCATATTTATAATTCAAGTGAAAAAAATTTAAGAAACATAGTAGGTATCATTAGGTTCAGCTACGAAATAAAATAAATAATAATTTTCGAATTTTAATAGCGGGGATTAATCGATTTTTATTTGCAGGGAGATAATAATGTAAGCGCAAATGATGAACAACTCATGTGTTTTTTATTGTAGCGGTACAATTACAAAACTTATAAAACAAAGGTATTAAAATATAGAAACAGATAGAAAAAACAATTTTGGAAATAAAATTTAAAATATTAACGATAATATGTAATTGAATCCATGTAAGTGAAGTCTTCTTACACGTTAACATCTAATCGGAAAGATAGTAGTCAATTCGTTTATTTTCAAAGCTTAAGATGTTCTCGCGTTTGCGCCATGATGGCAGCAGGGTGGTGTTTGAATTTCTGGAGTTTGCTTAAAGGATTACTTCCTCTTCAGCCCTTCTGCACCTAGTGGAATGGGAGAGCGCTCTTTTGGAATTCAAATATGCCAGAGCTTGTTTCCGGAGCGAAGACTGCTGGGATTGCGATTCCGGCCTCATCTTGCTTTGTAGAGACTCGAGACCTTAAATAGGAATCAGACCTCTCTGTTAGCTGCACGCATTAACAATGGGAAGTCGATTGTAGCCCTCTGACATTTTCTATCTTTTCGCTTATCGTCTTACATTCACTGTGAAGCATAAAGAAACAATGTAGAAAATTAAAAGAAAAATCAAATTTTTGGAATTGTTAGAGAAATAATTGTAAATTATATAAAGTACACGAAAAAGAGGGGGGGGGGAAGTTTACTATGAAACGACCAGGGACCTCAGGGATTTTAAATAAATGGGGAAAAATTGAATTTGTTGAATGTATTAGAACTTATACATGTAAATGAGATTAAAAGAAGCCTATCGTCCTCCTCATGGCCACACTCAAGTTAGGATTAAGTTGCTGTCTGATAAATATTTACCATTACTTCGAGATTTGTTTTAGAAGATTATTACGGGAAATGCTGTATGAATCTTGGAGAAATATTTTGGGAATAATTTACCAAGAAAGTGTGGCGATCGCCATTGATGTGTTGCGCAATATCTGTCAAGATGTACTATGACTATTGCTTGTGACTGAAGTAACTTAAGTTGCAGATGAGCTTCTGTTAGCCCTCGCGAGTTCCTATCTCAAATTTTCATTGGAAATGTTATTTGTAGAACTTCGTTTTCGAACGAGTGAAGGGTATTTTGAAGTACCAATACCATTTTCTGTATTCTTCATGATTACCCCTGAGTGCTGTTCTAATTATATCATACCAAACTATAATAATAATTTGGTGATTCTGGGAAGGCATCAATGGACTTCCAAAATATTTAATATATTTCTGCATTTGTACTGTAGTTTAGAGGTCTTTCAACGAAATATCCTCAATGGCTAAAATACTAATAAAATATACAAAAATATGCAAAATGATACAGAATAATCCTAATAAAAAATAATTGAGAAGTAAATAACTGATACAAAAGATAATTGTGTAACAGATATAACTATTGAATGCTGACCAAGGAAATGGAGAATCTACGTTTACATTAACTATGAATGACTACGGAGAAATCCTGCATTCCTTTCCGTCGATTTCCAAATCCGAGATTCTCTGCAATAGATGATGGACGAACACGCAGCATGCGGCACGCGCAGTACCGGTCGAAGAAGTTTCAAGCACAGTCCCGCAGTCGAATTTACGTTACGGTGGGGGAACCCCGGGAAGGGCTACTGCACCACCTAGCTTTCCGTAAATTCGACTGCGGGTCTGCGATGGGCCCAGAGACGAGCGGTCTCTCGTGAATACTTCAGATGAGCCCCCCACCCCTCCTCTTTCACAACATGATCATCCTTTCCCACTGTATGAGGGCCCACGGTGGACAATCCGTCCGGAGTAGATCCCTTAATAAAAAGAAAACCGCCAGCCGCCTCGGTTCTTGTCTCATATTTGTGGAGTACGTCACAATCATGTGACCAACTGTTGCTGCATAAAACCACTATGAGTATTTTCCGGAAATATGAGAAATTCCGTAAATTATTTCCACAACTGGCTGTTCTTTTTTTATATTTAGAACTCTACGTGGACAACCCACTCCTCCGAGGTCCTGTACCCGCATGCCGCCGAGTAAGAATTCTCGTATTCTTTATGTACCGCTCCATCCGTTTCATCCACTCTTTCCTGTCGTTTGTCCGATGCGACTGCGAGAAAACCTCCATTGCCACTAACACTACGCGATTTTCATTTTCAACCCGAATTGCTCCGTTGAATAAATAAAGATGCAAGGGACATCGCGTTGCCCGCAACGGGCAAGAGCTAGCGTTCACTGCGACATTTTAAATATTCGTGAGTCGCATCAAAAAAAGCAAACTTCTTGATTTTACTACTTTGTATGGCTTTTACTTCACCACTAACATAAGAATGGAAGAAGTTTTAATGTCGAATTTGGTTTTCATGCGCCGTTCTAATATTTACCAGGTATATAATCCATTGATCTACTACCTATCTAAGCCATCATAAAAAAATGATTTACAGTATTTATCTACATATTATTCAGAATTTCTCTAAGCGTCATGTAATATACTGAATACGGTGTATTAAACAAATTTGTCTATTTCTGCAGCTAGTAATTTGTTTGGAAATGCTTTTAAAACGACTCGGTTTAAAATTGATTTTGGCCATTTTCCTGAAATACGTCGCAGTGAATCATTTTAGGGCCTTGACCACTGTTAACGATGCGTGACCTGAATTATAGCTTATTAGTATGTTAAACACAAGGTAAATTACTGGTTCAATGAATATTATTATTATTTTTTTCTATTTTCGTGTTACCGTATTTCAATTATAATCTCTATTCCACAGTTATTTAAGAGATACGTGTCTGTATATTATGTTAATGCTAGCTGTATATCCTCGGCATTGTAGTAAGGTTTTGTTCAAAATTCAAGCGTGACTGGACCGAAAAAAAACACAATATTTTGCTGTATAATAAGAATTATGTGTAGTGTGAAATAATGAATAATCATAGGACATACCGTTTAATACACATTCGTGGAATAATACATCAAGGTTAATAGAAAAGGTATAATTGTCTCTCGTATCTACTAGTAACTCTTCGGGAAGTACTCTATGTATTACCAGATTTTTGATTAGATATGTTCGCTTTTTTCGCTTTTTTTTCTTTTGTACCTTGATGCTCTTTTTAATGCATCTACCTTTTAACGACATACATTTTATATGCTGGATGTAAGGATCTATTTTTCCCGATAGTGCATAGATAAAGAGTATTTACGAAAGTAATTTTACCAGAAAGATTTAAAACCTGAAACAATCATGTGAACACAAGTGACGAAAGAATTCCAATTTGTTTCAATTACAGATAAACATACTAAAATATCTCAAATCAGTGATAATATAAGTAACATAAAGAAATACAGTGTCTTCATGTGTAGCTCTGAAACGAAACAGAAACATCAATGGCATAACAAAATATTCAGAAAACATTACGAAATTCTTACCGAGTAAAGGATCGCTAATACTCAGATAAGATATCACATAATAGACAGGAGTTAAATGAAACAGCTAAGATAGTGTTCGTCAAAATTTCAGCGAAAAATTAAAACATGCTTCCTCAGTGAAGGTGGAAAAAAATGGACTTGTCTGAAGGGGCAACAGAAAAGATACGAGGAAGTACAGTTCAAGCATTTGAAAAATTCCCTCAATTCAAATACGAGTAAGTACATTGTCGAGTAAATTTGCCAATGTCTTCAAAAATAGTTCTTGACCACGATTTTTTCCCAACAAATTTCCGGAATGAGTTGAATATATTTGCCAATGAGTTGATTTGGCAGATGACGTCAAACTCGTGGGTATTTACTTTCATTGTTCAATTAATATTTAAACAAATGAACATAAAAAGCGTCTGTTTATATTAGATTTTAGTATCTTCTCTTCTTCAGTATCTCAGTGAAAATAAGAAATAAATATATTCCATTGCTCGAAAGCAAAATAACCATGCAATAGGGAATTTACAATTAAATATCGAGGTTTAAATTAAGTTGTATGTTTCATAGGGGTCAAAAAGTATTTTATACGAATGTCTTGAATTCAAGAATTGTTGATTTTTTTCCGGAGATGTGTATTGTTGAATTGGATCGAGGAAACCGTACTCCTTTTTGGTTTAATAGAATTAATCTCGACATAAGCACCATTGCAAAAGTCAAAAGCCACTATTAATACAAATAAGCACTATATGTGTTTCTACAAATATACACATTCCCGATGCCCGATATTGCAATGTACCAATTCCGATAAGCGAATAGAATTTTTGATACTATGAAAGCTTTACATTAGTTTCTTCTACCATTTTAGTGTTTAATATAGTGACAAATACAACCAAGATAGACAAGTCATACTTAAGTATTAGATGAAAAAAATTATAAAGAACGACATTATGAGAAATTATTATTATCAAAATTAGTAAATATAAAAATTAGTATAATTCAGTAAACTAACGATCAGACAATGGTAGTTTACTGAATCATTTAGAATAAACTTTTTATTAATTTCTCTACCTTTCTTATTTTGGTCGTAGAGGTAAAATCTGTATGTTATATTATGTTCTCTCAATGTTGTCAAGACTTTTGAACAGAATGAGTTGCAACCATGCAAACGTTTTTATTTTATTGATAAGACTCCTGACAAAGTCTAAAAACTGTAAACGTAACATTGCAATGGAAAGTAAAAAACGTATTACTCATCTAGCAATATAGATCGTTCTTAGCAATATAATCTGTTAAAGTTATGTCTTGTGTTTGAACTGCGTAAGTTCATAATAATTCACGCCAAGTAAGTTCGTAATCACTCAGAATAATCGACAGTTTGATAATAATTTGTACATGTAAATTTTTTGCGTTAAATTACAAACATATTGACATTCTATTAGTATTATAACTCGCAGCTAACTTTTCATCTTATCTAGGAATTTTTGCTGAAATTTTTGAATCCGCCTCTGCCTTAGGGCCCTTGATCGGAATTGATGGGATGGTCCCTTGCTTGCTTCCGGAGAGTAAATTAGTTTATTGTCCTCCACGTGGTCATACGCAGTTTGTACTGTTTTTTGACAATAAATTTATTATTATTATTACATAAGTAGAAATTCAATTTGCGTGGTGTAGTCAAGTTCCTTTCTTGGTAATTTGACAGATACGATTTGGCTTCCTTGAATATTATTTCCTCCCATAAATGCAAGCCTTCTGACGAAGTCTGTAATTGTAGTCTGGAGGTTGACTTTGCTGGCGATTGAGCGTTAGGAAATTTTTACATTTGAAGAGCTTTACTTAGAATTGTACTGTTTATCAAAATGTGTTTGCCTTTGTGTCTACGCACGTCAATTATTCGTCGTGAATAGTGACATTTGTGGAAATTGTTGTTATCTGACAGCAAAGTTAGCGATAAAGAGATCTGTTTCTTGAATTCGCCATGTTCTAACCAATAGGTGCATATTTGACCAAACTTTATGTTCTTGGAGATAACTGAATATTTTTTACCTAGCGCACCTATTAAATACACTGTCACTCATATTAATATTCTGTTCCTTTCATTGATAATATTTTACGTGTATATGTCATTGTTTTATTCAAATATCGGCTAAACCCAGTGCGTTGTCCGATATTATGGGATGATAAGAAATTACAATCTGTTCATTTTTGGAGAACAAAAAATGTAAAATGACGTCACAATGAGTTATTTTGAAAATTTGAAATAATATTCGACGAGTATGTGACAATCATACGCCGTAAACGCAAAATAATTTAATAATTTTACTATCGAATAATTACTTTATCGGATTTTCTTGAGTGGTAGGACATCCACGAGAAAATACTCGTCGGGAACCAAACGTAATCTTTATACTACAGCAGAATTCAAACCCGTATCGCATTTTATTTGTACTGTATTAGCGTTTCCCAACCGCTTCGCATTTCCCCGAGAGTCCCTGATCCAAGTAGTCGGTTGCAGATGGCGTCTGAGTACATGAAGGCGCTAGTTCGCTTCCTTGGCGTCGCCCAGGCGTCGCCGATTGTATCACTGCCATGTGGAATGCGACCAAGAAAGATGAAAGAGTGCGACGCAATGATTTCCAAGGACATGTGATAAGCCTTATCAAGCACGGGATGCGAGTATATTATTTCCTCCAGCGCTGACCCTTCTGTCATGGGAGATACCGCGTCCATACAGCGGCCGTGTCGCTTGATAAATTCCATTTCCTTTTTGGTCTCTTTATTTTTCGTTTCTCTTTTATCGACATTGCATTTCCAATTGCTTGAATATTGTATAAAGTATATTGCTCAATAATAAGTCACTAAAGCAAGTCATTGTTTACGACAGAGCTACTTAAAGAATAAGGGACACAAATGTTCAGTCGATCAGACTCTATCCGCTATTCTACTACTATTAACGTCCATTATGCAATAATTAAATAAATAATTTAAAATGTACGACCTTTTATGGACGAATAATATTTTTATTTTTTGTGAAGAGATCACTACGTTTTGACGTGGATTTACGCCGTCGTCAGGTGATCAAACTATTGATTGTTGTTCACTGTTGATTGTTGTGGCAAACTTGCATACTTTATCAAACCCAGAAATTTGTGAAGTAAGTTGGTATTGCTGGAAAAACATGTAATTATTATATTTGTACTAAAAAGATGGATTAATAAAGAAATTTATTCATTCATTCAATTGTATTGTTAATGTGCAGCAGAACTCAAACTATAGGGAACAATTGAGACCGGACCTGGTCCGGATAATAGTATTTCATCAAAATATTGTTTTAAGACGAAATGACAGAAATATCTTAATGTCGAGGAAAAAGCAAAAACCACCTCGCAATGTACAGTTTAAAGAAACAAAATAATGATACTGGTATAATAGATAAATAGTTATTACGGTTAGCAATACAGTAAAGAACTAACTGTAGTTAAGCATAATTGGCGATCTGAATTAATTATAATATTAATGTTTATAGTAAAAATGAGATGTCCCATTGTATGTTCTTGTGCCTTGTATTTTTTAATTTTATATGTATAAATAACAAATAAAACGATCCTATGTTTTAGAACAGACATATATTTACTTTAAAACAAATAAAATTTTATTTGTTATTAATTATATATGCAGCCGGAAAATATGACTAATTCTATAATTTATATTGTTTTCTCGACGCAATCATCTCCTGAAAGGAATTGTTCATGTTTATGCATTATGCTACATTTTACGAAATCAAATGTTTTTCGTTTGTTTGCTTCGACAAAGGAAGCATTTGTTTACTCTCAGAGTAATTTCAAAGAGGCCAGACAAGAATCCAAAGTTTAGTAAAGAAATTTTCCTTTTTCTAAACTTTGGTTATCGTATAACTTACGTAACTGAGTGCATTCCTTGTCTGTCACAGATACATTATTTACGACAAATGATTTATTACCTCGTGATTTACGTATTGTGCGTGCAATGTGAAGGAATCAGACGTAAACTTGTATTTTGCTTGAAGTAAAACAAAATGCAGCTATTTTTGTATGAAATTATTGTTTTTACTTTAACAGACGTTATCGTTATATTATATATTTACTATAACTCGTTATAACAACCTAGAATGGTTCATTTTCTACTGAAAAAGAAGTCATTATTCTTCATTGAAAACTCAAGTCCCAAGATACAAATCTATAATATTGCTCGTTACTCCTGTTTGAGATCTTACTCATTAAATGTGGATTTCAATGGGATAAAGCTATGGGTGAATGTGCTCTTTATTCGCTACTGTTTTATAGATTCTTGGAGAAGCGAACTGGTGTTGAAGCTATTGAGGTGAATACATTCTCCCGTTCCGAGACGAAGCAAAAACCACTCTCTCGAGCCTTCTCTCGTCCCTCGGCTGCAGCCGGGAGCTGGTTGGAGTGTTCGAGTCGATAACCGCTGTGTGTACGCGATGGTGCGGGAGCCCGGGCCTCCGCCTCAGGTGGAGGAACCGCGATAAGGGAGAACAGTGAATGCGGCGAAGAATTCTGCGACCTTCTTTCCAACTTCATCGCTCGCCTCGTCAATAGGTCTTCCCCGTGGTCTTCAGACCCTACGACCTCCACTTTTCCGGACCCTATCCTTTAATGGTTGGTTAATGGGAAAAAGGGATCTCACGTCACCTCCTGGACTTCATTTAATTCACTTTCTTTACCAGAATAGCTTCAGACTGCCATCTTCTCCAGTTGTCATGGATTCGTTGAAACTATCTTGCTTGAGGTGTCTATATGATTATAATGAAAATGAGTTATAATATAAATCACAACTATGTTTTCTTGAAAACATAGACCATTTACAGATGTATATTTGTCTTATACAGTTTACATTACGTTTCAACTTCGTTTCGAGTAATCAACAGGCGTTTAACAATATAATTAAAAACTTAGTAACATGACTTGCATTTAAAATATACACGTACATTATGACCGGAATTTACAATAAACATGAAAGATTAAATTTATGCTGTCGTACGCACTTGATAATTTTTCCTTGTTTAATCTTACGTTTCTGTTGCAAGGAGTGTTAGAAAAAACATATTTATGTAGAATATACGTAATTACTATAACGCGTAAATAATAACTGCATGCGGGTATAATTTATTATGTCCGTATACCAAATATTTTTTTCAATTATATTTGAATTCCTAAAGAAGTCAATTAAAAGCAAATAAATGATTCATTGTTGTTGGTTAAAGATAGTTAAAAGTTACGCAATTCTTATTGTTAATAAGATAAACCCACCTCCGCAACTTCTATATATTTTGTTTTAATGCTACTAGAAAAAAAACAACTATTGTCATCGGGAAATTGTTACGATAAAACGTGAAATCCACCTAACCACTGCACAGTTGTTGTCGAATGTGGCACACTCGTGGAGGGTGCCTGCAGCGACCGGTAATTTCGTTGCCGGGCAGGATATTACATTTGCGCTGCCTTCGTCCAGTGCGGCTGGAGTGCCGAGAGGTTGCTCCTCCGTGCGTTATTAATCCCACTCCCTTGTTAATTGGTGACGTCCCCCAGGGAAGGCCACTAGGCGCGATGCGGATCCGTGTCCACTGCAACTTCGCCGGGGCGCGACGCCCTTCGCCGATGAGCTATTATTGCGCCGGCGCACCACAGGCGCCCTATTGCCCCACAGTGGCGTGTGCGGCTCTCGGAATGTGGGCTCAAGGGAAGACTGAAGTTAATTGCCAGAGTTGTACGGGGATTTTGCATTCAATTTGCATTACACTTTCCGTGCGGTGTAGTGGTAATATGACTGAAATAAAACCGCCATTACCAGAAATTACTTTGCTGATGAGGAAGTTTCTTACGAAAGCCCTCTTACATTTCGGAAAGTATGTTAATGGAACAACTCATGGCTGAACTTAGAAAGCCGACCTATAACTTTATTTCTTTCTTTGAAGTGAGTTTATGTAATCTTCTTAAAATGTTATCATTACCTTAATTCAGTATTGATGGAGGGAATGGATTGAGGAACAATATATATTGTTCAATTTTTTTCACGACGAAATACTTTTTATTCCTAAATTTTGATCTGTTGTATTGATATTGAATTTATTATTTATAAATTTCTCAAAAAGATCCTTAATTGTTTGTATTATATCTCTTGTTATTGTCTTCCGCATTGTAACTAGTCCTGTTTCTTAATTGTTTAAAATTATAAACATTCATTTCCTACCTTTGTTCCCTTCATTCTTTAGTACCATCCGCATAAATCAGCGATGAAGACAATATAAAATCTTATTCTTGAAATTTTGTTATAAGTGACGGATATGTATCCATGAACCAAATTGCTTAGTAAAGAACCACTGTAATATATCCTCCTAGAAGTCCATTTACATTGTTTTTTATGTCAAGATTCGACTATGAGCAGAGCCGTTGACATTGTACATGTATCTGTTTGTGTAATTATTTGATAATCCTTTTCCCTAGAACCCTCGTGTACTTCGTTTTATTACATCTGTCTCGGATCGTTAACTAGCTGAACTCACGAGTGTTTTCTGGAAAAGATGTCTATTGGCACCCTTAGACTTATTGGTGTTTGAGGTTCAAATTCATTCTAAGAAAGCCATCAAGTACCTCCCTTTTCCTTATGTAATAAACTATCGTGCTCCACTTGATTGTTTCCTTCCTCCGCCACCCGCAGCGTTGCACGCAACCTGGAGGGCCACCCGCGGTTGGTTCCTGCTCACCGAGGGGGATTTTGAGTGAGTGAGTGGGAGTTGCGTACCTTTCACGAAATTATAGTCGCTGTAGGGAATAAATTGTTCGGAGTTGTACAATTAGACTGCTAATAAGATCAGAATCAGATCGGTCAAAGAACAATGCAAAACTAATTTGTATTTACAATTTGGTATTTTAAAGGAAATGCCGATCATATAGCGGAAACTGCTTCAGCTACTGATCTATTTTTTTAATGATACGAGATTTTAATTACTGGTTTATTTAAGTCGCCATTGAGGTTATAACCGCCGGTGAATGGATGCACTCGACATGCCAGAATTGGAGCTTGTGATGACTCCCCGTCGTCTCCAAAACAGGAATTTTTGTTTTCCAATCTTTATTGATATCGCTTTGGTTAATTAAGAAAAAAATAAAAATTTGCGTCTACGGCCAAGTGAAAAATGCGACGGACCAGGACTCGAACCCAGGATTCCTGCTGTAAACGCAGGTATGCTACAGCTGCACCACCAGCTTCGACTCCCAAAGCCCATACCCAACATCCATCTGACCAGACTTCGGGTTTTTGTTCGTCACGGAATACTTGACATAAGGATATTCCCTCAAAGGAGATCCTCTGCCTCATTTTCTCCACTTTACCCGTCTTACTGAATAGAGTGTGCCATTTCATTCACAATTGTAGCTCCTGCGCGGAGTGTCCTCTGTTTTCACTTTCACCTTCTCACTCTTTCCAATATTCCGCGTGCCCACACGTGACGTAGCGCGTGGAATCTAGTAGAATCCTGGGCCCGGTTACGCGCCCAGCAGTGTCTGCCCGCTCGCTCAACTCGCCCGGCCGCGACCGTAACTGATCGATACGGTGCACGTGGCAACGTCCTCCCTCTGCGACCCGCGCGGTGTAGCCTTTGCTACAAGTCCACAACCCTTCCCTTACCATCATCTCCAAATACCTTTGTGATCCTCGTCCCACTCGTCGCCGGCGGCGTTTGTACTCTTTTTGACATTAGTGCCCACCATCATCCATTTATTTTTCTCCCTTTCTCGCTCCCAGATATTTTTTCGTTTTCTTTGTATCTCATTTTATGAGCTGTCAAGAGATTTCGCTTGTATCTCGTTTTCGTTTTATTTCTCCCTCCAATTCCATTACTCCATTTCCACACCAATTTCGTGCCATTTGCACCTTCCGCGATAACTGGGTATGATCGATCTCATTACTTCCTTTAATTTCATAGAGTTTGGCTCACTTTCTCCTCCTCACGGAATCGCTAAATCCATCATCGTCGTGGTGTCCCGTCATCTATATGCGCTTCTTCTCGAGGTCACCCATTCGCCCACACTTGAAGGAATATCCTGTTGCTACTTCCACTTCTTGTATCTGACCCTCGCCATAAATCATTCTGGTGAATGCGCGGACCACGAGTGCCACGGGCGTTTTCGAGAGCCTCCTCGTTTTTCATCCGAACGAGAAAAGTCAGCCTTAATTTGCCTAAATGGGCTAAGGGAGCTCAACACGTTTTTACCTGATATATCCTCTGAGAAAAACTTTGAAAAATGTCTTCGGTTTCGTCCATGTGGGTCGTCCAATGTATCAGTTGTTGGATCTCTTTTTTTTATGAGAACGTCGAAAAAACAGGTATATTGGAAAATCGTTGATTGACTCGTTTTACTGGAACGTTCAATATTTACCGTCCGTTGTGGTAAATTAACGGAGAAGGTTTGTAATTGATATGGACGTGCGAAAGGCGCAAGATGGAGGTGAGTGGTTGCACGGTCCTTGATTAGATGGAGGTGCCTACCACTGACGTCCGGACACCGCGTCCCCAGGCGCGTGTTGGGATGACAGCAGCTATCGAAGGATATCGGTTCGTTTAATCCATTGATGTATCGTGAGCGATTGGCGCTCACGCTGTTTGCGCCGTGTTCTCTCTGAATGGAGCCAGGCACTACCGTCCTGGCTCTCGACAGACACCTCCATCGTTCCTACTGCAACAGAAGCAGCTCCCTCCGTCTCTATCGACTTGTACTTTGATTTACGACAAACTGAAGTTGCGATAAAATGCTCGGCGCATGGCACGGCGTCTGTGTCAACTCCAGATGGAGTGCGTGAGCTGGCGAAGGGGCTCCATCTTTTGGTTTAAGGCAGAAGAGTTACGAAATCTGAGGACAGGTCTACTGATGGAGGAGCAGGGAAAATATATAAATATTATCTGTTGAAAATTGTTTATCATATAACGGATGTTTTCAAGATGTTTGTGAGAAGATTGTTAACGAGATAATTATCGAATGAGAAAACGAAGTAACTTATCTCTGCTGACCCCTGGAAGAACTGTGTTCAGTTCTCGGGATATAGTGTAGTGAATAATTAAATATCTCTGTAAATTGATTGCACTTCGTGATTTTTTTATTTAATACGTAACATAGTATAATCTGAATTTAGTACAATTTTCTCTCAACTTATTTCTGGTGTAAAGTGACTAATACTTCGTCTTACTATCGTTCAATGGATATTGATTATTTTTCATTTCCCTGTCTTCTCATGATAATTGGATTATTAGTGCTCTCGATCTACGAGTACAACGAAATATATCACTGACTCGAGCAAATAATTGCAGTATGTTTTTAAGGAAAGAAAGAGCCACCGTCACAGCAATATGTTTTTAAGGAAAGAAAGTTGCTGGTTGGATTGCCAAGGTTCGATCCCCGTTGTGGTGGGGATTTTTCATCACACCCCAAAATCCAGACTGATTCCTTCACCTACGAAACCTGCGATCAAATGAGTACCGGATATATCCTGGGGTCTAACCAGTCGGAATGAGATGCTGGTCAGTGGCGAGGCCAAGGAATTGCGGAGCTCTACCCTCCGCGCACCCTTTGCGCACTTTCGGGACCTGTTGTGGAACAGATTGGCTTAGAGTTAAAGAAAGGAAACATTAAGAGTGTAAATGAACTGAATTGTTATTAAAATGTTGTTTCATAATTGACTTAAACTTCCTGTACCTTACTTAAAACAAAACTTAATGTTACGTGAGGATGTGGAACAAGCACTTTGAAGTGCCCGCGAGACTCTTTAGTTCAATTGTCGTGAGAGTGTTGTTTTTCTCAGTTTATATTATTGCAGTCTCAGAGTGTACAAAAGACTATACAATACACTATCTCGCGGGAGCCGGAAGATTGTGTAATTTCTTTGTATAGGGAGTAAATTTGCATCGATTACAGGTGACATAGTTTTGACATACGATTTGACAAAATGCTGAGGTAACGTCGATCTTTCCTCACATGATTTATTATCAATAATATTTTACGAATTAATGAAATATGTTAGATTCGCATGTGAATTTATGGAGTAAATATATGATTTACTCTCAAAAAATATTAATTGCTTTAATTTCACTTTTTTTAATTTTATTTTTTAGTGTTATCTGGGTCAGGGAGAGAGTCTTGCTCATTCCTGAGAGTATTTTCCGAGTGTAAATCACACATCTAGTCAATAAATCCCCACGCGAATCTAATATTTATTTTATTAATTCGTAATACCCCTCCCTGTCCGCTCCTGACTACGCCCATGCACTGAACTTCCCAAATCGAGCAAAGGGGCGTGCCCACGCGTTGCTCACCACGCGCAGTGCACACGTGCTGCAGCTTCGTCCAGTGTCACTGCTATACCCCGAAACGGTCGATACCAGCCAGCTCCTCGCGCTTCACTGCACCGCGTTGCGTCTGCCTGCCGCGTCGGACGACTCCTCTGCCCTGCCTCTGCCCGGCGGCGCGGCGGCGGTGCGGCGCTGCGGCGCTGCGAGAGGCAGACAGCGTGGCGACGTATACGGCGCGACACGACGCTTCGGACCAACACGTGAGCGAGAGCCAGAACACGCACCCATGGGTGCGTCTTTGGATAGATATCGGTACGGAAGCTCAATGGGTCAATAAGCACCGGAATGGGATCGTACATAAATTACGTAAAGCATTCCAGGGGAAAAGGGTTTGTGGTAACATCGAAATGGTGAATGAACGGATCAATGATTGTTCAGAAAAACACAAAATATTTAAAAAATTTAAAATTTTCTAAATTTGTATGTTTTAAAATATTATTATTAAGTTACCAAAAGAAATAAAATTAAAGAATATAAGTCGTAAAACTCTCGTAATTGTACTCCTCAAAACTCAAAAAAAAAAAAAAAAAAAAAAGAAATTGCTTTACTGGTAACGAAAAAAGTAAATTTTATTCACTATGAGGAAATGTAATTGAATGATGAAAAGTTGGAGGAAGATGGCTAGAAGATGTGGGAGAAAAGGGTGGGCGCCGGCCATCGAAGTTATTGTCTAAATTCAAAACAAAGGATATTGGGATTATAACCTCACTATTTTGGACCATAATTTTTCGAATCTTTTTTGTTGCAAATTTTTATAATGTGTAATTATGTGAAAGTTAAGAGGAAACCGGAATCAAAGTGCAACAGCGTAAACGCTGCCCGGAGTCAGTGGTCAATTTCACACATGTAATCAGCGTATCTCCGCCAAGTAGAAAAGGCGCGTGTTCAATGCTTTGCAACTCGTAATTCTTTCTTGGTCCAATTCTGATCGACATATAACCGTGGCGTGGAGTGTAAAAGACTCTTCGAAAGAGCCAACTCGACTCGCATATCGTGTGAGGCCAAGGTGGTTCCATCTCATCAATTGATCGTTCGCATCGCTTAAAAAAATTCAGTCGTAAATGATATTCGCGCGCGAAGGGTAGAACCATTCATTACGCTCTGCATAATCGTGATACTCTTCACTCAGACTTGTCTCATTTTTCACGCAGAAGGAAACTCCTTAAAAATGTTTGAATCTGAGATGCTTGTAGTTTTCATTTACTGGCAATTCAATCACTCGTATCAATTTTTATATATTTGAACATTTATGTTTTGTGCGCCATGCGATAACTTATTCTATGTATGTGTAAATTATTGTATAAGTATACTTCTCGTATTAATATTTTACAGAATTTTTTTTCTCTCTGTCCTGCACAAATCAATTTTTGTATCGGATTTCAGAAAGTTTTAAAATTATTTCATCTATGCCCTAATATTTTGTGTGATTATTCAATTTCGTGCGCTATTATTTACGTTGTTAATGTGATTGCCAGAAAAAAATAATTGCTGAATAATATTTCTCTACTTTTAAGCCTTTGAGAAATTTAAGTTACCATTCACGACTTCAACATACAACGACATCAATATACATTAACTTACGAATCATTTTGAATTATGAAGATTTAATTCGATAAATAGGATTAGTAATAGTGATGTTTTTCTTCTCGTTAAGTGAGTCAGGAATCTGCTTCAGACATCGCAATCTCACACCTATCTTTCTCGATTGCCTCTCAAATGTTCTCGTGTTCTCAAAGAAGTGGAAGAGAAAGCTAGTAGATGATTTGCTTTGGATGTATTTTAATTGGACATATATATCTTCGTGTGCATCGATATACAACGCAATCGTGCATTCCAGTCTTCCGACTACTTGAGACGTGCCACGCGTGAAACTCGCGCACGTGAGTGGATCACGGTGGATCGTGCAGTTTTTGGAAATAAGAGTTCCCTGAAATGTAATGTTAGTGAATTTATTCCAAATTCATGTATGATGTAATTATTGGTATATTTGTTTTTAATTGGCTTTCACAAAATAGTCCCGAAAATTGCTCCCAACATTTTCCCCGAAACCGGTGTAATTATTTTTACACTCGTTGTTAATTGTCGGTTTAATTGTTCATTATTAACTTCATTAAGTTTTTTATTTTTTATTTTTCCTTCAGGTGAGTACGAGGGTATCAACATTTGATAATTAACAACGTTTTGTGGTAAGTTATGATGCTCAGGTTTTGCTTACTTTTCATTACGTAATTGAAACAGTTTTAATGAAACAATTATTATAAAGAAGTCTCAACGCATGCGAAACCTTTATGAGTCAAGTTACAGTTCGCGTAACAAGACAATTTATGAACAAATTTACGCACGAGTTATTTACAACTTGGCTTATGTTGTGAGATCACTTCAGTGTCCTTCTCATGAAAAGTACTTACTTGGTTTTCTCCAATAACGACATTACGCTTCTAGTGGTTCATCTGTGTGTCTTCGTATTTGAGTAATGATATTAATTACTCTGAATTTTCGCAGGCTTCTTTCCTCCCTTTTACTTTTTTAATTACATCCTAGGTCTCGCGAGTTTTTCACAACGTTTTCTTAGAGGAACTTCTGTAATTTTCTACTTCAGCGACTACGCAATCTGATTTGATCGAAACGAGGAAGGGAGAAAATCTCTACTCCATTGCACAATGCTCGATGAGTAAAATCGGAATTAAACCTCTGGAAAATAAAGGTTATCCGTTAAAAATACAGACCATGGTGATGTAGATCTAATCTCTGTTCGTAAACATTCAAGTTTACTTTTGAATGTAATGGAAGCATTTTTTGTTTATTTATTTGCGAATTAAATTGTACGATAGTAAAATACTGGGTTTTGTTTTTCCTTTTTGACGTTTTCCTGGAATTTGTGATTGGAAATAACTATATTATAACTAAAATGGAAATCGTAATATCATGATTTGTTTTGTGTAAGCTCGTGAAAAATAACAAAACACACATAGTATAAAGAAACGTAGTTTCATTGGTAAATTGTTATGAGAAAAGTTAATAATGTTACAGATGTGCTTTGGTGAGTTGGAAATGTTTTACAGATACGGTTGTATTTTGCAGAATATCGAAAGAAAAGAACAGTGTTTGGAAGATAGAGAAATTTTTGAAAAATTTCAGATTATGTTACTCCGGTTTATATGATAAGAAGTATATTTAAGAAGAGAAGAGACGTGAGAACTCTTGGTAAGATAGTAGTTATTGTGATTAAAACTTATTATTGTGAGCCTTGTAGTGGTACTAAACCAGCGACCTAAATAAATGGCAAACAATGGTTATACATATTTCTGATTTGGAAATTATGTGTGTGAGAGGAAAAGCATATCTTACGTGTGAAAGGTTTTTTATTCGGATATTGACACATCTACGTTAGTTCGTGTCGTGTTTGACACCTATTCTTAAAAATGTGGGAAGGTTAGAGCTATTACGTTAAATCATGTCGGTCAGGTGTTGCGTGGGATAGCGTGCCATGAAGGTCAATCGCAGGATGGGAACCACTAAAAATGTTGAGAGATAATTTGACGACTCACTCCGTCAAACATGAAAATCGTAACCTATTTTCTTGATTACCAAAACTAAATGGTACCAAATCAGAATTAGAAGAGCTTGGATGAACGTGGTTTGCGATAACTTGGTTTGTAAGAAAATTAAGTGAGGAGGTACAGTATTTATGAACTAAAAAAAATTGAAATAGTAGTAATTTTATTTTCAACTTATCTCATAAAACATATGATTGTAAAATAACGCGTAAGGTATTCTGTATTCTCTTTCTAAAGTTCCTAGTGATATTAACTAATCACATTTTTAAATTTTGCACCTGCTTGTTGCTCTCTGATTACCGATTGGAGTGCATCACTGCATGCTTGCACAGTGCGGCTTGAATTTAAGATTTTGAAAGATAGTTAAAATTGTTGTGGATTAACTAAACATCGAGATATTGAAAGGTTGGATAAACGAAGATCTATTGTTATGATGCATTATTTGTGATGTGTCGCATTTGAAAGGGCGAGTCAGTAAATGAAAGAAAAGGGTTCTATTTGTTCAATTGAATGTTTTGAGAAAATCCTTAAGTTCATTAAACGCTTTCTGCTTATTTACGAGAGTGAGATTACATATGAACGAAAATGTTGAGTTGAGTACATGCGTTCTCAGAAACGTGTGGATTAATATTTCACATTAACCTTTGAGAAAGATTATGAAATCTAAATTTCTTTAGCACTCTTCCTACATTTTAAGTATTTTAAAACTAACATAAAAATTATTTCTCTTTCAAAGATGTTACGACTTTATACAATCGATGTTCGTTTCTCGAAGTGGTATCCGATGGCAGAGTAATGAGTTAACGTTCTTCTCTATAACTTCACCTTAACATTATCACAAAGCAACTAAAAAAGCTTGGGGTTTCGAAAATGTGGAGAAGTAAGGGAGCTGAAATAATGAGTGAGCCTCACGAACGGTGCAGGTTTCTACCTCTTCTTGTCTCACCCATCTACTGCACACCACATTTGACGCATTATCTTAATCAGTTTTTTTTGAAGGTTAGTAAACGATCTACGGAAGGAAAATAAAGTAATACTGAATTTGGTTTTAGTCATACCATCGAAACTCTCATTTCTTAGATGAGTGGTTCCTTGAGAAAAGTTCTGGAGGACTCTCTCAATTTTCGTCGTAATGACAGAGACCCGTAAATTTTGCTAAGTTTCATTGTTTTATTGCGGTAACGATACGACACCAACTCCACTTTTCATCATATTTAATCTGACGATGACAGATATTCCGTTGATATGAATAAAATAATAGAGAAAATTACTGTTGATTAATTGTGTGTACATTTTTCATCTTGTGTATTGCAAAATTTGTATTTTAGATGACTTTTTTTTTTTTTTTGGTGGGGGTGAGGTTCTGGAGGTGGAAGAAGGATATTGAATTTATTCACCAGTTTGTAGGTAGGGAACCGGTTGCAAGAAAACAAGCTTCATAAGCACGTGGTACTCCATTTTCTCGCATAGTCGGTCTAGGGTTATATTATCCGAGTTACAATCTATTTACTGGGCATATATGTATGAATATTTTTGAATAGCAGTTAGTTAATCCTAGCCATTAAAATCTAACTAATATGTGAGTACCATTTTCGGGGGTAATTATTTACATTTTTTAAAAATTTTTTTGCTTGAATTGATGATACTTTGATGAATGTACGTCTTTACTGATAATTATAATAATTAGGTTGACTTTAGATCAAATTTCAATTTTCACAACGCACTTCACGGATCCCTTTACGAACACTTTCTAGATTCTACTCTTCTACCCCACCTCCAATTCGATTTTATAGGAAAATCAGAAATTTAATTCTCTTCAAATAATTAATTTTTCTTCACTTCTTAATCATTCCTCACTTTGCAATATTTTCGATCCGTAAAGCGTTTCAGCATTTCTTACTCAATATCCAATATATATTATTCGTCCATAAAAGGTCGTAAATTTTAAATTATTTATTTAATTAGATTATATAATGGACGTTAATTGTAATAGAATTCAATATACCAATTTTGTATATCCGTATTTTGTAGTGCGATTCCGATCTCACACTGAGAATTAAACATCGCTATTTTCGTGAATGATTGTCTCATATCCTTCCTGTGTATTGTTCATCTCTGTTCCATGTCCACGAGGTTGTGATAATCTGGTTTCACTTCCCGCATATCGTCGTCCTTCACGTTCGCTCTCTGTGAGGCAGCCATTTGCTCTGTCTTCCTTCTCTGCTTCCCTCTGTATTTATTATGCATAATATTCCGAGAGCTCGCTTCGCTTGTCACTAGAACGTTCTCTGGGTGACATGGCTCCTGTCTTCTCGCCTTCCTTCATCCACTACAGTTTCCTCCCGCAAACTCACCGCAGAACAGTCTCCAGTTCTATTCTAGTGTGACGCAAGAAGGTATGTTGTGCCATTTCTCCTTCTCCTGACCCAAGGATGTCTTAGGAACTGTCCATTACTTACGTAACGCAAAAATTATCATTTTTTAACACCCCATTCACTTCTCTATAACGTACCTGGACCAATGTCTTACCTCCCACTGTCCCCAATAATCATGTTATGCTAGTTCTAACTCCCGCCCTTTAAGAAATTTTTTTTATTGTTTTTCGGGAAATGGGATGACTAATTTTGAAACACTGAATTATTTATTCGTTTGTCGTTGCTTGTGGTCTGTGCCCCAACGTAACGGTATCAGAAACCTTCACCTTCCCCCTCGAGTGTGTTACGTAATTTAAGGACTTCCAAGTAGTAGTGTATCTCATCCGTGCAGTGAATCTGGATTGTATATCGAACGAACGGGGGACTGGTATCACCAACAGCATTGGCGTAGAGGTATCGTCTTTGAATTCTAGGCGGATGGCCGGGTTCGATTCCCCGTTTCGTCGATCTGATAAAGATGGTATTTTTACTCATAAACCTATTTTAAACACTTCGGAATTCCTTCGTCCAAAACATAGACGTGGTTGAGTGGAATACCGGGCTCGAAGGCTTGAATCGTGCCACATAATGTATTCACGACTTTAGGTAATTAAAAGAATGATGGCAAGTGCGTGAATTACATTTTATATAGCCATAGAAAATCTGGGATATTTGTCTTGTTGTCCAAGGTTATTCCATAATACGTTCCTCCAGAATTCTATCCCCATGTTTCTGTTAATTGTCTCAACAAAATCTACGGCGTCCAGGGAATGGTTCAAAGCTTTTCCAGAAAACTTTACAATAACAGGTATTTAAATAAACAAAATATTCTATACGGTTCTCTGGTAAGTAACGTTTTTTCCGTTCGACATATTTTTTGTAAATGTATAACAATATTCAAGTGATGCTTTTTTCTCATTTCGTAATTAATTAATTAGTACTCGACATTGCTTGTCGAAACCTCTATTTGTCACTAACTAACGAATCCGACAACATCGAGCAATATACAATTTAATTTTTATAAGAAAATATGAGAATTAATTAGTTCGACAACCAACATGCAACCAACAACAGAATATTTTCTTTGGTAAAGAAATATTTTGATGGTCCGCAAGCATCTATTTTATTTAATTCATATGCAAATTTTTAAGAATGCATGATTTTTTAATATTTTGTTTTCTTTTACAGTTTCTATGACAATTATTTCTTACACCAGGCAATGTAACTCTTTTCTATACTCAATTTAGTTGGGTCACTTGGAAGAACTATTTCCTGTTTTACTTTAAGTTAGAAAATTGGACTATATAATCGCACATACTATGTTTCGCAGAATTTGAATTGTAGAATGCAATTCAAGGGTCTAAAGATATGTGTTGTGAATACAAATGTACTATAAAGTGAGAGGATAATTTTTCTGCCTTGTATTGTTCTTAAAAGTAGTTCTGAAAATATAAAATAGAGAAAAAGATTATCAACGTTTTACCTTGTAATATCCCATCACAAGCTTAAACACTTTCTTTTACCACTTCATAAAATGTTTATATGTCCCGTTTTCTCTTCTCGTTTGTTTACATAATGTCCAGTACAACACGAATTTTGTGTTAATGAGCTCTCTATGAGCCCCGATGCTGAAGAGCTTGTTTGAATATGAGACAATTGTTACAAGTGTGTGCCATCTCGAGACTTCGTAATACTTCTGCGTGTGTTGGTAAATTAAAAAATGCCAGGAATGTTTTAGTTGGTCTCTGCTCTCGACTACAATCGGGTGTTTCATCGGTGATGTGTTGAAAGCGTATGCCCTCCCATCGATCTACTGCTCGGAATTCGTTCTTACTCGACCGAAGTGGTCGATAATTTTTGCTGGTGTTTTCCTCACGCACTCCAGAACATCGTATGGTTCGGAACCTCGCGGTCCAAGGCAATACAACATCTCTCCTTCTAAATTCCGTCACCCGAATCACGAAGTTGGCTCGTTGAAAAATGTCCTTTTTTTAATTTTGCGAAGTAACCTTATCGCAGGAATTGAGTTGCTCATACATTTTTCGAGGGTCTATGCAAGAGGTCTATTCTACGAAGCAAGATTCTTTGCTCGAGTCATGAGGTTTTCACTTGTTAGTCTTTAAAATTACAGTTCATTTTATCTTTATTGTTTCTATGAAAAAGAAAATTTGAAAGATTTATGAATTGATACTCATTTTTCTTCTACTCCCAAAAATAAATGATCGTTAAGAAGTGACAAAAATTGTATTACTTTTTGTCATGGTAGATACTTACTAATGCTTTTTTTAATTTTTTTATTATTTTTTTGCTGTTTTCTTAAATCAATATTGCTCTAAAATTTCTCTAAGAGATCTTCCAACTTCAAAAGTTCAATTATAAAAAATGTCAATCCAAGAACCAAATACGAACGCTAAAACTGCTCGGGAGACAGAGCAACAAAGAAGTCGAACATATGCTACAAAGAAAATAACCAAAGATTACTTATACAATTACAATGTTGAAAATGGCTGAAAAAGTGTACCCAGGGCAAACTATGTATATTTTTAAATAATTTAAATATAAAATCTTGGTTGAGAAAGTCATACCACCCGTTTCTAGAAATACCGTATCTTCCTTATATAAAGAGAAAAATGTATGATACGTCGCCGTAGTTTGTCATATTTATCGTGAATTTCAACTGCACCATGTGTATTCTATCTTCAATCTCGTTAAATGAATGATGATAAATACGAAAAATACATAATTCACCTAGGAGCATAAGTGAATCAATGAATGAAGTTTACTAACTTAGAATTTTTTAATCTATGGACACATAGCATTTAACTCTTTGCCTTTGTGTTGGGAGTTAAAGCACCTAAGACTCTCCAACTGCTTTCCATGCCACGTCGTTCTTAACTGAGGAGGTCAGTGAGATGTCAAACGTCCCTACGGCCCGTCCACAATCCTTGCCAATATTCTCCAACGTATGGGAGTATAGAGATGTAACAATTGTGACCTCAGTACTGGGGCAAGGATTTTTGCCATTTGTTTGCCCACAGTTCAAATTTTCATTTATTTATTTATTGTCTTTATGGATTAAATTTAGTTTATGATGCGGTGAGGGTCTGGTCTTCCACTGAACCACGTGATTTGGCTGGAGGAATTGGAAAGATGAGATGTTGAATTGCGAGGAGTACACTGGTGATATACCGATCCCGCTCTGGACGAGTAGGTGAGGGAAACCTCAGCTGAAATCCTCACCCAGTTTGGTTTCGATCTCTCGCTCGACCACAATGCTGTCGAGAAACCTAACAATAAGTTTTTTGAAGATTTTTGAAAATTGGTTTTCATAAAGAATATCCTATATTTTTATTTAAACTCCATTCCTTTAAGTTTCAACTTTTCTTAAGAATTATTTTTCAAATCTTCGGGACACAGTTTAATGAAAAAAAACTGCCTTCTTTAAATTGACTCGGTTAGGTGGAATAGCTGTCCTCATTGCCAGAACCTTCCCCTTCTCAAAATACGTCGCAAAATTAAAAAAATTGGAATAATAGTTGGTTTTATCATAGTCCACTTTGAATATGTTTCTTGCACTGTGTTTAATGTGAGAATAAATCATATTATAACTTAACGATTCGTATTTCGTTAATGTTGTGAGTGGAGAAGCTACTTGTGTATATATGTCCCGGGCTACGAGTCACGCGGAGACGCTCTAACTAGCGGGATGTTAGTTCACCGTGAGTCTTCTGTTTGTCTAAACCGTTAGACTCAGCCATTTTGCCACGTGAGAGTTTATTCCATTTGAACCGTTGTGTCGTATTCTTGCGATATTCTATCCTTTGACTCTTGTCTGTGACGAAAGTTTAATAAAGTAGATGGATCGCGGGAAATGGAATGTAGAGGGAAGTCCCATTATATGCAGTATCCCCTCCAGCAGAACAATGTTATAAGTGAACTTGTCTGAAAACTTATGAAATTTCCTGAAAATGTTCAGTAATTCTAAATGTGAATTGTGTTGGGGAGTAAGTGGATGAAATTTAACGAAATGAAATATTATTGCACTTTGATATACTTTTTCTGATATGATCGCACGACAAAACTGTGATGGAAGATCCAATTCGAGATTCGGAAGTTCAAATCACGGTCAGTACGGAGCACTTGCGAAACGACTATACTAGTTCCAGAGTAGAAAAGACGTGTGTGTTCATTTAGATTGTCTTTGTTTCCTTCAAATGAGATCAATTCAATTATATTGGAAAGAGTAATTAAAATGTTTGGATACGTATCAAGATACTGAAACAATCCTACTAAAATGTGTTATAGAAACGGCTAAGCTAACAGTAAATATAAAAAACAATTTACATTTCGACGATTGCTACGTGTAAACTGTGAATATTGCGAGATATTGATAGTGTATCAGTGAAGTTTACATAGTATATATTTTAAAAATGTTTACTTATGAATAGAATCTCATTAAATAAATCCATTTCATTTCGTTCGTACCAGAAATAAGATATTTTTCTTCGAATGGAACACGTAAGAAAA
This sequence comes from Laupala kohalensis, assembly GCA_002313205.1. Lineage (NCBI taxonomy): Eukaryota > Metazoa > Arthropoda > Insecta > Orthoptera > Trigonidiidae > Laupala > Laupala kohalensis. The sequence goes on from NNCF01126512.1 coordinate 2,727,670, forward strand.
CTTTTGTGTTAAGATTTTCTTTAATCTCAACTTCAACACGTTGCCGGATGACTTGTTGTACATTACAGTTATTTTACGCCCAAGAAGTAGCAACATTTTCTTCAAATGAAGTATGTGTACTAAATCCGCATAAAAGCTACTTTTAAACAGCTTAGAACCTAATTTTACCAAATTTTCGATGTTGTAATATTCTTCATCAGGATTTCTTGTCATTATTGTATCCTCGTGCACCAGGTTCGGAAAGTTCAAAACAAAGTATTCGCCATAATGCGAAAGAAATGCAATATTCAGTTTTGCAAAGGTACTCTGTTTTTTAGAAGTCACACAAACGAAAAGTATGAAAAGTTTGTATGTCTTTGCACGCAAATTATAATAGCAGTAAAGTATGAAGAATGGTATTCTATTAAAAGTCAGATCTCTCACCAATGCAAGTTAATTTACTTTTAAATTTATTAGCGTGGGCGAGGAACAGATCAATTTTCTGCGCACCACATTCGTATGCTACTTTTTTAAGTAACATTTTGTGTACTGTGTGAAACGTTTCTGTTTTATTAACAATGAACATGTCTTTTATACCATACGCAATTTTTGAAAGGTTTTTTTGAAAGGCAATTTTTGAAAATTTTTTAATGTGTTGTATTGTAAGTTTTTTCGACTTGAAATTTTGTTAGTAAATTCTCTTTGTTACTGCAGTTCAGATAGCGTTTACTGTGTTGTGACGTCATTGTGACTGCCAAACATTCATCTTAGCAGGTTTCCTACGCTGGAAATAAGTCAGTTGGAGGTGAAGGTCGGGAAAAAAAACTTTCTTCCCTTGCGTGTGACTCTGACAAGGTAGCATGCTGGATTACGGTTTTTGATGCGTTGACTTCATCTGCCTGTCAAAATCGTTAGCTCGCTTCGGCATTTCCTAATATCCACTTATCTCTCGCCTTGACAAATGCGCCACTCATATACTAATTCACTATCATGGATTTGCGTTTTTTTTCCCGTTAGAATCCTCGAATACGGAAAGAGATACCTACATATATGTGTATTTGCTATGTGGAACTTAGAAGGTTACGTTGATCTAAAATGAAAAGTCATCCCTAATTTCTGTAACAGTGGTTTTTCTTTTAAAAAATACGAACCCTCAGACCTGTTTATTCCTTGCATAGATATTCCATTCCATTGCATCCCGAGATTCCATTTCAGTACGACGTAATAGAATTCTGTCTCGTTACTAATCACGGTATTTAATATTATAATAATAGGAACGGGAACACTTGGATTAAAGAAGCTCGGAAGAACTTTAATAATGTGATCTTTTGTCATTAGTATTTTACAGAGACTACTGTACAATTTATGAATGCACATTTAGAGCGCAAATAGAATGACTTGTTTCTCCTTGACTAGTAGTGGAATCTTCTGCAACCCTACGAGTCATTGCCCTCTAGTGTATATTCCGTGTAATATCGCGGAGAATTTTAATGAGTGGCTGTACATTTTGTTTTAATTTATCGGGCAAATAGAAATGGGAACTCAATATTAAATTGTGTTCTGTATTTTTCGTTTTCATATTTTACTGCCATTTATTTACTTTAACATGGTTTCATTTTATGTCAGACCGAGCGTGAAATACGATGCTGCCAATAAGCTTATTGTTTCAAACTCCAACACGCGAAGTAAAATGGACTGGGGTTGGGAGAATTTGTTTGTCTGTGAAAAAGTCTACCGACTTCCTAAGTCACGCGATTACGTGAGTATAACAGGTCACGCGCGTACAAATGAAGTTCGTTTCACAGTTTCTTTATTAATTAAAAGTTTTATTAATTTAAATAATTTCAAAGTTAATTTGTAAAGCTTCGATAATCAACATCTATCATTCTGCTCATGAAATTCGATATTTTCTTATGTCCTTTATTCTTACACTTACACTCACTTCAAAAAAATAATTAAGGGGGGTGCCCTTAAATATTCGGGGTACAAATGAACTTTTTTTTCCATTTCGCTCCTTCTTCATTTCTGACTATTATACTTTTTATCAATTGTGTAGGATTGTATAATAATTAAATCCTTTTTATACAACACAATGAACATATATGGTTAATATTTTCTTAGTAAACTAAAATTTGATTAAAAATTTCATACCTTGAAATTACTCCCTTTTTTAGTTTGGCAAAGTCGAACCCCGAATTCTCTCGAGTGTGATATATGCTGTCTGTGAATATTGTAGAAACCTTTTCTATGGACAGTGTTGTTTGTCATTTTCAACAATTTGTTAAAGATACTTTCAGTGCGTCTCAGCAATTATCATTTTACTTGTGTACTTATTAGTGTGGAGACTTTCTACAAAATTATCAGCGAATTTCTACAAAAATGTATTGCGTCTGATCATTCCCTTGTCAGTTGAAGTAACGTTATGAGTCAATGGAACAGCATTATCAATTTCGATGGCTTTTTTATTTTCAACGTAAAGGATATCATGGCGATTATAATCCTCTGTCTTGTCGGTCAATATTTTTTTTAATTTAGAGCGACGACATTGAGATCATTAGAGCCCTATCAATATCATTATTAGTGTTATTTTTATATGATTGTTTCCATAAGCATAGAGATGTTTTTCTTTATCATTGTTATAATAATAAGAACATTAATAATTTGTTGTGCAATTGTATAATAATATTATTATTGTTATTATTTGCATTATGGACTGGGCGAGCCAATAAATAGATTTCCAAGCGGTGAATGCTTACTTTTTTTTCTCTCGCAACTTCCTGATCATGGTTGGATTAATCGTCTGCCCCTTCCCGAATTCCGGTCAAGGTCACTAGCTACCGCATTCAACTAACCGTTTGTCTTGAATAGTTGTGGTATCTGTGTTGAATGTGCTCGAGAGTTCGTGTTGAGTCGATGGGAGTTGAGACCTCGATGAAAAATTTATGAATCCAGCGATGGAATCGATTTGGTAACTCATGTGTGGCACGCGTTGCTGTTTTTATGTATATGTGTTTCAAATGTGGTGGATGTTTTCCATGGCATTATGTTTTTGTATCAATTTTTTCAGCCGGAATACCGAATGAATAATAGAAATCAGACCTAGAGTTTTATAGATTAATAGAGATTATCGATATTTGGTAGAGTAGTGAATATGCTGGTGCTAATAAATATGTTTAATTTCTAGAGGAATAGACATTTGTAATTAGTATACCGTAGCATGAGGTTGCCGTATAGAAGTCATTGACCTCTACATGCGTGTAAATGTATCTCTATCTTGATCTTGGAGAGTCAACGGAGTCAGCGGCAGATTGTCTTCGGGATTCTTTTCTTGCTTAGACCTATTTCTGATTTTGGTACAATGTGATTATTAATAAATAAAAACAAAAAATTAGAATATAATGTTAATAGGACAGAAAATCGTTTAAACGAAATTTAAAAAGTAAAAGAGTAAAACCTGCTGCATATAGACGCATAATTAAAAATATCAATCATGTTTAATAATTAAAACCAATTTGAAAGGAAGTGTTGAGAGTTTCACGACTGGTTTGGTTGACTTGGTCATGTTTATTTTTTTAAAGTTTGAATATATGAAATACGTAGGAATCTGGTAGAAATATATAGGTGTTTGTATTGATAATTACAAATAATTAAATAAAAAGATAGCTCAATAATTCATTCCAACTGAGAAAATTGATACAAAGATTGCTTCTAAATATGAATAACTTTTAGTTTTGTAGAAATTATGAAATATATATTTTTATGTGCTTAATAACGGATGCGTTCTTTTCATCGTTGGAATTCACATGTAAGATGCCAATGCTAAAATGAATTTCTCGTCATCCATTTCGGCGTCTTTTGCATTGGACTGATCGACACATTTTCACAATAGTTAGTCTGTGCTGTTCTGAGCAACGTTCAACGCGCGGGCACTAACCTTGACTTGCACAGCGCAGGGTGTCAGAAATGAACAGTCTTACAATACGCATTGCAGCGATAAGCGTCTGACTTTATCATGCCTGACACATCACTGATCCTATTGGGTTAATTGAACTAGTGTACTAATATGAACAAGGTATCACATCCATATCAAAATAGTTACTCCAGTGATAATGCTGGTAGTTAATATGGCGTCATAGCTAGTAAAAGAAAGCAGTCATTAAGAGGTCACATTTTAATAAATGTCTTTCTTTTCCTGTATGTTATTCAGTAATACCTGGACACGGGTATTGGATTTGTTAGTATTCTGAGGACAATCGTTTAGCGTGAGTAATTTCGTCTCAGTCGATAATTTTCACACCTTGATTAACATTGTCCTCGGCTTCAGGTTTTTTCCATGAATATTGGCCTTGTTTTCCTAGCTCAAAATGTAAGGTGAATTTTTTCATTATGCTGTAATTTTATTTAAATATCATGTTCCATTTTTCTTTCGACCTCAATTTGATTCATCTTTTATAATTTTGCGTATAGGTCTTGAATAAAACTCAATTCTTATTTGCGAACGTTTCGACACCTATAAGGTATGTACAAAAATGACAGATGATTGTAGGATTATATTGTATATAGACGGTTGTGTATATTAAGTGTAAATGTTTCTTTGTTGTTTGTTAAATATATAGCCCTGATGAAGACACAATAGGTGTCGAAACGTTGGCAAATAAGAATGGAGTTTTATACAAGACCTATACGCAAAATTATAAAAGATGATTTATTTAAATAATTTGTATTATTTCCATAATTTTATTTTATGTCCTCTATAAATTTTCATGTTAAATGTAAAAATAGTTTTATGTTAGATTAACAGAAAGGAATGTGTTATTTGTTGATATATTTATTTTGTAAATTCTCATCAATTGATCTACGATTCCTTGAGACGTAATCCATAGTACTGTAAATGTATACCTTACAGACTTGGTTTTCCACTTCATGAACAGCCCTGCACGATATTCGACCATGACCGGTTGTTTATAGTGAAACAATTTATAGTTCATGGTCGGTTTATCTGATACACTAATGAAACAACATGGGATTTAATACAGTAATTTGCATAACTAACGAAACAGTTGTGTCAAGGTTTACTCATATTACACAATTTGTATACGTACTTTAACATATTTTGTCCATTTGCTAATTTTCATGGTTTTGTTCTTAGTCTCGGCAGTATTACAGAACTATGGGCGAAGACCACTTAATACATAATCTGTATTTTTGGATATTTTCTGGATTCTGTATTGTGTTTTCAATTCATTTTTGATTTCTTTGGTTGTTACTGTTAATTATTATTCCCAGGAATTGCTTATATTAACTAAGCATATCTGACTTCATAGAAACGTTATAAATTGGCCTACATTAAATCTCTTAGAAATTACTGAATCGAGAGAATGTAGCATTCTCTTCTTTGTTGCTTTTTTCAAGAACCTTACATTTCCTTCGATTTTACAATTTTTGATTTAGCGAGGTTCGCTTTAGTTTTGCGTATTGGGTTGAAAGTTCTCTCTACGGAATACCGTGAAAGAGGACTCGATATACGAAGTAAGTAGAAGAATTTTATGACGAGCAATATGGATAGCCAATCATTAAAATAAGGTCGTATAATTTATTCAATCATTTAAATAGTTTCATTAAAATACAAAATAATAATAATTGTTGTTTCATTATGTTGTATCATTTTTATTTCATTTAGAAGAGCAGAAAATGTGAGAACTTAATATCCATTTTTTTAAACTAGATAGCCCCACCCACCTCATTTTCGTTTCTGAAGAGGGTACCATATCATCCTCTTGTCCTTGAACATGATCTTTATTTTTCTACGTCTTCCGACACCGACCAACTCTGTGGTTTCAAAACAGGCAGAGGGTTTGTGACCCCCTCCACCTGTACAGATACAGCTGCTTAGCCGCTCCGCAACCATTTACTGCTACCTCCTCCATTACCTTCTGGAAACAAGCGAAGGTGACCTTGCCAGGCGCAGCACCGCCGGCGATCCTCGTCGGTCGTCGTCAGTCTCCTTCCCCACTCCTTGTTTTGCTGCCATCATTGGTGACGTTACCAGGGGTCCAGCGTAATAAGCTTTATTATCCGACGTTTAGCTGCGGAGGAAGTAGCCAAGCAACTAGGATTATCCCCTTAGGCGAATGGGACTTGCGAAATTGTTGCTTTCGGAACTTGTATGAGAAAGATGGTTCAGGATATAGATTCTTGGAAATATTGTATTTCCTGATTCGATTGGAAATCTTTCTTTCATTATTTATTTTGTATGTATGTATCTCGTTTCGGCCAGATAAGGACCACGAATGACGAGTAAGGCTCAGTTTTTTGTGTGAGTTTACTCACTAGACACATCGTGAATTTTACCGAGATCGGAGAAACAGCCTCTAGATTGCTGTATCCGAGTATTACAACTGCGGTTGTTAGCTGCAGATGGTGAACTTTTCATACATCACAGCTATTTAAACTGAGACATGGAAATGGAAAGCTATTTATCTTGCCCCATCTGGGAATTGAACCCGGGATGACTTGGTGACGAGCGATCACGCTGACACCGTAGCCACGGAGGGTATGTGTTCCCTAAATATTGAAATCGAAATTAATGTTAAGACCCTTCGAAGTAGAACAGGAATTATACTATAGTAAATATTATTCAGTTTGACTATCACAATAAATTTCTTCAATTCTTGAGTTATCCAGATCCAGTCCGGTTAAATGAGGTTGTACTGCAGATTGTTTAAAATAAAATTGTCACCTTCTGAGAAACAATTATGTGAGAGCAACATTTTCTGACAATGATTTACTAAGACGACATTATATGTAATTCTCAACCACAGATGGGTAATCAAAGACACAATTGGATCTCTTCCCTTCTGCCTTTGATGGCGGTTATTTCTATAGCATTCTCTCACTCCCTTGTGCTACATTAGTTGCGCGCAATATTTTATGAGCAGTCCTTTTATAAGAGCTACATTAACCTAAAATTACAAATGAGTTATTTGATTATTTAATTCATCACTGTATTAGTAAGAACATCTTAAAATGCGTCATCATTAGAAATTTTGAATGTGTGTTCTCGACGATTAATGAATTTGCACTTGTGACCATGTTTCAATCACCAAAGGTACGTTTTGTTATAGCCTTCTTTATGTTCCATGAGGAAAAATCCGATGATTCTTTACGAACTAACGGTAGAACTGAGTTGTAGACGTGTCTCACAAACAGAAGTATCCTGAGCGGTTCTTTACAGTATTTTATTGCACCTAGAGCTTTCTGATAGCAGAGATAAGTTCATTAGGGAAGATGGCTGAAAGGAATGCTAGTTTCTATCGCCGATTTCTTTCCTTCACGCGCGCACGTCTTGCAAGCAGACTGCAGTTGAACTGCAGAGCAAAAACCTGCTGTCGCGTCTCTCTACTATGAAAGGGCGTACTTCGAAGAACTCGAGGCGATCATAACCAGGAAGGACAGATGAATCAAGAGACGTATTTGATCGCACTGAGGTACCGAGTGGGATGATTTTGATTTGAGATGAAGAAACTTACCATCGTACTCTTCTTCTCAGTTCAACAATCTGTATGATTTTTGTTATTTTAATCATTTCTATGAAAAGTTCATTCCAATAGTTCCGGACAGCGGTGGTCTGGAGATAGCGACTTAGCTTCCACTATATTGCTGAGCGGAAACGCGTGGGCGCAAACCCGGTTGGACCGAACGAGATAAAGTTTTCAGTTGGGGTTTCCCTCACTTACTCCAGAGAAACGTGAATTCCATACCATAAGGTCCCTAGCAGCCCAACTATCTTCATCCTAATTCGCTCGTGGTTATGTGGACCTGAACATCACCATAACGACAAAAAATTTAAAAAAATGGAAAGACTAAAATTCGTGAAAACGCTGTACTACTTTTTGATGATGTACATTATTTCGTTCGCAACACACGTAATGAGTAACTACTGTCACTTTTGTCTTCTATTTGGAGATCTAGTTTCATCATATTTTGCAATGGAGGATTCAATTTTTCTCGAAAATATTTTATTTTTCTAAAATACAAAAGTTAGTTTTCATCTTTGGAATTGAACAGTATAAGGCATGACACTCATTAAGGAAGAAAGCGAAACACACATTCTGTTGAGGTAGGCTAATGATCAGGTGTGTCCTACATTGGACGTATTCGGTTCTTGCATTACTCCCTTCTTCGAAGATAGTGACATTCCTGCTTTCGCATGCACCAGGAGAGAAACCGCTACCCAGTGGCGCCAGTGAGACCGAAGAAAACCGCATTTTACCGCTAATGTGTCTAGTCTGGCGTCTTCATCGGAGGAAGAACTAATACCAGGGAAAATTTCTGAGGAATGAAGTTCAACGAGTGAAACAAGGGTGACCTCAGAAATGAATCTTGCCTAATTTCGCATTAAATCCACTTTCTGCGAGAACGACTTTGCGTCACGAATTCGTTCGTAGTGTGGTATAGGCGGATATGCACAAAAACTGAAGCAAATGATTTTACTCTGCTTCTCTGGCGGCGATTGGGAATGAAAAGTGAGTGGGGGGGGGAATACTAACAATTTTGTAACATGACATTTTCTGCATATTTCCACATTATGTATGATTTAAATAATGACATAAATCAAAGGAAAGACAATCTCACGTAGAAATTTCGTGCACTATAAGAATAATAATAATAATTATTATTATTATAACGGAGTCATCTCAACATCGATCTTTGACCTCGAATTTTATTATCGTCGTATCGGCTTTTAATTTCCGGAAAATACGACGTCGTGACGGCGTCGTTTATTCGGCGTCGTCCTTCGACTCGATATTGTAATGAATAATTAATTCATTACTTTTAATTGAGACTTATTCAGAAAAAATATTAATCAGGAAAGGATAATAAACAATTTCGCCCCGGAGGAGGTTGGGTTCTGAAGGGACGCAGTTGTACGACAAAAGGGAAGACTGGGTCATGGGCTGCAGACTCAAAGGTTCTTTTTGAATAACACCGTAAAAGTATCAGCCGAGGGTAGGGACATCCTACGCAGTAGCTCGCGTGGAACAAAAGTTAAGAAACGGAAACTTGAATATATGAAAGAAAAATTAACCAGATACAGTCTTGACATGAACTTCACAAAGGCAAGTGGAAGGATACTATAGAAATTTGGGGGGAAGGTTAGGGTTATTTTCAAGACAAAATCCAAAACCACAATCGAAGTTGTAGAAAGAAAACGGGGAAGACGAAGTCCATTAGGAGTAATGTCTATTGACATAGGACATGACAGTGGACGAGTGACTCTAACTGTCGAAAACGGAAGTACAATGGAAATGATTGACGATAGAGAGTACTTACCAGGTGACAGGAAAACGTTCGCGGAGAAGGATAGTCAGGGTTTCTTTTAGGAGGATAAAGAAGTGTCAATGACGATGGGACAAGGGACTTGTAGTTGATTAGGACAAAGAGAGACACGGGCAGCCGTCCTGTGTTAAATATAACCCGCGAAGAGATGAAGGCCACGGGATCGAACCGTGACGTCATGGAAAAGCACGGAGTAGTGTTGAAAATATAGCATTACTATTCGTCTACAATGAACAAACGTCTATGAGTTGGCCAACCAAAATTACTCCACGTGGAGTGTAAAGTTAATTGGCTAAAATAGAACGTGACGTCAAGAAGGGCGTGGCTTTTCTTACCAAGTTTTGGGAATCTAGTGGAGAGGTGGCTACTTAATGAGGAGCATAGGGGCGCTCAAGATCATTATTGTTAGATTAAGAGACATCATTCAGATATCGATATTAAGAACATTATTATTGAGAGTTCTTTTATCATTCAGATAGCATCTTTATGTATCACTAAGATTATCATCAGATCATTACGCGATCGGCTATCGGTTAGATTCAGATTGTTCTGAGAATCTAGTCTGAGTTAGAACAACGACTAAGTTTATCACTAACGAAGTAGGATGATCAACTCGATTTTTCTTAACTAATGGTTCAATGATCATTAGTAAATTGTTTCATTTTGATTGTTGTCTGATTTCGGCAGTAGTTCTCGGTTTGATTGGGTTAACTTTTCACGCTAATTGAATGGCGTCGAACTTTAATTACGCCAATAGCGTGACATCACGTTGAGTTGGAAAAACTTTAAATGGTTTTTCGAGAGACTACGCCAGGGGTCGACTTGTCTTGGCATCAACGCCGGCGACCAGCATCTGCAAGACGGAGAAGCGAAGGGCCTCGTAGTATCTGGGTCGTATCTCTGAGGGACTCGGCATGCCCATGCGGTTTTGATTGGTGGTCGAGCCCTAATGTCAATGGGAAAGGTAATTAGCATGACAGGCTGCGCCCTGTATCTTCGCTAGAGCGGCAAGTGGTAGTTGAACTAAATCGAGCGTGTGCTACGATGACAAGAACTTTTGTGAAATTTGTTCATGTGTAATGAATGACAATCATTAAATACAAGCAGTATTGTTATTAATTAATATTTGTAAAATAATTATGTCTCGAGTAAAGTAATGTTGGAAAAGATAATTAACCAACATTTTATTGTTGAAACATGTGATATGGTTAGTAAGCGTGTGATTTTGGGGGTAAATGTGGGGATACAATGTGCATGAGTAGAGTAGATAATTATGTAAATGTAATTTTTGATTAGCCAATTAAACCAATTTTATCAAAACTTGGTGAAGAAAAGATTTGTGTATGTAACGACATTAAATGGGCCGAATCCCGCCCTTTCAAATTTACTCGAATCATTCAGGAGGTGCTTCCTGGAGAGTTACTGAGTGGGCCAGGTAAATTAGATTACCTAGACTTACCTCAGCACCCTTCTATTTCTAATTATGTTACAATATCGATGTCGAAATACGTTGGAAGTCGGCTCAACGTCGGCGATTTCTCCGTGGGTGGTTATTACCACATCAAGGATGTTATGTTTTTTAATTCCCAGTTTTAGACTGTTATTCCCAGTTTTATCTTTTCTTTAAAAAATTGGGGCGGCTGCCCCCCCTCCTTCTCGCCCAAAAATTGTTTTTGTTAATGAAACTGTCGATTTTCGGTGCTACTTTGACGTCCGATAAAACACGAATGCGATCGTTTAATATTTATTGCATTCGAACGGACAAAAACTGCAAATTGTTTTAATGTTTTCCAATATAATACTTCATTGTGGGGCGAGGTTGTCTGGTGCGTCATAATGTCCGCATTTCTGTTGTTGGAAAACCCAAAAGTTTAAATATTGGTTTGCTTCGCTCCTGTTGTTTGATCAAATTCAATAAATGCTATTTCTTTGCATTCGTATTTTCTTGAGATTTAAAGCGGCTCTGAAAAACGAGCACATTTCCAAAAAATAAGTAATTAAATTGTCAATATATCTTACGATAATAAAATCTTCATTTTAATTTGAACATAACTGTATATATTAACCCGAGCCTCTTTTCTCAGGGAAAACCTCAACTTGATACGCTTTCTTATTGGAACATTCTGTAATGGTCTTTGTGTCACCGTCCTAGAAAATGGATTCTAAAATTTAATTACAATTGTTTTGAATTATAGATCTCAAAAATAAAATCACCATGAGCTTATCTGTAATATACGCCATGAATATTCTAATTTTTTATTCTTTTTGACGTCATTTGTGCTGTTTAATTGAATATCCAGAAACAAGATATTTTACTAGACGTGCATACGGGACCAGTCCACTGATCAACCTTATTTCATTATGCGCATGAACCAGACTCGGATGCCGTTAGCTTCAAAGTCTGGCGAAAAGCCAGCAGCACCGAAGCGAGGCGGTCATTATCGTCACCGGCTGCCGCCATCGCCAAGTTTTTTCATTTCTGTATATGGAGCAGGCAACATCAAAAGCTGTCGTGTGAAGCGAGTCCCGGAAATGTCATGGGGCACAAGTCGCGTGTCGCCTCTGGACTCGCGCTCCACAGAGGTGTGTTCTGTGGGTTCCCTACCGCTATTGAACGAGGAAGGTGTAGGATATTTGTCTATATATTTATTCCATGCCTTAATTTGGAAAGACTTCAGAGAATAGTAATATTGCTTTCATTCATTTTACTTCCGAGGTGTGTTCAGAATTCATGAAAGCAGATAGAACTTGAAAGACAATTATTGAAGAACTTGAAAGATTTTTATTAGGATGCTTTCATTTAATGTCTTTCGAAGCATTTAGGTTGTGATGAAATTTCTGAGAAATGTATTAACGTTTCTGGGAAATATAATTACAAACTTGCTTCTTTAACAAGAACAACTTAGAATTGCTTTTCGATAAATTTCTTATTACGTTTTGAAAAGTAGACAACATTCAAAGTTCTTGTCAATACGTTAATTTTTCCTATCGAGTTTTGCATTTCCTGTAGCGTTTGAATGTGAAATGTATCAGATATATCTTGGGTCACTCAACACTTTTAGAAGAGCGTAAAATGTTCAAGAAAGTGCGTAATACCGAAATATCCTCTCTCCGTAGATTCAATTTCTCTGTGGGGAAGGCAGGACGATTGTCCTAGACATGGACTTCAAAGGATGTGAATAGAGGACTGTTACTTTTTGTTATTGAAATTTTGATACTATTTTGCTGTCATTTATTAGTATTCTTTTATTTTAATAATTGTATTGGACATTTTATTATTATGATTATTATTAACTCCAAATTCCTCTTTTCTTTCAATTGATCTGTATCAATTGTTTTCTTTTACTAGTCTGATGTAGGGTTTTATCAATACTTTCATTTATTATGTGCTGAACCTGAGAATGTCGTTATCAATGAATTTTACTTTGTTAATTTAATAAATAAACCTTTGGTGGGCAAGAAGATTGATGGAGAAAAAAATCTTTAAAAGTATTGCCTTCAGAAATATTACCCTGAAGATGTAGAGTAACGAAAAGTGTGTATGTAATGAAAAGAACTTGTAAGATCATTACCTTATAGAGATTAGACTGGCTGATTTTTCAGAGTTGAAATGAATTATAACATACTCATGTACAGAACAAAAAATATTATCGACTCTGGTCTCAATATTGATTGAAAGTAACATGATTTAAAAATTAGGAGTAGTGTGGATAGTGTAATTAGTGAATGCTATAAACAAATCTAAACAAGACAAGAAAAATTGTTATAATATTTATATTTTTATTTGTGAATTACTGTTTTTTCAATATCATTCCACATTATAGTTTAGATTTTATAACTTTTTACAATAATTAAAAACCATAGGAATACATTTAAATATGAAAATACGTGATGAAATGTAATTATTTCATGTAACAAATAATAAAATCTATGCATTTATGAAAACTGGTTGAGACGTAAATTCTATGAGAGTACCGATTTACAGATTTGACGTGATAAAGGTATCTAAAAACTGAAATTTATTTGAAAGTTATTTTGCAGAATATGAGTTTACAATACTATTAAGTTCCTACTCTAAATTTTAGTCGGTTGTCTAAATTTATCGAAAGACACTTCATATAATTTCAAGTTACGTTTTCCTCGTAATATACAGTTTGGGAATTTGTTTAATGGAACACTATATGTGAAATAAATACTAGATAGCTGTTGTTTCTCGGTTGGTGGATATACATTTGAGGCGGCATCGTCCTATCGAATCTCATAAAAGTTTCATGGTTTATTTAGGATATTTTCCGGGATATTGTGGAATATATTTCAAACCCCGCTTTCTGTTGGAAATATATTTCTTCCCAAATAGCTCATAACTTCCCTCGCACTCATAAAAGCTCATCGGTAAAGCTAAGACTGGAACATGTGCTCCTAGAATTTTACGAGCTAAGCTATCGCGATACAAAAAATTTGCCTTTGACACTTGCAAGTATCGCATAGTATGCGATGTGTCAGTGACGTTATTGTCCCTGCTGCTCCTGTCAGAATGCTATGACAGTGCTATCATTTCCCTTTAGCAAAAAAATTGTGGTTCGGTAGATTGAACAACGTTGTGGACATCAATATACGTAATATACTTTCGTGTGAGCTCGCTTGAAAACGTTGTGAGGAAAACGAAATAAATAAGAACGCATAAAAAGATTTACATGTTCATATTCAAGAGCACAGCTCCGTTTTGCATGTGACTCTGCTCACTATACTACAGTATCTTTATATGTCCCAAAAGCTGACAGTGTTAACAGAAATCTCAATAGCTGACAGTGATGACTGAAGAAGTTAACAGCGTTTTATTTCGAGTAACGACTGCGTTAGTATAATAATATCTACTATCGACATTTCTAAATTATGTATAAATGAAAATAATAATATTTACTGTAATATTAGTTAAAATACTGTGAGTCATTTGTCTTGTGCGAGTGTGTGGCTTGTCTCGAAGGACGGCTGTGATGCTAAGGGAGTCTCAGTTTGACCCAGGAAGCGTGGGGATTCGTCTCAAGCGTTTCCCGTCTCGCCTCCCGGACGCCTCGTTGCATGCGTTCTTTTGGGATTGAAAGAACATATGTTCAAGGAAGTGGAGCTGCGCTGATGAGTTCCTATAATTGGATTTATTTATACTCCGTTCAATCTCTTATTTCTGTGGAAAAGTCTCTTCGGGAGGTTTTTCCGCAATATCTATGTTTGTAAATTACTTTGAGCGTCATACGTCTGTTGCACTGAATGTGGGAAAAATTGGAGACTTCCGAACTGTGTTCTTGAAAGATACTGCGTCACTATTATGACATTCCGAAATATCTTGATTCTCTTCACTAATAATGGTTTTCGGAAAACATCTCTCAGCAGAGTTATAATAAAATTTTGTGCAATTCCATTCAAATTTCCTATTGAAAACTGTTTTTTGACGGTCTACTTTCATGACCACAACTTATGGAATACTGTTTGTAATAAGAGAGCAATTTAAAAAAGTACTCAAAAAATGAATCCTACATGAGTTAAAATTGAAATTTGTATAGTAAATGATCATGATACGTATTATGTCTGCACATATCCAATTTATTTTAACATACAACTTACATGGAAAAAAAATTGTTCGTACACTGTATAATAATTTTTCCATCGAATTTTGATTCTTCTGTGGAAGGTTGTTAGTATTAAAATTTTGATGAGAATGCTGATACATTATTTAAATTATTATTAATTTTTGTTAAACTAGCAAATATAAAAAGAATCGCAAGGAATAATATTGTGGCAATTTTTGTTTTTATAGTGTTGGGCCGACATTTGTATTGGGAATAAATTCTTCTTGAGTAGGAGTAAATCGTGAAATGAGACGTTTATTTTTCTTCTATAAAACGCTTCTTCTTTGATTTTACCCGTATTAATTATGAAAAACATGAGTAAAAATGGAGTTACAAAGGAACTATCAGTGCTCAAGCGTATTGATTAAGATAATATTTTGCACTATTACATCATTTGCTGACAGAAAAACAAATCAAATATCATTCTGCTTAGCAAATCGAGTAAAATTGATGTCTCAAAAGTGCACAATTTAATCAATATCCTGTTTGACAGTACTTTTTGACCACAAAATGCATTTTAAGAGTTTTACCTACAAATCTAACTGAAACAGCACACCACAAGCCCATATGCGATGTGCGTAAGCTTTTTGGTGGAGAAGCGGGATTCAACCATAAACCACAACCTTTATGGTAGAGTTTGCTGCCACCAGCTTGGTTTCCCCAAGCAATCAAACACTCGAGTAATAACAATAAAACATTTAATTCAAATTAAATAAAGCTCTGAATATTTACAAATGTAGACAAACTCGCAAATCATAAATACAAGTTGTTATTACTTGATATTGCTATTTAAAAGCAATAATTACACACAGTTATAACTACTGGTGTTATGAATTAACTCGGAAATCTACCCAGATTATCCGAAGTTCAAAAAGTTCCAAGTTGCTATCTCGAAATAAATAACTGTTCCAAGCTATGTTATTCGCGCCTATAGCAGGTAATAGAATTACCGCAGCAATTCTCAGTGGTCTGACGACCAAACTAACCAAGTTACATGGTAAATAACTTGCGTACTTCTATACGCTTTCGCACTTGTCTCAAAGTCTGAAAACCTCCAGTATAAAAGTCACTTAGGAGCTGAAATCCCTCCAATATATATTGAGGCGGAGGTCACGTGACTACCTCTTCGCCCGTTTCCAACACCCCACCTCGGCTTGGTCACTCCTCAGCTTCCGAGAAAAACTGCCTTTTCGGATGAACACTATTTCTGTCAAATGCTGAAATATTCTATACACACTCATTTTCCTTCTCCGGGCGTTTATCTCAGTTTTGAGAAGTAAATGGGAACTGGTCAATCTCTTCACAATACGAGAGGTCTTAACGCGCACCTTTCCTTGTTTGGGTGGCGACGGGCATGGCTCTTAATCGCCTTTGGTATTTCCGGCGAGCACAGAGCTTGAAAATGTTATTTCAAAATCTGTACTGGCCACGATGTTACACTAACCTACAAATCTAAACAGCCAGCGCCACTTTTGAACATTTAAACTCGAACAACTGAGAGGAATCGTTGTAAACAGTTTTATAGCCCTACGTCCTCGTTCTAGTAATTTATCCTATAGTATCCGGAAAAATGCTTTTATCGTTCGTGAGAATTGGAAAGAAATAACAGATGATGGTAGTTATTGGCCTTCTTCGATGTTGATGCGGAAGCGATTTTCTTTGGTCGCCATCAAGTATATCATAGACATAAATTGTTCTTATCAAACGTGTCTATTGCACCGAGCGACAGCGTTGCCAAAACTTTACAGTGAACTTCCTTTAACGGACACTTCTTAATAGCGGACTATTGTCCATAGACAACGTTTTCACTCCACGACTTTCTATTCTACGTTGACCTCGACTTCCCTAAAGCGAACACTTCTCAACGGAGGCCAAATTTTAAAGGGTCAATTTCAGACATTTTTTTCTGTACTTTACAGATCTGGTCGTTGCTTCTATTTGCTAAGCAATTGAGTGTAATTATAACAATATTTAAGTTGTAATTCTGTTGAAAGAGAAGATCAAGCCAATATTTTGTACTGTGAATAATTACTCCATTATGTGAAGTTTGTTTTCCATGAACGGTATTGTTCACGTTGGGTTAATGCCTTAAACAGTGATCTATTCTAACCGGCGCGAGTGAAATTAAAATTTGTATATTAAAATTTACTGCGATATTGAATTAACAGAAATTGAAGAAATACTTGCACAGAATTTAACGATTTTCCCTTTTCCCGTGTGTTTAATAGATTTGCACAAACGCTTTATCTTTTTATATTCTAGACTTTTGAACCTACTTCGTCTCTTACAAACTTTATCATTGTGGTACAGTGTGTGCTACCTGCACCGTACGTCGAAACGGAGGCGTATAGTATCCACTGTTCTCCGTAGACATAGCTACGCAAAGAAAGAAATATTGTCCAGTCGTCCTAAGATTTGAGGTAAAATTGGGTCGACATTGCGATCGGAGAAATTTATTTTAGCAGAATATTCTGTGAAAATGCTACATTAACTTTAGTATCAGGTTCTTGGTAAATATTCCCAGGAAAAACTGAAGATTTTTGCAATATAAAATTGGTTGCTGAATTCTATACAACATTCTAAGAAAGTTTGATTAAGTCTGCAATTATACTTTGAACGACACAACGCTCATTCAGATTGCGACGAATAGAGCTAGAAAATTCCTCCCCATTTTGGACATCTTCGAGGGTAGTGGTTAGCTCAATGATCTCGCTACCACTTGTTCTATGGTTGGAGTTTTCCTTAGGGTGCTTTTATTTTTTATTTTTTGTGGGGGGTGGGGGTGATTTTCCAGATTATCTTAGGAATATCTCCTATGAAATCTAAATATTTTGCCCCAAGGTTTCGTTTCTTCCCAACTTTTCTCAGTTTTTTTGATCGAGATTCCCAATGTATTTCTCTCAATGCCGGAACGACTGATGGAAGGCGTTGAATGGTGGAATTCCCTGTGCGGGAACGATCTAATCCAGACTAATGCTCTGTTCATGATAAAGAAGCTTCAGGCGAACATCACACGTTTTCATACTGAGACCATAGACGTATCTATAATTTAGACCCACCGATCACTACTGTCTGTTGTCCGTAATAACGTGAGAGAGAAGATATTGTTTGGTATCGCATTCTCTCTCGCTCGTCTGCTTAGAATGGGTAAGATATTTGTGCGCAACAGTCAACAGTCAGAGAGGGAAAACGAGATCGCCAACCCAAGTCGATGTGCGATGAAGACACAGATCCCATACTTCGATTTCCCAACGGACAAGCGGTACACAAGATCACTGGGTGTTTTGCATATATCTATGACTGAGACCCCCGTAATTTTTAACAGTAGTCTCGCCATGGCGATAACATGGCGGTTTCTTGACGTATTGGATCGTGACGTAATAATTTGAGGGGGATGGAATTTATTTTAATAGAGATCATTTTTTCCTGTCTCTACTTGACAAGTAATTAAAGGGATGATGTATTGTTCTTCATTAACTGGAATTTCTCTTCAATCGAGGTCATATCTCTTGTGGGTTTTAATTTCGACAGACATCTGTGAAAGTTCTCAAATGGGAATTATTTGCACCGATACAGTTTTATAACACTCTCTTTTCACTAGGTATGGGAATCATTGAGGAGCTGATTCAGAAGAGTGAAAACACCGTTCTGTGGTGGCAGCGTCCCGCGTCAACAGTCAAGTTTCACGCGCATACAGTTGAAATCGAAATTCCCTTCGGTTGCCAGAAAGTGGCGTGAGTCAATCAGTGCGACGGACACCGCTGTCATGTGTAGTTATATACGGCTTTAATCCAAACGACCCGAGAGTATAATTCTACTACTATTAACGTCCATTATGTAATCTAATTAAATAAGTAATTAAAAACTTACGACCTTTTATGGACGAATATTATTTTTATTTTTTGTGAATAGAGTATGTTAGTTTGAATCCAACATCCAACAATGTATTGAACTCAATGCTGGAAGTTAGGATTCGATATCTGGCCTTGGATGAGAAGTGAGTACATGACTCTTTCACGAATACGCATATTTTATTTATTTGGATTGTTTAATAACGTACTATTGAGATCCTTTTTGAAATGAAAAATTTATCTCAGTACCTTCTCGGCCGAACTAGGTGGGATTTTCAGCTGGGGCTTCCCATCGCCTACTACAGATAAAGTCGGTTCGCTTCCATTAGTTTCCCGGCAACCCAACATCTCTCCTTCCCAACTCCGAACCAAGTCACGATTTGGTGGAAGAGCAGGTCTCAGGACCTAAACCTCGCCATGAAACTTGAAACAAATAATTATAAATAAATAATAGAGCTAGGAAGGAAGGATAATAAATACGACAGAGAAGTGACAACCGATTGGACATTTGTGTTCATAACCCATCCTCTGTTTATTTACGCTATTGAGACACACTAATGTTGGAATGCATATTGCTCATTATCCCTCATTGGTTTTTAAACGAGATGATTTTTTTTTTCAAATGGAAATTGCATCAGACATAAAAAACAGCTGGTTACCACTGTAGGGTTGACGAAAATGTGATCATGTTCAATCCTTTCTGAATCTGATGGGATGAGCCTGCTTCTACGCTTTCAGATCAATGTCTAATTTGATTTCAAGTATCAGGTTTCTTCAAAATATGAAATGTTTCAATTGTATCTTTATTTTGTCAAAAAGGAATAAATGTTGATAATAAATGAACTCAGTTTCCTGACGGGTGGTAATGTAGTAAGGGTACGTAATGAGGTCGGTTCCGGAAATTCCTCTCCTATTTAGGTATGATACGTTTTGATTCATTACTTTATAACACTTTTGTCAACAACACCTTCAATATCATCAATTAACAACAGTCACTGCCCGCGGAAATTATTCTTCTATTATTATTATTTTATTTCGTTAATACATCTCAGCATCTGCTGGTATAAATATGATACGGATACAAATCAAGCACACTTATTTACTCTTGGCCAAAGAATTTACGCACTATTCGTGGCGTATTCAAAATAGCTGCCTTCTGGAGAAGAATACACTTCTCTCCTTATACCGAGGATCTTGAGACTCTCATGTAGGTCTTTAGGGATCACACTAGTTGTCGACAACACAATTGGTACAACATATACCTTACTAAGCTTCCACATCTTTTGAATTTCATCACTTAAATCAGCATATTTCTGTTTCTTCTCAGCTATGGTGTTTTGGATGTTGTGCGTATTAGGTACTGCAAGTCAATGAGATATGCAATTTTCAATTCCTTATCGCGCAGATCAGGTCTGTTATTGGGGATACATCTATCAGTTATAATTGACCTGTCATAGTATAAAGATATGTTGTTGGAATCTAACACAGAGGTTACTTCATACTTATTATTATTATTATTATTATGATTCGTTACAGCGGTATTTTAATGGTATAATGCAAAGGAACTGAGTTTTAGGATCTTGAGACACATGTCTATACTTCGTCTTGTGATAGCCTATTATTGTGCTGTGTTATGTGAAGATTACTGCATAAGTTACTTTAATTTTTCGTGTCCTACTGCAAACCTCGGCTTGCATGTTAATATGCTTGCTAACCGGACTATCTTACTCAATGTTCTCATGCGCGTGTGAATTATATGTCTTCATGCTACATTGGAAGCGTGACCTAACTTTTGCGTCTGGTATTGAAATCAGCATGTAACACTCATTATGCATGGCAATTACCATGTGTCATAGAACTAACGAAACTCCTTGGTGCGAAGCGACGTACGTGTCAAATATAACGTTCTGAATTTTTCTTGGTCTCCATTAATCTTTCACAAGTTATTATGGAGTTACGTGATGCTGAACGATGATTCAATTTCCTAAATTGGTTTCATATGGCGCAATCGTGAAACCGGACCAACGGCATTTACGGTACTGTGGTCTAAGGAAAGATACTGGGAAGGAGTCTTACATTATAACCCATACGTAAAAATTGTTTGTATTGAAGTCACATTATTTTCCGTCGGTTAATCCTTCCCCTAATCGCGATATGGGCTGGTGCAATTTATTGTATGCACTTGTGTGAGCATAATTTATTGTATTTCAATATGTTGGTGAGCAATTAGTCAAAGATAAAGATATGTTGAAAGGAACTCATAAATATACGTGACATAAAGGTGCAGTTTACGCTAACATATCTTTGACGTGAAATTTGTTTAACGTTAATTATAGTACACAATATTCGTCTATAAACCGATGTTTTTCTACGTATAGAGATGGTGTTTAATTAAATTTACAAGTCTGTCGACCTATCATTCGTTGTAAGTTTTTTTTTAATTTACGAGTAAGGAATCGTTTCGAAAATTGATAAATTAAACGCGGGTTATATGTATTGAAGAGACGGGAGTTGAGTCGAGCAGAGTGAGATCCTACTTGCCCTTCGTATGTTGCCACGATTCTCTAGTCTTATTATCTCTCATAATATTAATTTCAATAAAATTAATTTAACTACTTAGTGTATTATAATAACATTAACTACTTAGTGTATTACAACTTTTGAGACACTCCATAATCTGCTGAAAAATGTAACTACATTTTCAGTCGTTGCTCACACCTTCCAGAAAAACACAATTTCTGTTACCTAATCTTATAAGCGTACAATACTTTACGAAAATCTTTGGAGCCAACTTTGGAAAAGTTATTAAGTACTATGGAGCTCTATGAGGTCTATTAGATTCTGTTTATTCGTGATTATATTTAGTCAAACTTTCAGCGTTTTAACTGACAGGGTGTAGAGAACAATTTTATTTGTATAAAGTAATTTGTTCATAAATATTTTATTAAATTTATAAAATATCTGAAAATCACATAATATCAAATATATTACATTCCATTTATTATATTCGTGGATATTTTTCAGTGTTTTAGTTAAAAGAAGATCAATTTCCGGTATTGATATTGTTATTTAATTTATCAACTTAACTTGAAACTGTTTGTCCTGACACACCTTGTATAGTTCCACCTTCTCTTTAAATTACTTTTTTGTGTACCGTTGATTGAATTCTTACTTGCAAAGGAAAGAGAAAAACCAAGCATCTAGCGCACATGTAGCTCGTAGTTCACCGCAAAACTCTTATCACGCTATGTTGTTTTTCTTTCTGAAATCTCGGCCCACGTCACTGGGGCTTCTGTCGGGTACATTACCATAACGATCTTTGCTGCTCCGTCAAATTCTATTTAGTTATCATAGCCACTATGAGTTCCAAAAATAAAATGTGCGGTATAAGATGATACTTCATTACGTTGGGGTGGAATCGAAGGATCCACTTTCATGTTCTTTCACTTCTGACAGAAACGTGTTAATACTCTGAGATTTATTACTTATCATCCTGGATTCTCTTTCATATCCATACAGACAAGGGTGTATTTACATTTGTGCCATCAGACTCATAGTTAAGGTATCAGTTGTCGGCCAATTCTTTCTGATTACCGTTTTTCCATACGGCAGGTTTCGAAATTTTAAATGGCAAATGTATGCGACATTTTTTGAGCATGTGCCGCGAGATTCTGTATTTGTAAAGAAACAAACCACATGGATCAGTTTAGTAAGAAAGAAGTGAGTTATATCTTAGTCATGGATTTTCTTCCATTTCGGGCACCGTATCCTTATCTCAAAATTAATTCATTCAACTTAAAAATTATAGAAAAACAAAATTTCGTCTCCGGTTAAATATTGTTTCTTCAATGTCACTCGCACCAGTGATAAGGAATCGTTAAATATTTTAGAGGATTTTAGAAATATAAATTTATTCTATTATTAATTTGTTGAATGTATTAAATCGTATAAAATTATAGTAAAATAATTTTTGTAAATTATTTACTTTATTTCTTTTATTATAAGTCTTCAAATTGTTTACACACTTAAAATTATAAGAGCTTGAAATATATGAAAAATATTAGATGTATATTTAAAGTTTTGTAACAATCTATTTTTACAATGAAAGTAAATTAACATAATTTAGTACTCGGATTAGATAATCGTGAAAATTAATCGCGGCGCAAAATAATTGTTATAATGAAAATCGATAATATATCGATTAATTTATGAAATAATCAATTGTTAAATGAATCACGATTAAATCATTATTCCTACCATACACGTCTTCAACTGCCCTTCGGTTCAGAGTTCAGATGTCTATTCTCTTCGTGGTCGTCGGTGTCATGGGCTTCGTAGAACTAGTCGACATTACCGATGTGATGTTGAAATTGTGTGAATAACACTTGTAAACATTTACGTTTGATGGAGAACAGAACTAATGTTGACCACTCATCAAGATAACGACATTAATGAAACAACTTAGTACATGAATAGTTTCCCAGTCGCCTGCGGGCAATGAGTGTGGAATGCTCAAGGACATTCATGCATCGCTGAGTAGAGGTATACTTTTCATCTCTGTGTACTCGAACTAGTTTTTACTGTGTACACCTTTTTCCTGGTCGAAAAACTGGTTAGGAATGCAGCATTTTCTTTTGTTCTCATTTGTAAGTCTCGATGGAAAAGATCTCGATCTGTCGTGAATAAATTCCTCGAGTATAAGGGAATTGATATGGCAGTGGAAGGACGTGATGGAACGTTCATTTCAGAAAAAGATTTTTTTATACCAGAAGAGTACGAATCCTATGATATTATCTATAAACTATTGAATAAAAATGTTACAAGATGAAAACAGTTTGAAATAATATCATGGAAATATTTTAATTATGACTTTGAGAGCTATTACATCTTAATGAAAGAATTTAGAATTCGTTAATGAGCAAATAAGTTTCGATGAAAAACATAAATGACAATATAGCTGTTATACTTCTTCTTAAGAAATTGCTCAATTGATGATTTCCGATATTAATTTTAAAAAAGCATAGGCCACTGATATATACGTGAGACTAATTTCTCAAGAAATGAAAATAAAGGATTTAAAATGTCATATGTACTGCTGACAATACTTGGGAATCATTACTACAGTGTATCATTGCTCTAGAGCAGCGCTGTCCAATTGCTGGGTGCGAAACTTTATTGCACGTATAATACATTTTATATCAAACTTTTCATCAAACGTTGGGGGACACAACTTTGTTACAAGTCAATGCTGTATTGCCATTCATTGCAGCATGAAAACATATCATTATACTAAATATGAAAAATACTTTTTTTTAATAGAGAAATATAAATTTTAATTTTCCCAGCTTGAAATAATATAAATTTGTTGATGAGAACCAAAATATCACATTGCAAATAAATAAATATGACTCATTAGTTTCATTCGCTGGGTAACACTTCGCCACACTCTATCCTGTACCGGTCCAATCAATCGCAAGTGTATAGAAAATGGCCCACGGGCCAAGATAATTGTAAATTGATCAGTGCTGTTCTTGCAAAACTAGTAGGACCTCGTCATGACAGAGTACTTCATGAAAATAAATATATGCTGAGGATATTAAATATAATTAGCACCTTTTAAGAGGGTTAACACATAATGCACGTAGTTCAGATTTTCAATGGGAAGACCGTGTGTTCTGAAGCTTTTACCGCACAGTTCTTGAAGAGTGTGTTTCGGTCTGTCAGAATTATTAAACGACCTTGCAGCATTTCGGCGTCCTTTGAAGTTACTTCGCCATTGTTTATACGCGACATAACGGATAGGAGGAACGAAATGGTTTATGAAGAAGACTACTTGGAGAAGCTAAGCATTTGTTGTTTATACGTGGAGGAAAGGAAACACAACCTTGTCTTCCATGGAAGATACTGTTACAGCATCATATAATGTCTTTCCTCGTGGCAACGAATTTTTTTTTTTCGAAATACAAAATGGTTTAATTTTGTTTTTGTTTTAACAGGTGTTTTATTTTTCGCGTGTCTTTGTTATCTCCTGGTATTTATATAAATCTCAATGTACTGTTATATTGAAATGGGTAATTAAATGTCAAACTTCTAGGTGGAGTAGAACTCTACTCGATTTGTTTTATTTGTAACATAGTCTATAAACTGAACAAAAAATTATCTATTTGTGCATTTGCACGAGAGTCCAAGAAAGGACAAACTTCTTATTCATTTTCTTTAATTTTTATTATTTTTTATTGTCTTATTTTTGTTTCATCCCGAGGGCTTCACATGAGTGGTTACAGAATATTGATAATATACATATAATATGAAACAATAATTACAGGTTAGCCAATGAGGTTCCTGAGTAAATTTAATACAAGGTTAGTTGTATTTACGTGAAGGATAATATGATATTTCATAATGTTGGGGATATGGAAGAATTGCAAACATGTTATTTGATATTAGCTTTTGGGTAGGTTTTCTTAATCCTGGAAGTAGAAGATGGGGTGCATCCAAAGGAATGGACATCATCCATATCAATCAATAGTGGACATATTTGGAGCTGAGGAAAGTTTTTTGAAGAATTGTGTTGTGATAAGTAATGGAGGTTTCGAATGGTTGTATCCCTAGGTATCGATGAATAGTGACATTGCGCCCAAACCATGGTGCTCCGGTTATTTGACATAGAGTTTTGTTTTAAAATGCTTCAAGTATGTTAAACGATTTAATAATCTTTGAAATCTGAAACCTTTTGGGAAGTATGACCATGGTGTTAAATGTTTTGAACTTATATTATTCCGTTGCTCATGGATGCGCGAGACACTCGGAGAAGAGTCTCATCAAAGAGTTTTGTTTTGTTTTCTTGGTTTCACCGTTAAAATGTTTTATTAGGTAATGTTAGATCTCCATTTCTATTTGTATGAATATGTAATGTTAAGTCTGACTAAAGTGTTGACTCTTACAATTTCTGTTACTCAAGGAAATAAGTATATATAATAAAATGGATAGGTGTTTAGATTTGTACTGAATTTAATACTGAAATAATATTATGGAAATTATTGTTTTTGAGTTTGATTGTTTTTTGTTTTTGTTTTTTGTAAATAAAAAAATTGTCAAAAAACAGTACAAACTGCGTATGACCACGTGGAGGACAATAAACTAATTTACACTCCGGAAACAAGCAAGGGACCATCCCATCAATTCCGATCAAGGGCCCTAAGGCAGAGGCGGATTAAAAAAAAATAGCATAAGTTCCTAGATAAGATAAAAAGTTAGCTGCGAGTTATAATACTAATAGAATGTCAATATGTTTGTAATTATACGCAAAAAATTACATGTACCAGTTATTATCGAACTGTAGATTATTCTGAGTATAGTGTTTAAAAATCATAAGAGCTGAAAAAAACCCCACTAAATTCACGATTTATTGTTACAATAAACATGCCCCTAGACAAAGCCTAGAGAACCTGTATAATAAATCCGCCTCTACCCGAAGGAAAAACAGAATTTATGTACTCAACCGTGCCGAAGTTGAGTACACATAAAACTAAATTAATATGAGCCATAAGACAACACATGCAAGAAAATAGTTTTTGAAATTGTTATAAATCGTTTAAAAAGTACTACATAATCTATAACCATATTTGATTTTGCGAAGTGTCTGAATGTATTTCTTGTCAATGAACTATCCTTTTTCTAAAGACCAAGAACCATAAAAGTGTCAAAATCACATAGTTCAACAGAAATGCCTTGGAGTTTAATAAAGGAAAGACTACTACAAATGAAACTTAAATTTATACTCACCTTAAATCCAAATGAATGGAATCGGTGCATGTAACCGTGCTTCCCAAGTGGCCTTTCTTTCACCCTGAGAAACCGCGCTATCTCGAAGGGTGGAGACCTAACCGCAAAATGGAACGTCGAGACGAATGCTGGTGCGGCGTGGGAGAGATGGTGAGTTGGAAAGCTCATATTTCGCGGTCTACTCTATCCACGGAACGGAGTTGTCAATGGCAGTCTCTTCAAAAGATTCTCAGGGCCACAGAATATTTCTAGCTTTCAAACCGAGTCTCTCTGAAATGTTTAATGTACCTGACTATTCAATTATCAGTCATGAGAACGAACGAGTGTACTTCTTGATAATTGGAAATCAGATGACACTGGCATGTGGTGTATTTAAGAGAATAGTTTCCAAATAATATCTTTTGACTTAAAGGAAATGAGGTTTAAGTACGCTAGTTCTTCGTCCAATGACGGCGCAGGAATGAGGTATTTCTTCTCATTAGCAATGAAAAAAATGGAAGTAAATAAAATTATCTATGGTGTAGTGGTTAGTGTTCTTGCTTTCTCCATGTAGTGCCTGTGCTTCAATCCCCGAATGAAGCACGAATGAAGCATGTAGAAAATACGAATTTGGAACTTCTGAAGGGCGTCTCATCTTGTGTGAGCAGATACAGGTCCAGTAAAAAAAAGACATTGCCCACTACCTCTTAAAGTTAACATTGGAGTTAGTAACATTGGAGGCTATCTGTGGATTGTGCTGTTGGCAAGGCGGTTCCGTTTTATCGTTTATACAAATATTGCACAGTCTGCGTGGAACACACCTAGTGTTACGAGTTATCTCAACCAGTGCATGTAATACGCAGAAATTATAATACAAATTTGTTTTACGTTTGCCCATAACATGTAAATTTAGCGTCCGAAAAATCTGGTAACACTTTTACAAAATATACTTTTTATCAATTTCAATTTTATCGGTAGAGAGTTCAGGTGTAATTGAGGGGGGATATAAACCCCCCCCCCATAGATCCACCACTGCAAACACCCACGGCCAAAACAAACAGAGACAAGGAGTGAAGGCAATATTTCGAAGATCTGAAAATGAGGATATTAGATTAGAATAAAATTAACTCTGTAAAATGTTTGTGCGAAGCTCATTCTACTGAAAATTAATACTGTGTTAATGATTCTCCGATAATTGTCGTTTTTGTTTTGTTGCGAGAATTTCCACTGGTTTCTGTGCGCTTTTTAAAATTATGTTTTTCATCTTTTGTTTCAGGTGAGTTTTTTTCCTTTCACGCCGATACGAAAACACCGCGAGGCTTCAAACGTAAGTTGTGAAGCTAAGTTCTGTTTTGGAGAGCTCATAATATCAATTTGTATTATGTACATCACCTATAACAGTTAATTTTGGGCAGAAGAAGGTAATTTATAAATTTGTTTCACTGGGATCTTTTTACACGAAAATCTTTTTCTTTTTTTTCTGCCTTGCACGGTTTTTGAGAAATTTAATGTGTGATAATTTTGTGGTGATTGGAATTGATTTGTTTGTTTGAAACCATGTTAAAGGGGCAATGTATGGAGCATTATCCAAATATCTTGTCATAGTCTTGTTGTGTGTATGAAGCTATCAGTGGTTAACGCGCTGTCCCTATGTTTGAGAACCGAGTAGTTAAGCGACTGCTGCGGAAGTTTGGCGGTCACTTGCGGAGAGAACCTGGTAAGAAGGGGTTTATTGCGAGTCTCGCTTTGAAGTCGCCGCAGAGCCACATGAAACGAACAGGATTCCAGGCGACACATGTCGTCTTCTCCTTCTCAAAGTGATTGTGCGGCTACTTTCCCTTTAAGCTTCACTTCGCTTCAATCTGCGTTTGTTCAACAGAGCAGGTTGTTGTTATTCCAGTACATTGCGGCCACAGCAGGATAATGTTTCCATGGTGAATGGTTGTTCTTCACGAATAGGGGTTCTCGCTTGGTAATGAGAAGGACAAGGAGACTTAGAAATCTGTAATTAGTCTTGATATGTCTGGTTATACTCAGACAGAAACTCAACGTTGTCCCCACAATGGACTACTTATAAAAGTTTGATGGTCTTTGGTCTATATACACAGAAACCTTCAATATGAAACGATTTTAGTGACTTCTTGCAATAGATGATGAAAGTCGAGTTGACTGATTTAAACCATTTGATTCTTTAAATTTTTTATCATAGTTATTTTCTAATTTTGTAAACCTACGATTCCGCATCCGGAGTCAGTATAAACTTGTCAGTGACAAATCGCGTCTTAGAAGACACAACTACCAACGTTTCGGCCATATTGCTGTAGCCTTCTTCGGGACCATGTCAGAGTCATACAGACCTAAGTCACTTTCCTACTCTGCTGTAAGATGGCCGAAACGTTGGTAGTTGTGTCTTCTAAGACGCGATTTGTCCTGGACAAACACGTTTATACTTTCTGATCTTATTTGCCAGAACTTAGACTTAAAAAAATGGAAATGCAAGAAATTATTGGTTACTCTCTATTGGTAAACAAGTACCAGTATTCAGTGTCTGTTACATCATTTCATGTTCTTGCCTCTTGTTACCTTACAATAAGATCAGGAAAAATATTTAGTTCGGTAATTTTTCGATGAGAGAAGAAATACACTTTTCTTCATCGTAGTCAGACATTTACCGTGTGCTTCCTGAAACATATTTTTATGTTGCTATTTCCTGATTAGATTTGAAGTGGCTGGATGCTAAGAATTAATAATGATTAACATTTTCATTAACTTTCTTATTTTCAATTTCATTCACGTTTCCTACTACATAAAACAAAGTTTTATTCTTTTAATAAATTAATTGTACTTTTTACGTCTAATTAATAAATTAATATTAGCTATTTCCAATAGGAATAACAATTAGCTATATCAATTTGTTACAAAGGATTCTGAACTAATGTTTCTATTTAAAAAATCCACTGAAATAATTTATCTATACATCAAGTGTGTGTGTGTATATATCAATCACTTGTTACCGTGTGTATCAACCAATTACGAGCGTCAATTCGATTTGCTACTTAAGTATTTTACGTGTTTCCCAATTAGATATGCAGTTGACGTATTACGCCTCAACATTTTGGTACATCTCTACCATTGCACGTTTATTTATTCCGTTTATATCCCAATGGCACATGTTGGTTCCGTTTGCACTTAACTGCGTAGTGAGAAAGAAATAGTGTATAGTACATCGTAGCGAGCTCGGGTCTGTGTGTCTGATCGACTAAAAATAGCGAACGTTATTTCATTACAGACTGCGCAGTTCCCCATTTTACATCCTACTCGTGTACGGAATGAGAGGTTACAGCTAAGCGTCGCCGATTCAAAGTTATGTTATGGAAGTAAATATGAGGCCATTACTTTTTTACTCCTTTTACTTAGATTAGGTTTATTGATGTCATTAGGTTATATATCTGTAATGGAGGCACTACGATGGAAGAATAATGGTATGCATCCTTTCAGGTGTACTATACTCGTCTATATTATAGAGGATTTTTTTTTTCAAGAAATATTTCCTTTAAACAATTTTGATCTTTGGTTTTGCGATAGGAGTTAGAGTTTTGTAGTGTTAATTTTTCTGCAATTTTGTTGAGAGATATTCTGATATTAATTTCGCATAACGAAAGCAGTGCGTTAATTGTTCCCAAAAGCATCCTACGATGGTATTAGCTCATTCTACAGCAACTTCTTTGAAATGTATGTTTTTACTACTCTCTCTGCATTAGAAAGAACAGGATGTACTACATTACAGTTTGTTTCGAATAATGGTCGTATCATTATAAATTTTAATGTTTCCAAATTATGTAAGGTAGTTGAGGTTGTTCTGTAATGGATTGAGTGAAGACTACCATTCTCTGGTGTGCTGGATTGTGGACCATGCCTAAGCTTGGGGTTCTAGACTATCTTTAGTTACGAATTTTCCATTTTTCTGGTTGGGTGAGATTAAACTGAACGTGGAATAATTATTTCCCATTTCCTAACCCTGGATTGTTTAACCATGATTTCCTTAATCCTCCTCGTCGTTTTGCGTTTTTAGGACAAATACTAGCCTTATAATCTGAATAGCTGTATGAAATACACCCTTCCTTCGTAAATGTTGGTGGCACTGTTATGCATCAATTTTTTAATCAAATTAGAGTACAGAAAAATTACAATAATTTCTCCTGTAGGTTTAAGTATGTTTTATAAGCTAATATTTCATGATGAAAAAATCTGGAGTGAACCCCTCTCAATTTTCCAATTACAATTCATAACAAAATCTCGTGCCAAGAAACACCAAATATAACATTAAAATTTTAAGAAATAGGAAAAAAACACTTCAAGAAGAAATAATAAAATAATATAAGTATGAAACAAGATTATATATTTCTGAGAACAATCGTTAGCAAAATATTAATCATGGTATCCTAAAATTCATAAAAAAAGGGTATTCTAATTGACATTGCATGAATTATATTCCTCATTGAACTCTTTGGAATAGCCTTATGGGCAGATTCAAAAAAAGCGCCTCCAAGATTCAACTAACAAATCAACTGCTTCTATGCACATTTCCAAAATTTTGAATATTAAGAAACCGGAAGTGGAGCGCAGTGTGTAAACGAAGTCGGAATGAACTGTCCAGAAATAGGCTTCTATTCCCAAAGCATTCAAAGTCAAATCTCAAGTTTGGTTTTGATACATCAATTTGTTCGTGAGTTATCGGGGGAACAAAACTTTTAACACACATACATGCATACATACACACATACGACATTGGACATTATCGCCAAAATTCGAAAATAGACTCTCCTGGAGCCAATTCGCAAAGATCTGAAGTGATCTCAAAAAAAATTTTTGACGATTACAAATCTTTCCTGAAACACTGTGTAATTGGAAAGTAAAAAAAATAATTTATATTCCATATATCCATTGTGCTTGAGAAATACTCTTTGAAACGTGATCGTGAACAAAGGTTATATTTTAAGAACACTAATTGTGCGGGCTGATGATTTAATTGGCGCATGACTCCGACAGTGAGAGAACTCGTTAGTGCGAGAAGTGGGTGTGAGATTCGACGTCGCAGGTCGTGGCCCCTTGGCATGTTGCACCAGGAACAGCTGCTGCTCTTGTTGACATTCGCATCCCCTCAGGGCACACGGCATCTCCCTTCTTCTGTATTCACAGACTACCAACCTCACACGCAAAGAGTAGACTCTGCAGGTGGGAGCCCTGACAGGTGGTTGTTTCTAGACTGTGAGACAAAACAATGCTTATTTCGAATTTTGTTTTTGTATAGTGATAGATAATTGCTTGTAGGTGTTTATAGTTGTTGGAGATCAGTCACTCGAGATCGAATCCTGTTGAATAAATGACATTTGCTCTATTGTCTTAACATCCATAACATGTCATAAGTTCCACTTATTCTGTTTTAATAATTATCATTCTTTAATTCGGGATTCAGAATCACAGAAACTTGGTGTTGTCGAAGATTATCGTCATTCATGTACCTCAAGGGATATTCTTTAGGTCTATTGTAATTAATTTACTTTTCTACCAGCTTATATTCCGTGCTTTGCTCGGAGCGTAAGTGACTTAATAAATTGAGGATAATTGCCTCCTAATAAATGTGTAAATTAATTAAATACTTGTATTAATAGACAATTTTTTCGTACATTAGTTGACTGAAGTAATTGTGTACTGCAAAAATAATTTTAAATTCACAACTGACAATCTTTCCTTATACTTCTGTCAGTGATGTAAAAGCTTAGAGAGTTCATGAAAAATCTGTGAATTTCCATACGGGAGTTATGGGTAGAAAAGAGTATACCGTCCCATCTAGGTATTTTCTGGGGTACATGAAGCTGCTTTTACTAGATACAGGTCCAGGCATAACGATTGCTTTACCTGAAATTAACGCCTAAGTAGTGTTCTGTAACATTTAATTTAAAAAATGAGACAATGAATCAGACTTCAACGTAATCTCATTATTATATATATTTTTATTTATTTTAGTTCTTCGTATAGAAAAAAACCCTATGTTATTCAATAAGTATCAAACATTCAATAAGTGTCAAACATACGCACCATCAAAATCTTAAAATCGTATATTATATCGATTAGTGTTTTTTTAGCGGTTACGATCTTCTCATATCTTTGATACTAAGTGATCTGTCCCATGCAATCCTTTTTTAAACTGCGATTCTCTCACTTGTTCTTGACCAGTGACATCAATGCCCCTTTTCCCTGATTCAAAGTTCAAATATTCTATGAGAAAATGATTAAACCCATAGCACTGAAACATATATGTAAGCAATACGTACTTAAAACACTTGATTTCATTAACGTTGCTGGGTTTTGTAAATATATATTTTTTGTTTCAAAAGTTTTCATGATGTCTTATGATCAGGGAAGGGCTCTAAGGACCCAGAGCCCTAAAACCCCAATAAAAATAATATGATCAGGGCTATGTTATGGGCTGTGCTGCAGCTGCCACAGCAACGAAGTACATGGATAATGTGTGCTTGAAAAAGGAGCAAAACAACGAGATAAGACAAAATTTATATTACTGACGACGGTAAAGAATACCTTTCTCAGGTAAACGATGAAAGGAATTAATGATCTAAAATACGTCCGGTATTTCTTCCCTCGCTTCAAAATGCGAAACGATTTAGACGTACAGGTTGTAAGGGTGTGCCCTAACAGTGAAAACAGGTCGAGGACGAAGGCGCGGTCGATTCGATCGTCCGTGGCGCCCTTGACCCTTGCGATGATCGGAGCACTCCTGGTCTCAATTCAGTACTATTCTCTCACAAATTAGAGTTCTTCGGCGATTTCAAAACTGTCAAGTTTAAAACAATCGTACTTGGGTGCAATGCACGCTGATCACACAGTGCACGCATCAGTGGTTTTCGAACCACCTGATGGCGATCGCAGATATAGTCAGAGCAAAATTTCCCTCTTCTCTCTACTCGTACTTTCACGGTTTCCTTCTGCGTCGTTACGTCGAAAGGACAGCAATTACTGTAGGATGTACGATTTTCTGAGAAGAACAGTGACTGGTTTTCCCCCCGTCCCGCAGAATCGGGTTGTCTGATAGGACACGAAAAAATACGTGTAAATTGTCAATAAATACTTATGTTCGACCAAATTAAGCATACCACAATTTATTAAGTTATTCTTGTTAACCTGATGATGGTACAAAAATTAGTACGTCGTGTACACAGTCTAAAATGTTTTAATATGTTGACTTGTTGCGTATGTTTTTAAAGTTTTATATCTACTTGTGACATGTGATAACAAGAAAATTGTGGTCTGTTTAATTTAGTCGAACATAAGTATTTATTGATTATTGCAGACGAAAATAAGAACTTACCATGTAAATTGTGTTAGTGGTCTCCATGGTTAGAAATGCATGGAGCTAATCCCAGTATGGAAGAAACTTTTGGATTAATTTTTGGAGATTCTCTAGGGAATATATTCTTTGAAAAATCTGTTTTCTTTTTTACCAAGGTTACGCTTCGTTTCAACTTTGCTCAGATTTCTGCGTCAGGATTCACACTATATTTCTCTCGATGTAGTGGACTCGCTCTATTTTGAGGGTTGATCCGAATCTCCGTATGTACTGGGGTGATGCAGTCTCATATGTTAACCCCTATGCAGTTGTGTACTACGTTTATTCTTGCACGTTACTTTTCGCGTGAAACTTGAATGCCCTCCGTGGATCATGCCGAGCACAGCAATAAACCGTTTACGTCTACCCTACCGTTTGTGACCCTTTTGTTCAGCGTGAGATTACTCGCTGCGGTGACAATGCCAACTCGCGATAACCTTAATTTGTTCTGCTTGGTGGCGCTATTTGTGCGGGGAAATGGTCACAGGCAAAACTATTCAGCGGAAACTGTCCCCCAAAAAGACACACGAGTGTGTTGTCAATTTAACAGTGTGGAAACGCTTGCCTCATAAAAAAATTGAGTTTGTGAGCAAAAGGTTTCCTTGTCATTAACTTTAAAATGGGTTTCATTAATTGCCTATTTTGTGTACTATGAATTTGTCTCCACACACGCACACACACACAGATATATATATATATATATATATATATATATATATATATATATATATATATATATATATATATATATATATATATATATATATATANAAATAATTCTAACTTGTATATAGTACCTTTTTTTCTTGTTATTTGCGACTACTATCGTAATTAATGAGAGTTATTGTTGCATCAGTTGCAGATTCAATTACCTTTACAATGTGGTTTAGTGTCATAGAGTAGTAATAGACTTCTGTCGGTGCATTATTATTATTATAGAAATCAAAAGAATATTGGCGTATAGAGTTACTTTATGAGAGAACTACGAAATTTGCATGTTTTGGGGGAAGATTTTAATACTCGAAGTCTGGCATTATCCCGCTCAGCATTTCAAAAGAATTGCGTCGTGAAAATGTAAATGCAATTACAGGCAAACGGGGGCGGTTTGAATGCACGTCTTTGCACGCTGCGTATACTGTGTCACACTGCGTGCGAGACGTGACGTCAGTTTCGAACGTATGTGACGTTTCTGAGATGGCGTTGCTGATAACTTCGTTAATTTCACTCTGTACACGGTTCTTTCAGGAATACAATGACACTGACATGACAAAAATTTTGTTCATGGACATGAATTTCCTATTTTCTGAGACTATTGGGTGGCGATGGATAAATTATTTTCGAAACACCAATGAATAGATATGGTTCTTTTTTTATTTAAAAGATACGTAACAAGTTTACACCTTCCACCGAAACTGTGATTGACGCGAGCTGCCGAAGCAAAGTAGTTTGCTTGTTATTTTGGACATTTTAAAGATGTTCCTTTGTTGTTTTTGTGAACAAGTTTGTACCTTTATAATTATAGTCTACAAATTATATGTTTTCACTACTGCTCTTACATTTACCTCGATGGACCGCAAAAGGACTTAAGACTTCAAGGTTGTGAATCAAGTCGTACTCAGTAGTGAAGATGTACCTCAGACACTACTCGAAGGAAATTTAATCGTAAGTCATTAAACAATAGATTAATTTATACGATTAATCGACGAAAAAGTATGGAATATTTTAGACCGGTTATTTTGCGTATCGATGAAATTTCACGACAATTTTGTCCGATTATTAAATTATGTTAATTGATTTTTATTGGAAGAATAGATTTACATAATTGTTTATAAGCATGTGTAATTATACTCGTCCTTTGAGGGATAATGAAAGAAGTTGGAAGGAATAAAAAAAAATACTTTCAAAATGCTCCTCGTTTCACTCAAAATTTTAAAACGTTAAGCAGGAGATCGCAGATATAATTCTTTCAGTATTTTTGGAACCTTATTTCGTGTTGTCTTGCTAATTTCTAATAAATCGAGATTACATCACAAATTGATATTATTTAATTAATATTCATGGAACATGGCTCCAGAATTGACCCATTTTTTCAAAAATATCATTTCCTTTAAAGTAAAAAAATACAAACTTTTTCAGGAGAAGATGCTCCATCTTATCAGCGTTTAGTCACATCATTACTCTTCGCTATGAACACCAGTTCCGAGGGAGAAGCTAGGTGTATTTATAGCTCGAGCGTATTGTTCTACCTGTTTGATATCAGGGTCGCATTTCGTGGGTAATGGGTCGCGTAAATCGATTACTTCCAACTAATTTCCAAGCACTCTAGCGAGGTGACTATGTTTGACCAACAATCAACTTGGAGCGTGTTTGTCTTGTACTACTTCATCGCAATCGAATTAGTAGCCACGTTTTGTTGCTTGGCTCGTACACTAATATGTTGTAAAAAGAACAGGCGAATGAGCGATAACTAGCCACAGGGGCGGTACAAAGTGTGTATGATAACATAGAAGACAATAAATTAATTTACTTTACGGAAGCAAGTGAGGGACAATCCCATCAATTCCAATCAAGAGCCCTAAGGTAGCGGTGGATTTATTGTTTCTTCTCCCCAAGGCCAAATTATGGTATGCGTCTTCGTCAGGAAAGATTAAAAATAGATAGTAACCTGTCATAATTATCAGAACGATATCAACAAATGTATATGTAATAGGATCTAAAAAAATATTATTTAGCAAATACGTATTATTATCAAATTATTACATTATTCGGAAAATATTACTTATAAACGGCATCATTCATTATTTCACTCTCTTATATATTTTATGCGTGTTTTGATGATTTGATTGTAAATACTGGGAATAATAATTTTGTTGTTGTAGCAGTAGCGTAAATAAGCGATTAGGAATTAGAATGAATGGCATTTAGTATGGCATGAGTATTTCTGATAGGAAATTCTAGTTTAATTTTATAGAAAGATACTACCGTGAGAATTTCGTATGGTTATTTTTTTTATCTGTGTCTTCCTGTAACCAGAATTTTTTAAACAAAATTGATAACCTGTCAAAACTATATTATTCCCCGAAGTTTGATGTATATTAGTCTAATTATACAAAAATGTACATTTTTCTCGAATCAAGAAATGTTAATTGAGTTACAAATTTCAAAAGACAGGTAATAAATAGGGAAGTATAGGTTAATAGTAATAAACAAATTACAAATTTTTGAAAAATGCTAATTACATACATATGAGTACAAACTTAAGAGCTGAGATAAGTAGAGTTAAGTAATCAAAACTCGATGAACTTGACATCATTTTTTATTTTTTCATTTTTGATGTTTAAACTTCATTCATATTTTAATTTTTACAATGTAAATAAATATTTTTTACAATTTAGCTATGAAGTGTGATAATTGTACATTACATCAATGGTGAATACCAGTGTCATAATCATAACAGAAAAACGTTTTGGAAACTTTAAACGGCCGTAACTCGAGAAAACAGAATACGCTTTTCTGCTATTTGTTACCGCAAGTCGCACATATAATTCTGTGGGCGTTAAATCGATTATTAATTTCCCCCCCAAAAAATGGTGGACAGGGTAACTCAAGAGTGGATAAAGTAACAGAGGAGTCCATTCTCGTCCCCCGTAATCGCCGCCATGGGCGTAAATCACATTTCCAGAGCAGGTAATCTCTAGAAATATCCAGATTCTCATGTCTAGTTGGTCGTCCTTGGTGTAGAGTTCACCTTGGCTCTGGGGCTCCCTAGGGAAAGCGTGGTGCGTGTGTGCTTCCTTTTTTTAGAGCACAAAACGAGAAGTAAAACATCTCTCGGGGGTCAGTCCAAGTCAGAACATCGGTGCCCAACACTTAACAACAGGCTGCTATTCAAAAGCGGCGATTCTCCATTTGAATGGAGACCCCAGATGAGAAGGTTCTTGCCAACGCGAGAAAAAAAGACGGGTCTTTTCGAAAGCAATTTTCTGTGGTGGCAGAGGTAAAGAACACAAGTATAACACGATGAGTGAAGAGAATCTTGAAACTTAAGAGGATGAGATCCCTGTGACATCGATCATCTCGAATGAAAAAAAAAACTTGTGGTGCAAAAGCATTGCACATACTTTCTCATTTACGTTTCTTCATTTGCAGCATAGAGTGAGAAAAAATTATACAGTGAAAGGGTCATTTCTGGCGTTTTATTTGGCCTCTATACTTCGGTCGTCTTCCAGTGATCAAAGTCACTAGATGAACTTATTACTGTCATTTATTTGAAATTTGAAAGTAAAATCAACATTCAGAATATTATTTCAAAACTTATAGGGACATTTCAGTCGTATAAATATCGTAGAAGTGTTATGTAAGTGTAATTTCGTTGTAGACAGTACAGATGGACAGGCAGACGGACGGACGTTATGCCAAAAACTACTTTTCAGAATCAGGGATCGCCAAAACGGATATTTCTGTCGAAATCTCGCTTTCGAATTTTTTCACGATTATAATACTTTCTATATACTACGTATATGAGAAAGTAAGAAATTATTTAATTCTAGATTGTGTTATTTTCTTACTTCCATTCAAATAATAAGCCAGTAAGCAGTAATAGAAAACAGTTCACTTTATAAGATATGTTATTAATTGTTGGTGCATGATATGCAATGACAGATCTTGTGGTAAGAAAAATGTATATAATATATCACAGATCATTACAACCTCAAAATTCAAACAGCGTGAACCGATATCAAAGGATTATTTACATTTCTTGCTGTATATTTGTCATCCCATTAAAACTGTACGCAACATTAATATTATATTCAACTTACCACATATTCGACTAGAGGATCTACGAAAATTAATTCGAATGTTTTCACAAGACTTGAATGTTGTGTTCTAAGAAAATTTGACTCAAAGAATTTTATTTTATGCCTTGGGTGTCATCTCTTCTACTTTCTTTGCTGTACACAACAAAAATACGCGTGAAAAAGTTGCAATTTTGATGTAATATCGTATAATACACACTTATAGTTAAATGTGGACGCGCGAATAATTAGTATCATGTCTTATATTTACAAACACTTTTTTATTGGTAGTCTTGACCGGAATTTTAGTTTAATTTTTTCTTCTCGATATTTATCAAAAATGTAAGTTTAAATTGTGTTTTAGTTTGAAAGTGCTTTATGCGATAAGGTATCTACAGTTAAAATTCGCCTATAGTCTCGAAAAACAATCGAAACAAAATTAATTGTCTGCTTCGGAAATAAATTATAAATAAAGTTTAAGTCAAAAGCAGTTACAAACTGCATATGACCACGTGGAGGACAATAAACTAATGTACTCCCCGGAAGCAAGCAAGGGACCATCCCATCAATTCCGATTAAAGGCCCTAAGACAGGCGAATTTAACATTTCGAGATATTCTAACAATAAAGGTAGTTCGGTACTTGTTCTAATATTAACACAATAGCAACAAATTTGTATTTAATAAAACATGAAGATTTCTTTAACTTAGCGTGTAAGTCGCTAATGCACTATAATTCTTCCTTGTTCCAAGGGCGACGTTTCCTCCCTCATGGGAATTAGATTAGTCTTTCTTTGTTGTGCTGGGAAGCAGTAAATGTGGCAGTGAGCTTGAAACGTTTTTGTATGCATTTTTTCCGTAATGTGAGAAATGCATTTCCTCTTTTGGTGCATTCTGAGTTAAATTGGTATAGACTGGACATGAATAATTAAGTCTTTAAATTGGCTGAAAGGGAAGCTTTTATTCGTTTTAATATAGTGTTTACAATTATCTGCTTTAATCACATTTTAAACGTTACTGGAAACAAGCGTTCTCTTCCTCTTTAAAGTAGAGTATGCTTGCGCCTTAAACCAAATGTTTATGGACGCGACTTCCCTTTTACCCTGAAGCAACTCATCCGGCAGAAGCATGATGTTCAGTACATGAAGAAAACCTCTTCGTTGACATGAAAATAAATGAGGATTTGATGTCATTCTTCCTCATAGAACCCGCGTAGCTTTTCTAGCTTAAGCATTGAAGACGTAATGAGGCTTTTCTCTTAAGTGACCCATACCATTTTAATTCTTTTTTATCTCTCGCCGAACTCAAAGGGAATAGTCTAGCATCTTTCAGTGCTTTTGCGCCTTCAGTGACAACCACTCCAAAAAAAGGTTAAACTATGATATTTGTAACCACTGCGACCGGCCTACAAAGCTACGAATAAGTCGGTAATTCAACAGAATGCGATCACTGAACTCTGTGTGCCAATAAGGCGGAAACATATTTTGCAATACAATACTAAATATTCGAATTGTTTTGTAACGGATTAATTATGTTATGTTGTATGAAAATGGGAGACGGTACCGAGATTGGAGCTCGGAACCCATCTCCCATTTTCATTCAACATAACATAATTAATCTGTTACCTGGTAGCGAGATTCACCGCAATTTAAGATATTTCTGTTTTGTAATGGTTCTGGTTAGTGGAAAACACAAATCTTTCCCATCACCATTTCAAGTACAGGAATTGTGCACAAACTACTTCAGAGATTATTGGACACAATTTAATTTGAAGTGCCAAACATAACCGTCATGCAGAAATCCATTATTCTGAAGACTTGCAATACAGTTCGAAATACCTTGCAATCAAAATAGGTAGTGACAACTGCTTCAACTCCCACAGTGGACCAATTGACCAAGAACGCTTCTGAAAGTAAACAATATTAAAAGTATAATAATAATTTCACGTTTCTATTGATCCTATGAGATGGTTGTTTTATATCTACCTCTCTTTACTTGTCTTCTTATCTTGATCAGTGTTGTCCACGTGCGTCAGGTAAGGTAATTGTGATATTCTAGGACAGTGAGCCAGTTATACTAAATTACTACTAAATCATTTTTTATTTCTAAAATTCTGAAATGTAATTTTTTTTATAGCTTTTTGCTATTTCCTTCTATTGAGAAGGACCAGGTTTCGACCGGTAGAAAGCGGAAATGGTAGACCTAGATAATATTTTCTTGTTTCTCCTGTAAATTCTTTGGTCATTATGTATACTGTGGGCAATACACACATGTCTGGGGCCGTATGTGGCCTGCATTTTGTCCGTTGGTATGCACTGCGCTTGAATAACAAGCTATCTTGTTCTTGAATTGTGGGAGAAGTTACTCCAAATAAACACGCCGTTTGCTGCGCTCTCTGTGTTTGCTGTGAGCTTTCCTGTTTTCACAATCACTGTCGGGTTTAGATGATTTGCGACGGGCTTCCTTCGCTATATATACCATGAGGTTTGATATCCTTTTCTTTTTTTCTTTTTCTTCTTTTAAAATAAATGTGCGCTTAACAGGATGCGCAAATGCCTTTATTTCCCCCAGTGGCGTAACCAGGATTTTTTTTTGGGGGGGGGCAAATTAACTTCGGTTTAAAATTTTTTTCGTGAAACTATGTAGACTACCATCTCGATTTTTTCGGATTAATTTCGTTGTAGAAAAATGAATATTCTTTTTCATGTACAATTATTAACTTGTATAGACTGTCATAGTTTCACTTGTATTTCGATTACGGTAACAATTTGAAGTCACTTTTATTTTATTACTCTAGGGTGGTAGTATGCGATGTCCGAGCAAATTGATTCCTTAAGGGTTATTTTGTTATTGTAGAAAAGTTACTCATGGAAAATTGAAACGAGCTCCTCAAATTAGTCTTTGATAACTTTCGAAAATTACCATTTTCCTAAAGCATGTGTTAAATTTGGCATTACGGGAACTCTCTTATCGGAGCAGTTAGTATAGCGTATCCAACCCTCCTTATTATCACAGCCTTCCTATAATTTTAAATACAAAATGGTGAGTGTTGAGTGAGTTTCATATATAATTTAAGTAGATTGAATAATTTCGATTTTTTAAATATATTGTCGCTAAAACAGTGCTGGATAGTTACTCCCACTTCAGTACACCCCTTGCCAATAAGACACATGCAGTAGCTCTAGATCAAAGAAAAGACATTATGGTAGTGACCATTTCGCACGTACTCCGGGTAAATAATCCAGAAACGGCGACAAAAATATAATAATCTTTGAAAACATGAAGGAGATAGATAGAATAGAAATATTTTATGTGACCTATTCAATAGAGTCATCATAAATATATTTTTCGATTTCATTCAATGCTTTGTGTCACCATTGATGACGAACAATATATCGAATCCAATTTCGAATTGGATTCCCGACTACGTCCACGTATTTCGCCATAAAATGTACAAAATTTCTCAGTTGTCTTGTACTCCATAGCTTCTTAAAAAATCTTCCCATCATCTTGAGCAGTATCCTCTCAATGGACGGGTGCAAGGAGTTTACTATCCGCTTTATCCGACAAGACGTTGTTAGAGGTTATCCCATCTCAAACAAAAACTATGAATTCAAACTCACTCGTATACTCAAAGTATGACGCCTCTTAAAGATTTATCTAAAAAGTTAACTAAGCCAAGAATGACGAAATATTATTGACAAAACATTGACCTCCCTTTGTTTCGCGAAAGCAATTCTTCGCATCACGGGCGCAACTTGACACCGCCGTTCAGTAAATTGTTTCACACTCACTGAGTGAAGGTAGATGAACATAGCTATAAATATGTTGCGAACGGCGATTGCGTGGCTTGGAATCGCTGAGGCTAATTCACTTTGTCCCGCATGCTCTAGTTCCGTACGCAATTTGAAAAAGGTTTACACTTTAAAAGATGCTATAGTTTGGGATGGAAATAAATTTCTCGTTCTTAGTTTCTACGTACAAAGTGACCTGAAGCTTCGCTGTGCGTTCGCACGTTTCTGATATATGTGTGTTTTGTGTGGATAATTATACCTACACTGGGATATATACTTTATAGCAGAATGTTGTGAAATAAATGGTTGTAGTGTTGGTTGGTGGTGAGGAGGTTCAATTATGGTTGCAGAGAGACGTGAAGATGACTTAATTAAAGACGAAACGTTCGCGATCTGATGAGTGATATATTTATTGTAACCTAATTTCAAGATATCATCACTTATATGTCCACACATTTATTAAGATAGTAAATTTGTAAGAGAATGGTGCCACTATTTCTTTCATACACAAAGTTAACCTACGGCCTCTGTGCTCGCGCTGTTACATGTGAAGCCACCTTCTGGCCCGGCTACACTTGTGAATCATAACAGTTAAATTAGGATTGTGTGCAGTTTCGTATTAATGTGTGATATTTTCTTACAAATAAATTTTGACAAAGTCACAATAATAAATTGAAATGCTTCATTTTCAGCTGTTTGTGGCACAGTATACTCTCTAGTAATTATTTACCTGAGTCAGGTATTCGAGTCTCTCTGTGATGGGAGAGTTTGATTGGCAAGAAGTAGTTAGTTTGGGATGGGAGGTTCTGATTACGGCCAAATGTAATTTCTGGCTACAAAGCGTTTCCCAACAGCTGGGAACCTTCCTCCTACCTCTAGAAAGGCTCTCCATTTCCAACGTGTGTGTTCAGCGAGTAAAACAGTCGCACTAATTTCCTGAAGCACTGTTAGTCGCCCGAATAAACATCCCACCACTTCACTTTGAGTCAATGGTTTTCTGCATTGTTCATGAGCTGTTTGATCACGGATATCGAATCATTCGTTTATCCAATGAGCTAACGAGAGAAACATGGTCATTTGGAAGCGACAGTATGTTTTTTCTATGATTTTAATTGCTTATTACATGGTTTCTATTTCTCTTGATCTGTGTTAAATAAAACAAACATACATTGAAGTCCATTTTTAACGACAAAGTGGTCATATAATGAATATAAGTTAACGATAAACATTTCATTTCTGCGCTAGAAATGATTTTATAGTAAAAAGAATCGAATTAATTAGTTTTTCGTGTGAATGTAAATTGCTTCAAAGAGCTTTTGTTAAATTTCGATGTACTAAAATGTTAAAACTATTATTCAAGTTTTCATAGAAATATTCGTTTGATAAACACGTTTATCATGGATATCCGAGTTGCATCATTTTGATATTAGAGATTGTCGAGTCATGAAAGATTACTACTTAAATTTCTCGGATAATATCAATATTATCATTGTAGTAGAGAATTGTAAGTTTGAGTGAGTCGACGCTACATCAATGGATTTCTTTATGCCCATTGGTCTGTAAATAAATCTGTCCACCATCTAAGCATAGTAGAATTGAGATAACGTTGGTGTTCAAATGTAATATGTAATTATAAATGTGTATTAAGTGTTGAATCATTTTCATGTTAGCAATGATTTGAATCACATTAATCCTCACTTTGTGTACTTTTCTTTCATCCCACACCCTTATGCCACTGGTTACTCATTG
The DNA here is from genome assembly GCA_002313205.1 of Laupala kohalensis. Lineage (NCBI taxonomy): Eukaryota > Metazoa > Arthropoda > Insecta > Orthoptera > Trigonidiidae > Laupala > Laupala kohalensis. The sequence goes on from NNCF01126512.1 coordinate 2,771,969, forward strand.
TGTTCTGGCATGTTCCTTGTCCTATCATTTTTTCTGTGGACCATGATCTCTCTGTTTCTTTTGCATATCCGCAATTACTGTTTCTCATCCTGTGATCTGTTCTCTTCACATGGATGGTTGCGTGTGCATAGAAGCACAATCATAGGCGTGAAGAGCAATCGATAGATTATGCAACCCATACTCCGAGCGCAGAATGCGTTCGCTCTATGCTGACTTGCATGGTAGGATGCATCGTTTGTTTACATGGCTTGACGCGCGTAATTAATTGTCCGTCGACGCCCCTGGAGTTTGCAGCTGGCTTGCTCTCTCGGGTCGCCTATGGACAGCTGATCATGACCTCAGCGTTCTTTTGATAAGCCTCTACTTATCTTGGCCTTCATTTCCGTCTTTCAAATGTGACCATATTTTCTTGTCACGGATATTATGTCTATCATTGAGCCTTTTTTCGAAATAAAAAGCCAGTGAGTTACGTTTATTGTTGTATTTGTAAATGGGAAATGTAGCGTGCTATTGAAGCTTATCTACATGGAACGTTAGTGGGTGTTGGGTGAAAGGCTATTGTAGGCCGATTAGCTGGGTTTACCAACTACTTGGCCCACGTGGAGGGGTTAGTAGGAGTTTTTAGATATAGTTGGAGTGATACTAGTAGGAGGTGGATAGAGGAAGGAGGGTTCACTTTTCAGTAGTCACAGCTAATCTGGGACGTTAATGTGAAAAGCTACAAAATTAAAAAAAAATTCTGGCCCACCGGAAATTGAACCCGGGACGACGTGTTGATGAGCTAGAACGCTACCACCTGAGTCACTTCACATTATCATTTAAAGTAGCTGGAATACATTTTATGGAATTTGAGTGGGATGGTATATGTTTCTCGGTTCACAACTTCCAAAAACTTCCTTATTTAGTGTTTGAATCTTTTTACATCATCGAAATTCCCTTTCCCATTACGGGAATATTTCGTGGTTGAAATTTTCATTTTTTAATACTTTTCTATGTTTTGATTTTTATTTATCCATTTTTTTAAATCTTGAGATCCTGAAATATTGTTAACACCTCGATAAATTACTGTGTGAGAAGGGGATTATTTGACATGGTGCTTTTACGGTTCCAGAATCTAATCTAGAGAGTTAATTCTGAATCAGTTGCATTTTGTAGAGGTCTGAAAAGTATAACTTTCGTGGTTTTATAAAAGCTTATATATACTTACACATTAATGAGAAAAATGTTCTCAAGAAAGTCGAGTTCAAAACGCTCTGAAGTTTAACTCGTAATTTGAGTAAAGCACCAAGATTTCACAATGCAAGTGAATCGTAAATAATCTCATATAAGTATAATTCATAGAAGAGACGAATAATCGTGGAGGAGCTTCGCTTGCGAGGCACAGCTCTTGAACTCCTGACGTTAGTTTATTTGGTTCGTGACGGAGACGGGTGCCGAACCCGGTTAATTTCATGTATTGTTGGGTAGTTCCACCGCCCTCACTAAGCTCTTCTTGCGCCAGCGAATTCGCTTCTTCCTTGCCTCTTTCTCCTCTCCTGTTTTCACCGCACCAAGCCATACACCCACCCATCGTGCCGCTCGCCGCACGCGCTCCACGCCCTGAATATTCAGAGCACGTTCCTCGCGGCATCGTCTTCTTCCCTGTGTAGCTCATTGTCAGTTTGACTAAGAATACATTGCGAAGATTCATAATCCCGGATTACTTGAAAAGTTTTCGTTAAAAGAATAAGACGTGGTGCTCTCTTCAGGAATAAAAGAAGCGACGGAGCTTTTTGCAAGATCCTAAAAAGATGTTTTCCAGGAATTGTCTTTTTGTTTTGATCAATGTTTCTGCTACCAGTTAAAAACAATTTTATTGAAACCATTAACTTCCAGTATTTTTTTTAAATTTATGTATGTTGACACTTTTTATGGAATATTTGAGAAGTGACGAAATAAAAAAAAGTGTTTATTCGTATTTTGCCATCAACTTTATTATAAAAATTCTGACTATTAACCAAATTTTAAGATTCAATTTTGCTCTGTTTTCAAAATTTGTTTTATCAAATAATATTACTTATTATTTGTAGAAATTATGCAGAATTGTCCTAACCGAACGGGAAAGTGAAGAAAATATATTCCAAAACTTCATGATTATGACAAAAAATTTATATAATCTAGCTTTAGACCAAACATGCCTGAAAGTCTCGCACACCTATCTTTTTTCGTGAAATTTGAAAGAATCAATATCGAAAAAAATGTTATTTTAGAAAGTAAGTGAAATAAACCTTTTCTCTCTCTCTCTCTCTCGAATCAAGTGTACTATCGGTTCCTGTTTTTGTATGAATTTTTCGTGTGATTTAGTTACTTCATTTATTTTTCAAAAGGAGGCGACAATCTCCAGAAAGGAGGCGATAACCTCCTACCAATGAAACCATAGAGTATCTCTTTAACTTTATTGTTAATTTTTTGTACTGATTCCATCCAAATTCGTTTTCACAAATTCCGGTTCTAAATTTTCCTCCATCTTGAAATTTGTCGACTTGGCTGCCATGTATGAATTCGCTTTATCAGATTTCATTACTCTCACAATTTGTTAGTACCTTCACAATTTCTGTTGCTATGTTTCTTTCTGAAAAAATTGAGATTATATGTTTCATATACATTGCACACGAAAAATCTTTTATTCATACTTTTCAAGAACTATGAGAATATTTTCGAAGTACAGAGATCAATCCAGTGCGTAGTATCGAAATAACACCAAATAAAATTTCCAAATAAGAAATTTCATGTCAAAAAGAGTCGAGTTGATTATATTTTGGACACTGAGCTGTAACTTAAGGCCCGCAACTGCAGTGAAACATTCGAAGATCTTGCTAAAAATTTCGCGTGGGATCTTCTTCATTTGAAGACTTCATCCTCCATCTCCACGGTACTTTCGTCATTAACTATTTACTTCCTTAAGAAGCGCGTACGCCTCTCACAACTGGTCTCTGAAGCGTGGCGTAGAGTCATAACATGAAACATTAACCTGCGTCCATGAATTCGGTTAGAGTGCGTCAATGAAATGAAAGTTACTCGAACATCTTGACTCGTGTGAATTCGCTGAAGAAACTACATTCTCGTTTCTTTTCCGTCTGCCATCCACTCTCAGATTCTTCCATCGCATTCCACAAACGGGTGAAAATCGCACTGCCGGTCGCAGAACGTAAATTCCTAAGTGATGTTTTAAGGCGTGAAGTATTAATGCCACGAGGCAGAGAAGAGAATTAACGAGAAAATCCCTTTCATGGCGTAAAATGGAGCGCTCGTTTGCTAAACCACAAATTGCTTTATGATGGTGATGTGTTTTGTGATATCACTGCGGTTTTGTAGTTTTCACAGTTACAGTTTATATGAATACTTAATATTTGTAGGACAACGATTTATCTCTTTAATTATAAATTAATTTCACCCACAGTAATTTGTTGTTAGTGAATTATTGGTTTGGAAAAGTGTTTAATCGATGTTCATTTCCACATACGATCGACCATAAGTAGAATGAATTAGTTACACATCATAATCTTTTATGATGTGTAACTAATTCATTCTACTTATGGTTTATGTAAACGGTGAATATGATTAGTATCCTAATTACTTTCTAGTCTCTCTGGTTTCCTGGGTAGAAGAAAATCTTGGCGATTTGAGATTAGCGATATTGACCGCACCAGAAAGAACTTTGGCACATCTGCTACACAGATAGTCTCTATTTTTAATGTATCTTATGCCCACTATCTTTTACGCGTATTCTTCAATAATATTTTAATATTGTTTCTCGTGTATATAACCTAAGCAATATTGTATGGCAAATTCCATTTTTCATTCCACCTTTAGAACACTTAGAGAAATTCCATGAGCAATATTTTATGTATATTTATATGGCTGATTTCTAACTACTAAATTTTATGTTAGATATCTTTTACTAGTATTTTTAACCACAAAAGGGTTTTTTAAATTTATTTTTAACCTTTGAATCATCGTACTTCGGGGGTGAAATGGGATTAAATAAATATATTTTAACACGTATTTTAGGGATGTCACTTGCTCACGACTCATTTAAATGTAATTAGTGGAAATCGATTTTTAATTCTGAAGTTCATTTAAGAGATATTAAAGTTCAAATGATGGAAATGTTCAATGATGCTGGAAATGAAACATACAGCGTTAATTCTCGACGATTATCAGGAATTTTATGTCGTTCCTCTCGGCCATGGTTTCATTAATTTTCAGAATGATTTGTAGGTGTGTCTCATAGTCTTCATTGATACTGCAACTGGTAGTTAGAGGGTCAATCCATTTCAAGTGATCCAGAAAAAAAAATAACTCAGAAAAACTTCATCTTTTGTGTGTTTATAGTACTATTGAAGAGTTGAAAAAAATAATTCAAGAAAATCAACCATGTCTGATTTAAAAATGGCGGCCATTTTCGTTCTTCCGCGCGCACAGGTTTTGACCTTTGTAAGTGTGTACGTAAACTTTAATATCTCAAAATTGGTTTAGTCTAGCGCCTTAAAATTGCTGACATTGTATTTAGCATATTCTACGCTACAGTTTCAATATACATTTAATTTCTGTAGCTACCTGCGTCTAATTGATTGTACATCTTGAATTAGACGTTTGAAAATGCATGAATTTGAGTTTTCGAAAGCAATTTTCTAAACGAAAGGATATAGTTTGTCTTAAATCTTTTTGTGCATTTACACGCGTATACATAGATTTACGGCTTATAACTCTGTTGGTTTATAATAAAAATATGATATTCACAGGATTTAAAGATCTCCATGATTATAAACTACTGTAAAAATTACAACTTTGAGATTTAACTAGAAGCAAAGATATTACTTTCCAAATTTCGCTAAAACTTTTAACATTGGCATATATGAATAGCCAACTTTAAAACCCGGGAAACGCAACAATATGCTCCTATAAAATATAAATAATAATTTAGCAACTAAGTATCAAATATAATAAATAATATTGTTATAAAAATAATCTTGATAATTGTTTATAATTTTATTGACAAATTATAGGTGTGCTCACACTACTCACACTTTATCAGAGGTGCTTATCCTACAGTAGTGATATTTTGACAGAAAACTTTTATAATCACAAGTAGATGGTGATTTGTTTCTGCTGTAATCACCAAATCATTTGATTACGAAAATCCTATTGTTATCCCAAGTCTAATTCCAAGACAAATGTAAACCAGAGAATCCGTGAAGTTTAATTAACGAGAGGACGTGTTTAACATTTGTGTAAATGTGTTTTCGAGCACATGCAATGGAGATCTCTCCATGCGCAGTTAGAAGGGAAACTCCCGTTTGCAGGGAAGTCTCGTGGAGCCCTTGTGCTGCAGCGCAGCGTCTGTTGGAGGGAGCCAATTTCGGAGACGCAATTACGCCCCGGAAGCGTGCCCTCGAGGCGCTCTCGACCACTCGACGCTCACCCTGGACACCTTCCACCCCCACCCCTTTTCTTTTTTTCTCACTTCGATAGGGTCGCAGGACATCGATTTCCACCACTGCAGGTGCTGACTTTGCCATGTGTTCGAAGCAGTTTGAAGAATAACACCGTGGCGGAACGTTTGTGGTGACGTTTCGAAGTAGACTTTTGAAATGTCGTGTTATAGGCGTGGTTGCGTATGGAGGATCTGGGGCATTCCATACTTCAGTGCTCGAGTTTGACGGTCTTGCGCATCTCCCAATTAGAGTTGACAATGCATCAATTATCACAGAGAATACGGGAATTAATATGCGTGGTTAATAGTTTTCGGGGTTCGTAATAGTTTCCCTCCTCTTCGATTTAACCCATGTTCTTTCAAATGACACTTAAGTAAAGTACGCTGAATCGACGAAAACTTTTTATTTCCTTCCTTATCACAAATTTGGAGCAGAATCCCGGTTATTCGAATTAATTGGGACCGATGACACCGGTTCAGATTATCCAATCGAACGATTCAGACAATTTGGAAGTATTCGAAAATTCATGATTTAATAATATATACAAGAACAAAGACCAATTGTACAGACGTTATTTGTGGGTATAATAGCAATCCATATTCTATAACTAACACAGTACACTATTGTAAATGAATATCGATTCTATTGGCGAGTTGTATTTTTGTGCATTGAAAGAACTGCGATTTCCATTTTGGATATAAAACAAAGCGACATTTTTCAGAAAATGTTCAAAAGCTCGTGAACTCTAAAGTGACATTGTGCTTTTTTTCACAATATTCTCAGGCTTATTTACCCAGTTTTTCCCTAGTTCATTAAACAGTGCGCGAAAAGAATTTTTTTTCTGTCATAATGATTCATATTAAATTGATCGTTATTATTCTCCTCGTTGAAGGTGAAGTCATGATTAAAGTATTATTTTATTATTTGTATTAAAATAGTTTTAGAGGTATTATTAGTACATATTAATTTTCGTATTTATAATAAATGTATTAAATAATTTCTGTAACGTTATCTTATAAATGTATCTTATTATATATTGTTTGAAATGAGAATTTAAACATATTTTTTTACATCAATTTTATACTAGGGTCTTTTTGCGTTTGTGCGTAATTATCAATTTGTGGATCTCTTATCTGCAACGTGAGGGATCGCGCACAGATTATGAGACGCAGATTTACCTTCTTTTAGGATTAACTTGGTTGACTCAGTCACTTACTATCATTTTGAATTAATGTTATCAAATTGAATTATCGCATCTAATCTTACTATCATAAGGCATTTTATTCATTAATGTTGGGTATAATAAATTCGTTAATAAGCATGTCAATATAAAATTATATTCGTTGTGAGATTGTAAAATGGAAGTGATGTATTATGTGTTAAATATTTTGAAAACTGACTCTGCTACATAAAATTGTACCTTTTAACAGTGAAGTTAGAGATAAAAGTTAACAAGAATCAAGTACGATCTTATTTTAATTTTATTTTTGTTTATTTCATAAGAAGTCGTGTATTCATCAAATCGCGTCATTAACTCCTTGAGTATTTTTTTACTGTTTCGGGATGTCTCTCCGCCCCTGTCTGCTCCAGCGAATTGGCAAATGGTTGCAGCAGTCATAACGAAATTCTCGTGTGCCATTGAAGGTAATCCAAGCGTAGGTATAATTAAATCACTAAATTCCTAAAATCGGCATAAATAAATAGAGGAACATATTCTTATTGTGATTTCAAACTTTGAAATCATACCTTACTGGCCATTTAATAATTGCAATTATAATTGGTAAAATAAAACATTGCGTCTATGAAGGAAATATTTATTTTCAAAGAAAGACCATCTTTTAAATCACAAAAGTTATGGAAAATTACATTGATTTGCTGTATATTTTCCGGAGTATCTTATGTAATTTTATCTATTGGTCACCCGGAAAAGATATTTTACTTTTTCCGAGATAGACGCATGCATCACGAAACCGTTGTGCGAGTCCGCTATGCTTTTACATGTTCTTATACATTTCATTAGAGTCAAGTGAGTTCCTGGATATTATTTGTACTACACTATTCACTCGAATATACAAATTAAATCTTGTATTTATTCATTGTTAATCTTATTGTTGCGTTTTTAAATAATTGGAATAAAAATAAAGAAAACAATTATACATCTCAGTGATTTGACAAACTTGCATTGCTGGTTCCGCCTTAACTATTATTAAACTGCTGGTGGACTTACAGAAGATAAACGTGAAGTTGAAGTTTAACAAATTCTCGGGAATGTGAAAATTAAATATTTTAAGTTTCAGTCGGGGAGGGTGATGACGATCGCCCCCTTCGCCCCTCCCGTGGAGTCACAGTTGGTCGTAAATATTTGGAACCATCCCCAAGAACCATTCGGTAGTTCGGACGGCTGATTTGCGCGCCGCGCCGCCTAGGAATGCGGACGAACGTCGCGACACTGTTTCTTATCAGCATCTGCGATGACGGAGGCGGCTCGATGCTTAGAGACTGCGCTACTTTCAGTCACGAACAGCGTGTGTCCGGACGTAGATCATAGATGCTTCTTCATCTCGCAGTTCGCGTAGCTTCCTGGAGCATCCTCTCTTCCATGTGGCTTATCACGGCAAGATCTACGCATGAAGACACCGTGCTTTCCTGATGTACGCGCCCTGGTGTTGCCAGTGTTTGGCGCCCGTAGGGTGCGTATTAATCTTGAATCTGTTTTAGTTTTCAAGTCAATCAAGTGTGTGGTATGTGGTTGAAATATTGAATTTTACGTTCTAGGTATTGTCTGCTAAGAATACCTACCATCTTCTAATATCTATTTGCTGTGGTAGACATTAAAAAACAGTGAAGAGCAGTTTGATAGTCTAAAGAAACAGTTACATAATGGCTTGAACTAACGACTTCGTGTCATAATGTATGAATGCCATATTTAGGAAAAACAAAAAATCAATTCCTTAGGGTGGACTTCTTTAATTGAGATGCGTTAGAGAATGATAGTGAAGTATATTGGGAATCATTAGTCCTGTGTTTATACGACATATTGTTTTTTGCAGAGGCATTTGCTATTTTTAAGGTGTGTAGAGACCAGAGTTTAGCTAGTCGTTAACTGTCAACATGTTATTTGTCAGAACAATGGCTTTGTGCAACGTCAACAGCCTTTAGGTGAGAATTGCGACGGACCGGGACTCGAACCCGTGACTTCCTGCTCTGGCCGCAAGTGTGCTATCCACTGCACCACCCGCCTCGACTCCCAAGACCGTACGCAACCTGCGCCTGGCCTGTGGACGTTTTGAATTCCGTCTTTGTTTCTCTTATGGACTTAATCCTTTTATTCTACGTGCTTTAATGGAAATGTAATAGTAATTGGGGAAAGAAGCTCATTAACGTTGTAGGACATAATACTGCTTGGGTTGTGTGGATACGAATGAGATTACAAAAGGATCTTGGTAATGCGATTCTACCTTTAAGAGAATTTAATTTCTTTATGGCGTTCAGAAAACAAACTAATATTCTCATTGTTCTTTCAAAATACAACTTAGAGAATAGGTATCATTAGTACCTGTCATTAATTTTTCAAAATGGTAATGAATTTTTTTTTAATAAAATATTCTTCGTTTTTATTTATCATTACTGCCTTATTATTTCACCGTTGGGATTATGTGCAACACCATACTTCCCGTGAAAGAGGTTCTAATGGATTTATATTTAATTCTGTAATTATTAGTGGCGCGTCGTTGTATTCATTTTGCGGTATTAAGTAAAAAGACAGACGAAGTCAGCTACCCCTTATAAATGTAAAGTAATAATTTGCACTGTTGACTATTTCGACGAAAACTTTTCTCTACCACCAATTTTGATGTTTTACGAGAGTTTACGGACGAGATAAACATGGTTGATAACTTTTAATTTCAATTTATGCGATAGTTCTCGTATTATAAACTTTGGAAATATGTCTTTCGTCTAAAAACGTCAAAGAAAACTGTTTTTATTCTACCGATCGAGAATGTGAGCGAACCACGAATAAACTTTACGCTTCTTATCGGTCATCACAGAAATAGAGATATAATATTGATATATCTATAGCATTTGTGTGGTTTTTCTGTGTTACTCAAGCTCAAACAAGTCCACATATATTCTCTGATTATAAACAATTTTGTGTGTAGGTATAATATTAACTACATGTCATAAAAATATTATACAAACTATTGTTAAACTATATATTGGGTATTTTTTATATAATTTTATTGAAGTTACTTTTCTGAAGCCGCATATTAGCATTACTCATTACTCTCATGCAATGAAGATTTGATGTATTAGATTATCTCTTAATGTGTTTTATTTCGAATATTTAATAGAAAAATCACAATTTTTCTTGTCATAGCTCACAAGCACGTACGGACAGCATTTATTTTATCTTTTAGAGTTTAACTAAATTTGTGTGTTACAATCAATGAAGGAATCATTTTGTTTAGTATAGCGTGTTACGACTATGCGGTCTGTTGCTTCATTTTGTACTTTGAAGCGTGAAAAATTTAAACAGTCATATGCGGCGTTTCAACAGAAAAGCTCTCCACGCTTCTGCTTGTAGTTCGTAATTAGCATGTTGCTCACGAGCGAGTTGAAAGAGCTTTTCGTTTCGAGGAAGTCAGACTTCAAACAATCTGCTTTGAGCTTGTCAGTGAAGTTGACCTTAGCAGTTGTGTAGAGGTGAGAAGATGGCGCTTTCTGCCACGAAACGTTATTGTTCGTCGCTGAGTGTTGGCAACATAGCCTTTTAGGATTTACAAATTGCTGACAAATATAGTATAGTCGTGTTTCCTCAAATGTGTCAGCTGGGTCGACAACAATATTACATGTATCTTTTTGAAACGAAACTTTAACGCGTATAAACTAAATTGTGAAAAATAAAAAACCACTACTACCACCATTGCACACGTGCATTTTATTAAAACTTCCTACGATTGCGTAAATAAGTGCGGTGAAACGTTCTGTTATATGAACTCTATGAAAACTGTTTGTAATCGAATATTAGTTGAATAAACTTGTTTTCTTAAATCAGAAAGTCGGCATGAGGCGTAATTCGATATTATCTTGATTTGTACACTGAAACTTTTTATCTCGTGTTTCAGTTTCTCACTTGTGAAAATTGCGTTATTCAATACTAATAAATAGTTTTATTTGTCATTGCGAATATTTATTATTAATTGATTTTATTTTAAGTGTAATAAACGTTACATAAACGTTTTAACGCCTTTTTTACTATAAACCAATATTATATAAACCTAAAAGTAACCGTATGCATGCCATAGGAGGTACGAAGTATGGACCTATAAAATAAAATTGGTATAGAAATAACACTACACACTCCATGTAAAAGTAAATTCGGTATATACAGATCCTATAGAAACCCAACATATTCCCTTCGCTGTTCCCTTCTTGCACTGTTATGCCGAAGTACTTTAGATTATTTGAATAACCTGTCGTTACTTGTTACTCAGAAGTTAATTATTTCAGTTAGGCAGAAATCGTTAAGCTCATTCGCTGTGACCCAGGCGTGTATTAAGGACCACAACCCATCACCATCCCTTATGCGAATTGGATCCATATATTTCGTTGAATCATAACTCCTCATTTGCAAAATGTCCCTCCCTCTTCATTATTCCTATTTTTAACGCCATAACACTCTGGACACAACAACTCTCCGATCGCTTACCATGTACTTCCTTATATGTTTTTTATGATACTTTACTTATTCTCAACCTCCGGTAATTTTTCTAACTTCTTGAATACCAGAGGTCCATACATTGTATATTTACCATTGTTTGTTCTACTAGTTTTTTAAGTTGTTGATATTGTCTAATAACATAAATATTCTCAATATTTTGCTAAAGAACGACGAAGAATACAAGATATACTACAGGACCTAGGCATTTATCATTGGGTTTGTTGGATATTTTTCTTATTTCGTTACGTTGAATGAAATTGTGTGAGGAAAATGGAGTTTAAAATTTTTATTGTGAATCCTTCTCGCGATATACTGAGGTCCACGACAACCAATAGAGTTCAAAATAATATTCTGTTCCAATATGTTGCTTTTGTGGTATGTGACTTTTCACGGGTCCAAATCCAGCATTTCCAACGAATGAATCGGGAAATGCATGGGAAACGTGCGTCAGCCGAAAAACTATCTTGCATGAGTACAGAGTGAGCGAGAAATCTCGCTAATCCAGATTCGCTCTCACAACTTCCCGATTGCGAGGAAGCGATTTCTACTGTCCTCCACGTGGTCATACTCAGTTTGTTCTGCTTTTTTGACAATAAATTTATTTATTTATTTACTTCCCACTTTACGTTTATCCCCATGCGTCTCGCTTCATCCTACAACGTCTGGATCCCCTTGTACCAATCCATTCGAGACGCAACGTTGCGTCGTGACCGTATCGACATATAATCGCTGAGAGTGCTACGGACGCACGCACCGTGTTGTTACGAGGGATTTGTTCTGAAGCCCAGCTGCTCTACTTTTGATTTACAGAATTAACACACAAATATTTACTTTTTATTGTGAAAAACGATTATTTTCAGCACTTTTATCCAGTGTCTCTGAGTCGGAGGGCAGTGGAGGACAGTTTAACTTAGGCACTTCCAATGATAGATGAATGATGTTTTAAAATACAAAATCCGTAAAAATTAAAAACTTGTCATTAGAAGAAATAATATAAGTAATTTGTCATATTTTCGGCTCAGAGGAAGGGCGGCAAGAGGATCAATTTTAATGTGTATTTTACGTGCTACTAGGTATGGCGAACCTTCTAATAATGTTGAAAACGGATTGAAATATTTTCGTACGTTTATGTACTATACAGATCTACTTATTGGTTTTGACGGTGGGAAGTACAGGAAGAAGGGGTGGAGGACGAAGGGGTCCTCCAAATTCGAAATCTGCCCCAAACCCCCTAAATCCTCTTAGCGACCCTGCTCATATCTCCCAACCAATCGCAATGGACGAGTTGAATATTTCGAAGGTATATTTATAGTTTACATTTTCTGGTTTGCTCGTAAAACTTCCGTATCTCGGTGACGAATGAAACATTCACTACCTATAATACGATGCTTCTGTGTTATTTTGATAAAGAAACCTAGGTGATGGCATGGTGAAGAGTTCAGCAGGATCTACATAATGCGTAGAACAGCCACTTGTTTTAACGGTACATTGTCGATTTGCGTTTGGTTTGGAGAAATATGGTTGCGGAGTACAAGAAGTGTTCCGTTCTATTGTCGTAGAGTAATTTTATAGTTGTTGCGATAAAAAAGAATTGTTGGCAAATAGAAAACGGTTTTACAAAACTAAATGTAGTCAATATATCCGAACCAAATTCTGGGAAAACGTCATGCTACGCGTGATATAAAAAGGGTTCTTTTTCTTATAAGCAGTAAGAAGCGCTACATCACTTCTTTATACCTTGGTTGTAATACTCTAATCATTCTGTTTGGAAATTTATGACTCTCCAAAATGTCTTTCAACAAAAGCATATCAATTTTTATACCTTTCAACTAAAGCGCACCAATAAAATCGAACTGTAAAGGACAGGCGGATCCATAGAGCTCAGAATTATAACAGGTACACAAAAAAGAAAATTGTTCTGAACCAAAGACTAACCTATGTATTCTTATGTATTTTGACGCGAATATCCGAATATAAATTCGTAGTTGTTTTATCACCCCTCCCCTAGTTTTATTTAAATCACAAAAACACACTGAAATGCAGAAGAAGAAAAAAGAAAACGAAACAAAAATTGGTCTATTCGAAAAACTAAATCTGTTTATCCTTAAGTTACGTGACGCGCCGAATCCGAATTCGGGGCCAGAATTCCTCCATCACCGTCTATTTTTCTTTAAACCGCGGGAATCCAGCCTTAAATACAAAAGAAAAAAGAATAATGGGGATGTTCATTGGACTGGATCTAAGTATCTTTATGTATTTTGATACGCTATATCCGAATATGAACTCTGAAATTTTCCATTAACGTACAATTTTCTTGAAATCGCGAAAAACCGCCCTTAAATACACACAAAAACAATTCACACATAAATTGGTCAGGTCCCAAGACGAGACCTATCTATCCTTATATATTTTGACACTAAATCCGAATCCGGGACCAGAATAGGTTCATCTCCATTCATTTTCCTTTAAATCAGAATTTTCTGTGTTTTAAGGACGGTTCTTTGCGAAAAAAAACCTTGGGCGGGGAGCAATTATGAATTCATATTCGAATTTAGCGCATCAAATACATAAGGATACATAATCTAGTCTTTGCGTGAGCCCAATTTTTATTCTTTGTGTGCCTGATCAATCTGCATCTCTATTGAACTTTATTAAGTTTTATTTATTTTTCACACTATGCGGATCGATGCACATTTTTTTTTTTACATTTTCGATGTTGAACAGGTCAAAAAAGTAGTTACAAACTCAAAGTAGCAACATTCGACGATCCCTTAATTTTTCTATCAAAAATTCTGCTGATACAATTCCTTTACTTCCAGTTCAACTATCAATTGGAACAAGAGAACAATTTCCTCCCCATGTTATGTTGCCGATATCGTTCTTCTCTGTTTTGCTATTTTCTCTGGGTTTTTTTCGTGAACGCTGCGAAAGTATTATGAGTATATCGGGCAAACTGTTTTTAATAACTATATCTGCTTTATAAAACAAACATTTGCATGTGCCTTGCACAACAAGTACAGGAAAATGATGAGAAGAGACAAAGGACACAGAGCATCTTACCCTCAAATGTAAACTATAAATATACCTTCGAAATATTCAACTCGTCCATTGAGATTGGTTGGGAGATATGAGCAGGGTCGCTAAGAGGATTTAGGGGGTTTGGGGCAGATTTCGAATTTGGAGGACCCCTTCCTCCTCCACCCCTTCTTCCTGTGCTTCCCACCGTCAAAACCAATAAGTAGATCTTACCCTTGGAAACTATATAGAATGGAAGTTATGAAGAGCTATCCGGAACATCAAACTATTGTACTACGATAAAGTTTTCTCTTGAAGTCCTAATCAATAACATAAATCAAGAGTGTAAATTATTTTATATTTTACAATACTAATGAGAATTAATTATTGTGAGAGAATCAATGTGGTGTGCATTTTAAAATTATTATCTTACGCAACTCAACATTGATAACGTTATATTACTTGGTTGTTTTCAATACATGTATTTTTTGGTGGGGCTTTAGGGCTCGTCAACATCAAAGGTCATTAGAGCCCATCAAGACATGTAGACGGGATCTGGTTAGTTTAAACATTTTCTTGTGAGGTCTGTCTATTAATTTAGTTGGGACGTGTTCTGTTTTTATATTGCGTGTCGTAGAATTCCAGAACATATTTAAATAAAAATGTTCTCTTTCGTTTACCTCCTTTGAGAGTAGAAATACTGTAACGCGCCCTTTCCTTTGAACAGAGCTCTTGCTGAGACTCCGTTCCAACGCTGGAATTATTGATGCTCGAAGGTTTTGGAGAACGATCGCAAATCTCTGCTTTACGCTCACAGATAAGCGCGCAGCCGCTTATCAAAGGACTAAGGGCGTCTAGGTGCATAATAAAACGATCCCCAGCTGCCATCGAGCCACCCTTTTGTGCCTTGCTCTCCAGCAGTGATCGTTTTGCGTGTCATATTGAAGAAGACGATGTCGTGATGGTCCATAACCACACTTATATATCCATTCGTCGTCACTCTTACCTTTGATCCCATGAAGTATACTCCGGATCTTCAAAAGTTCTTTGCGATATAGTTATAATCATTTTCGTGACTTGTCATCTACATATCGTATTATTTTATTTACGCCATACTATACAAGACAACATTTTAATAACCGTTTTTTTCTTCACCCCATAGTTTGATCAGGGCTTAGTTAAGAATTGTACATTCCCATGACTTCAACCCGGCATGGAAAATAATGGCAAAGTGTTGATTATTGATGAATGAGGTGAAGGGTGAAATTATTTTAACATAAATGCTTACCGAACTAAGTTCTTGAACCAGTGATCTTCAACTTAAGGCGTACGGATCTCGATGCTTACTCCTCGAAGTAGATATAATGCATTTTTATTCTACACTATTCAATATCGTTCTATCGCGATCTAGTATATATTGTACGATCTCTAAAATTAGCTCTGCTTTTTGTTCTCTATTTGATCCCATCATCCAAATCTTCTCCTCCTCCCTTCATCTTTCCTGTGCCTTTTTCAGTGTCGTGATCAGAGCTTACGTTGCGTATGGCTAACGTTCAAGGGAAGACCATGTAAAAGTATATTGTCAATTTAAAACCATATCTTATAATACTCACAATGCAATACTACAGTAACGAAGTATGTAAATGAATCTAAAAATGTATAATTGTTTCATATTAAAATAATTTTGTAATATTTACATAAAAAATTGTATCATTTGAATGAACATGTTCCAGTTGCACTTTTCGTCCTCGCTGGTTTGAAAACGTACATAGTACACCTTTAAATAGCTCGAGATATATTTTCGATACAAATGCTTTGATTAGTGTTTGATGTCTCATTTTTCATGAAATGATCATCACTTTTCAACAATCTTTGTGGTATAAATAGACGGGAGTTTGATGTGGTGACTATCATATCTGGTAAACTGGTCCCCTCATTCCTATACCCATAAACACACTGGGTGATTGATCTCTATTCGGACTCTTTGTAATTATTCAAAAAGATAAGAGTGAACATTTAGTTACAAAGTTTTTGTTGTTATTCGATTTAATGACAGAATGAGATTTGAGAAATCAGAGTTATTTATGTACCTCTCGTTCAATGTTTGATTGGAAAATAAATGAAAGTATTGGCGCGAAATAATTGCGTGGTTTATAAATCTTTGAACAAAGCAATAGAAGCAATTAATCATGTGAGTGGTGATCGGAAACTGTGTGACATTATTGTTTTGAAAGCGAGATTTTACTTCCGAGGGGGACTAATCGTGGATGTGTTGTACGGGTCGTCTGATGGAATTTTGCTTCATGAGGAAAGACAGACATAGTACATTAGTACGAAAGCCAGTGTGTTTTCTATTCACACAAGCAATCTTCGTGTAGTGGAATGATTTCTACGAAAAAAATGGAAAGATTTCTTCTGCTACTTAAATTGATGCGTTGGAAAATAAAATGATCGGGAGGAAATGATATTATTTTTGTGTAACTTATGTTTTAGTTAATAGAACCCATTAGAACTAAATAGAACTTGCATATAAGATGTGTGGGTTCTATTAGCTAAAAAATAAGTCTTAAAGATAAGATGTTCCTTTTTACTAAAAAAATTAGATTGGATTTTATCTATTACATTTGAAAGCTTATAATTGAAAATTAAACGAGAATCATTTGTTGAAATTTTGTTTGTATTGTGTATCGAATTATATTGTATTATTTTAAAAAAAATATGAATTTGTTACATTGCCTTCAGATATTATTGTGAAGTCTTTTGCATTAATTACAGTAATGGAATCAAAATCCATGAATTACATCATTGTCTCGTATTATGCTAGTGCCTATATTTCTCAATACTCGGTATTCTTTTTTTATGATGTACTGAGGTAATAAATTTTTGTTCCTAAAAGTGGACTTGTCACAAAAAGTGTACTTATTGAAATGGTTGCAAATTCCTATCCGAAATTCTAATTCTGCGACTATTTTATTAAAATAGTGTGTTGGTGATGCCCAGAAATTTTCACTGCCATTGTTTTTCCTCTGCTGTTTTTTATTTTCCTCCGCAATTTTCTGTACCAGGGTGTTAGAAAATTCACTTTCTGAACCGATCGTTTATTTCAGAATCGTAAGATAATCTTTCTCCAAGCAGTTCCATGATTTTCATGTTATATGAACAGTTAATTACTTAACAACTTGGGATTCATCATCTGTAGGTGAAAGTACAATGAAACGACGGCAGCATAATGGATCTTTGTACCCTTCTGCAGGTAACGCCCTTCCAACCCTCTCATTCTCTCGTTCCGCTTTTTTTACTTTTCCCTTTTTACGAAGGTTGTGATATCCGACGATTGTTGTCGCGTTTTCTACCCTGTCGTCCTCTACGCATCCAGACATTGGGTGCCCTTCACAGTGGGTGGTTGGCGCCCCGTCATTTCCCTTTGTTCGGTTTTCTTCCAGGGTTATAGATTGTCTCCAAGTATCTGTTATGGCGATACATCCGTTGCTCCTTTCATTAGTGTTTTGAGTAGTCGCCGCTTCGTATCTGAAGTCCCATCTCGATGTCCGTGTCACAGTGCAGGTAGAGGCAGCGACGCATCATTGGGTCCACTCTGCTTTATGGCGTTGGGATGGATGCGACCGCTTTTGTCAGGGAGTTTGCGGGGCGTTAATCAGGAGACTGGCAGTTCCACGAAACGTTGCATGGAAAGAATGTGCGACTTCGCGTTGACTCGGAGATACCAATCTGGAAATGAGCTCTGGAAGTCGTTGGCCAATTCGAGTTCTGGTCTGGTCCAGCTCTGAAAAGAATCTTCCAAGAAAATACGTCATCCGGATCGGATTCGACTTGAAGCGTTTTCTACTCCAAATCTCATTTGATACAACCTCTGTTTTCTCATTTCACATGTTATATAATTCCGTGTTTCCCAACGGAAGTTTCACTTTGAAATGGAGGCAGTTTCATGTGAAAGGTGAGTGTCCTCACGTATCTTGACAGGGTGAATGTTCGCGAAGACTATGTGCGGATCCACAGCCATTTCTTCTACTTCCACCTGGCTCCCTTTTATTTCCTCGAATTCGTGGAGCGTCAGGACGCCTTCAGAAGTTTATTCGTACGAACTTGACCGCTGTTCCTACTTCTTCTTTTCTTTGTACTCAATCTTCCTCAATTCCTCATCCGTCGTAGATGAAATGTTTTTCTATCGTGCTCACTTCACTTATTTTTCGATCTACCCATCTTTGGTTTTTTGTAGATATTCCTTTGTTTACAATGCATTAGAGAATGTCGTCGTACAGTACGTTGTGGTCAGGTGACATACTATATCGGTCTGACAAGGTTCAAATTGTTTCTACTCACTATTGCTGGGTGGTATTTAATAACGTTGGAACGAACGGAAAATAGAATATGCAGGCATAACTCATTGTTTATGTTAGAGTCTGAATTGTTTTTGCATCAGTTAAAAATTAACAAATAATAATACTCATTAGATCAATCTTTAGGTGTTAGAAATGTAAAGAAAAAACTAACATGTGCAGTTGTTATTGGAAGAAACATCGTATTATTCGTTTAATGATTGTATTAATTGCAAACAAATTCGTGTAGTCGTCAACGGTACTTATTATAAAATTTTTCTGTTTAACGTGTTTTTTTTTATATTCTTGCCTTTGACTATTGAATGATTGACTGTTGAAGGAATTGACTATTGAAGGTGAAACAGGTGCATTCTATGTGTGGAATTATTTCTATTATTATATGGAATAACACAAAAGTTATTTGTATTATTCGATATTTGGAATACCTGAATATGTAGAAATAAATCATAAAAATGAGTTAAAGAATTAAAATATTAAGAAAATTGTATCAGCTTGTTATCTTGTGTAAGAAAGATTTATCTCTGCAAATCTTTGATGATATTGTTAAATGTGATAACAGAAGATTGTGCATAAATGAAAAATTAAGAATTCAGCTATTGTCTTATTACATTTATAATTAAAAAATAATCAAAAATATTAATAACATGTTAAGGGTTACAATCTCTTTATGAGACACAACGAACAAAAATCATCTTATTTTCATTTCGGTGGTAGAAATAATGTAACGTTACTCTGTATTGATCCAACCTATGAAAAACAATGTTGACCGGAAGCGTGTGAAGTCTGTTGTCATGCTTACTGGATTTGTGTTCTTTCACAGTATAACCAACGCAACATTGAAAAATTTACACTATCATGCTGCTCACGATGTACTTTGCGTTGTTATCAGCAATTTTCAACTTCCAGTGACACCACGTTGTTATTAGACATGGGTATGAAGTCATGACGAATTAATCCAACAAATCGATATATTTAAAGTATATTACCAATTAAATAAATAATGCATAAATAAATAATTATTACTTGGTATTTCCTTTTCAGTTTCGTTTACTTCAGTATCTTCCTGGAGAGTTGTCTATTCTTCAGTGTGTGCTCTAAGTCATAAACATAAGCAATAAAACAAAAATACATAAATTAGTCATATTTCCCGTCTGTATATATAATTAATAACGAATTAAACGACCCTACTTTTAAGGACTGACATATATTTACTCTAAAATCCAAATAATAAAATTATTTTATATATTTGTGTTTTAGAGTTAATATATTTTACAAAAATACATAAATATACCGAACCGAAATAATTTCATTCCTTCACGATTATTGTAATACAGAAAATAATTTAGATGAGTAACATGAGGCAATTCATACGTTGGTAGTAATAATTTTTATTTTCCCGGAAAACCATATTCAATTTTATTTCTGTAAACGTACATGGAAATGCATCGGCCCTGAAGCGATGCCATCTTAAAAGTACCCTCAGAGCAATCAGTGCGCTCTAGCGGAGCTCTTGGGCGACGCGTGAGTTTCAGCAACAGGTGCGAGTGACGTGCACGGAAGCTCCCGCGTGTACTAACGCCCTTTTCTTTGCAGTGATTACTTGCTTCTGATAGCCCTTATAGGCCTCTTGGGGCTGTCCCTACAGACATTTAGTGTTACTCGTGAAATATGCGTAGCTGAAGGCTACTTTTGCTTTTTTTATCCGCAATGTTTCATGTGGAATGAAGTTATGAGGTTTCAGCTTAAGATATGCAATATGCTAATACCAATAAAATAACAATACGACTGAATTTAATTGGTATGACTTATTAAAAATAATTTTAGATATATTAAGTATAGGGAGAATGATAACTTTTATTAATAATTACCGGTGAAGTAGAATACAGCGTAACGACACCCGCTTTACACGTTTGACACACAATTCGTAGATCGTCTCTTTTGTGATCGTACTGCTTAATTCTCTTTTGATCCAAATGCATAAATGTAATTACTATAGTATACCATGAGAAGATTAGTTCCGTGACAACTTATTAGCTAAAGTGAATCGATGAGAAATTACGTGCAATTTTTTGTTCACCACAAGTTTACTATATCTGGTTCCATTTTATATATTTCTTCTTAATTTTTATGTTGTTAATACGACATCAAAAAATTCGTTGTGTTCATTCTTCATATTACGCAAAATTGTCAAGGTGAAACAGACATATGACAGTTTTTAGGCTTGTCATATTGGATAGTTACAACGCCATTTCTTTTTACGAAGAACAAAATATAAGTGTTATGGATGCGATGTGTGTACAAAAATCCGTATAGAATTTGAATGAATAATAGTGTGTTTCCTTCTCTTGGATTCTGCGTTTGCTCGCATGAGATAACGCCATTCCTATGGTCCTCGATATGTCCTCACGAATCTCTCGATATTCTTTCCAGCTAACTAACGCCAAGTACTGCAGGATGAATTCGGTTTTGAGGACAAAACCCGGAATGAGTGATGCAATGTAAATAAGTTAGAAATTTAATGTTAAATGCGTGTAGAATATACTAATATGATGCACGCGATGTCAATGTTGTAAATTATCGATTGTTGATATCTGGGGAGGGAGAATTGCGTGGAGAGAGCCCGAATCTTTGACGAGAGTTCTTTTTTAAAGGTAATTCCCACTAAAATATTAGGAAACGTCTTGCGCTCTCAGAGCAGCAGTGTTGCAACTCTTGCCTTTCCGATTACTTTTGAAGTTCTTGACGCTGTATTTGAAGTAATTAATTCTTTTGGCCAACTTGAGAAAATATTAGAAATAAGCGAATGATTTGTGTTTGATGTACCGCTACATTGTCTTCGAAGAGAACCCTCCGTTTTAAATGTTTGACATAGTATTCAAGCAACGTGAAACATTTTACGTTCATAGTACTCCAAGAGTGAAAATTCCTGGTATATGAGGCTTCATTACATTGAATTAGACTCTTCATTAATTGTGAGTCTTCTTTTGATCCTTTTCAAAAAATGTCTCGTGATGACTAAATAAAAAACTCTTAAGAACAGCTTTGACTAATCGAGCATTGCTCAGCTATTCAATCTTAATCTGAAAAACAGTGTTTTACTTTGTGTCGTAGCTTGGAAGTTGTTTTGAAACGTACGAATTGTGCAATATTAGAAAGTTAATGAGTACAGTGCGACCGCTATTTTCACTTCTAACCTTTGGGCGAGAGGGGTAGCTAGGGTAATTTTCTAAAACATTGACTTACATCGTAATAAAAAATTTAGATACATACTCTAGTTTGCGCTTGAGCAGAAAGTGACCCCAGATAAATAATTTTAATGTATACGACAGTTATATATTACAAAATTTAGCTTAATTTAGCCTACGTTGGGTGATAAGCGAATTGTTATCAGAGTGGATAGTAATGTTTGTGGTTAGGCTAGTGGTGCTGATCGTGGCTCCTTCAGCCCTGAGTCTTTAGGTAGCCCTGCGTGTGTTTTTTGTCCCGCATGTTATGATCGTCCTATCTTGTTGACAATGGCGCCACGAGAGAAACGTGGATGCGTCTTCTCGCTAATAAAAAGATCTCTTCTCATCCTCCCTGACTGCAGTTTGCTCCTTGCTCCTTTTCATAAGGCGATAACACTGTGAGATTCCGCGTTAGGTGAGGACTATTCCAGAGCTACGTTGAAGAACGAAGGAGATATAGAAAAAATATTTACGGCTAACTTCAAACAATAAACAATGGCATCTGCTCTGTAAGAGGTTTAAGAGATACTGTTAGCAAAACATATATATTTTTGAGGGAATTGGTAAACTTTGTTCGTTTGGCTATCCGTCCTAAAATTATAAATGGTAAGAATTATTCCTAATTAGGAATCCCGATTTAAAATTGGAATTGGGTTTATATAAATTTATTTAAACATCCTTGTCGTGTTTCGAGTGAGCATAGAATAATACAATGATTAAGTTTTCATAAGCTGACCGAAAATAAGTGCTGCCCTCTTTCGTTATAGTGCAATATTGCTCATCAACACTTTCGTATTGACTCTCATTGTATTGAACCTTACCTTACAATTAAAATTTTGCAGTTAAGTAAAGCGTTTATTGCATTATATGAGACCTAAAAGAGGACATTGTGGAAGATGATTGATATATCATTTGGATTTCCAGGATCTAATCGCTATATCTTCTTTCTTGTAAGTAACTTTTGGTAAACATCCCTTTTTCTATCGTTATGTTTAAAAATAAGCCCCAAATGAGATATCATTATGATGGTTATTTTGTGGACGGAATCATAATATTACACTATCGAAATAATAATTTTACTACCTTCTGCAATTTCTTGCGTACTTGGTTTGAAATACAAATTGAATTAGAATTGAAGGAAGAATGTGGTGGTTTTCATGACTCAATTATATCCACATATTTCTAGTATTGTCACCTGCCATCCAGGTGACACTACTAACCGTCCTTGAACTTCCATGAAGTCCAAGTGCATTACGTTTCTTGAGTTTAAAAATGAAATACTAGATAGCTAAAGCGAAATCTTCGCCCGAGACTACTTATTTTCACGGTGCCACATAAAGCTAGAGTTCTTTATAGGGTAGAGAAGTGACAACTCGAACAAAATTCAAAGGACGACTTCGGCGGATCTTCTGAGCGCACATCGAAGAGGCACATACCGTGACCAAATTGGCCGTCCTTTGTTATTGTTAAAGTTGCTATTGTAAAAGCTATATTGAGGCTTCCTAATCTGCCCGCTTGCGGTCAAAGGTTAGATAGCACTAAGATAACGTGCGCTGTCAATACACGGATCGTCCACTCAGCAGGCGTCATCTCCGTGATTGCTAACCTTTGGTCGCAAGCGGGCTGACTCGCCTGCCTTAACTTAGGTATGCATGGGGTATAATTTACTACATTGCAAGATATTATTTACTGCAACTAGTTCGTTTTAGATCATGTAAGTGATTTGAATTATACATCAACAGTGTTTGAAATATGGGAATCGCTGACAGAAATAGGGTGTGATGGATATTATCAATCGATAATTCCAGTTTTTGTTATTGATTCGATTCGTGCTTTATTCCACGTGTGAAGTGGTTCATGGTCCTCCTCTTGCCTCGTAATCTTGTTTACTTGTGTCCACCATCTGGCTTCATTTCCTCTGCGTCTCCGGACTTCAACATAATCTCTCTGCCTGCCACAGCCAGAGACGTGTTGTTTCATTTCCCACCACCCTACTCCACCAACCTACTCCACCTCCCCTCTTCCCACTTCCCTGCCACCGTTCCCCACCCCTCTCCACCCACCCCTCTCTCTCTCTCTCTCTCTCTCTCACTCTCTCTCTCTCTCTCTCTGGCTCTTCCTCACGAGATTCAGACATCGATTCTAAACCTGTGCTTCTCCTGAAATTGACTGCTCACAACTGTCTCCCGAGGGAAAAGGGCAAGGAAATTGAGGCTTTGTGCGGACTACCACAAGATGGACCTTGTATTCCTTTGGATCTGTGTACTTTTCGTCCAGAATCAGATTTTTTCTCGTCTTTGATTCAGTATTTTACTTATAGCACGGTCCAGCCCTCGAAATTCCTGTAAAATTATATTATTTCATTTTACTTAGTTTTCAATATAAAAATCTTATTCAGTGAACATATTTTCTCGAAATCAAATTTAAAAACTTAAAACGGATTTATCATATTTGGAAAAAAATATATATTTTGCCGAAAAAGATCATCTTTGATTAGCTTTTGATGATGTTACGTAGGACATTTTATTGTTCTTTTTCCCTCGATCCCCAAATCCTAATTGGGGCTTCGTCCAGTATCGCTTTTGGGTTTTGTACTCGCGCGTTCTCGGGAAATTCGCCCAAGTCAAGCGTGACTATCTCCCAGACATCGACTACAATGTGTGTTGTCATTCTCAGTCTCAGTTTATCATGGGTCGAAATTTTATTTTGAATTTTGTGCACAGTAGTGTAATTAATTTGCATTACATCCACAATAATAGTGTTTCATTTGAAAGTTTGGTATACATTTAAATGAAATAACTTCTCTCTGCTGTATCGCCTCAACAGGGAAATGTTTCATTAGACCTTTTATCTTATTTTGAAAGAAAACTACTTATGAAATGTACTAAGCACGTGAAGAATACATGTTTGGAAAACAAAAATCAAAGCTAGAACGGTGAAATATATAGGAGTACCGAAAACTGACGCAAGATGAGGAATTTGGTATAATCCATATTATTTTCTATATTTTTAATGTAAACACTTCTCTATATAAAAATATAGTTGAAAGTACAGTTTTGAAAACGCACATGAGAATGTATAAGCTATCACTATAGTTTTCTTTGCGAAGCCGATATATTATTATTTTTTCACATGTCCTACATTCTGTCAATGTTTAAGCAGTTAGTTCTGAACCAAGCCTGAGGTGTTTCTAATTCTCCCCCCCCCCTCTCAGCCAGTTTCAGTGTCCTGTTGTGAGGCATGTAACGAGCAGAAAGAAGCTCGCTATATAGAGGCTTATTTTCGTTTTCCTCTTTTCGCGGAAATTAGAAAACTGAGAATTGCGACACTCTATAAAGAGGTGTTGAAGTTATAATTGCGTCTTTCAGTAAAGCTCAGAAATATTATTTTTTCCATCTCGTGCGCGTGAAGTAACGAAATCTTCCAAGTGTTTTCCTCGTTAAAACTTAAAAGCCCGATAGGAAAAGTGTGAGTATTTCGTGGCGTAGTCGATTTCTTTAGAAGCTTTTTGCTTTATTTTGTTATATAAAGTTCATATAGATAGACGAGAAATTCACAGAAAAGCTTGAAACAATATTAATAAATACCTTACAATATAAATATATAATCAATATACAATATTTAAAAATAATTCGTAATTTTTCTCCTTGGCATTAATTGTACTTGTTAAACCGTTTTTTAAATATGCTTGGTAGTAATTTCTTTCTTTCATTTTTATGTTTGGACTAATAAGTTGTCTATGTTTTGATTCGGAGGAAAGGTTCCGGAGAGTATGGTTCTTGCCCTTGGAAAGTAAATTAGCTTTATTATCTTGTGCTTATACTGAGATTTCATTTCATTTTCATTTTAAACTATGTATTAATCATGAATGGTTACTAATTAAGGTTCTGTTTATTTGCGTCCTGTTGTAAGACAGTGTCGATTCGTGTGACTTAGAAAGTATTTCGTTTGATTTCTTAATGAGACATTCTCTTTGATAAGTCATGAATGCAAGGAAATTGGACCCTTGTACTTTTCTTCCATCAGAGGTCAGTGGAGCGTTTCTTTGGAGGATTAGCCGGCGAAGTTGAAAAGAAGATAAAAGAGATGAAGGGCTACAAAAGAATTTATGATCATAATGCCAGACCAAACATTTTTTGGTTCCATCGAAATATATAAAAATCTCCGCCCACGTGGATGAATCCTCTGTTTATATTCTTACCTTATGTTGTGAATATATTATTTTACTGCTTCATTAGATTTTCTTTATTTTTCTAGCTGCTATTGCTAACATCCTTTCTATATCCATTTTAAATTCACGATCAGTATTATTTTTTATTTAGTATGTAAATTAGACTAAAACTTTTAATGTGAGAATAATCGTGACAGGGTAAAAAAGAAGTATCTGTTTATTTGCAGAACGTCGAGTAAACAAGGTGTTTAAGATTTGTGCCGTTTTCGAACAGAACTAAACATACTTTAGCATGAAACCACTCCTTTAATAACACCATATCGCGAAAAAAATACGTTTTCAAAACAACCCATTCGAATAAAAATTATCTTTTCGTGTTGCCGATGTTTCACTACTGTTGACCAGTCTCATGTGAACGCAAGTTATTTAAAAAGAAATATTTCCTAAAAATTGAAGTAAATTTGAAAAAAAAAATATTAGCGAGGAGCGATCAGATTCACGAACCCGAAGAGAAAGAAAAAATTTGAGGAAAGAAAATGTTTTTGGAAAATAATTATGCTTATTAACTCTAATGGAAATATATTACTATATTAAATTAACATAGTAGCGAATGTGTTATTTCTGTCGTGTTTTCATGTCCCTCCCATTCTTCCAATTTAAAAAAATCCTCTTAGTCCCTAATTTTTTTAATCTCTTGACAAAGGACAAAGTTATGTTAACTTCATTTAATTTAATTCGCCTAAACCTTCATTCAAATTCCCAACTGAAAGTTAAATTTATCGTGTCTTCTTTGACGAATACATTTTCATACTGTCGTGATCGTGCGAAAACTTATATTCTCGTTAAGTTCAATATTGAAATTTCGTCATTTAATTCTCTTCGTAAGTATTCATCGAAGTTCATATATGGATTGTGGAAAAGAAAATTTCCTTCGGATTGAATAAATTTTTCATTCTATTTAAATGTCAATAAATTTCTATTGTTTCTCCTTGTTTGAGATGCTTTTAAATACTCAAGTATTGCCCTTTTATTTTCATAAAAATACTTTTATTTTAAGTGTCTTTAAGTAGTGCTCTAGTGCTTTTGCGGAAGCCATTTCTGTACATTCTTAAACCCTTGACAAATATGTATCATATATGTCAGTCTTTTTTAACTCTTGCGGCTTGTTTTCATGAAAATCCTTTTACACACACGTATACGTATAAAACGTAAGCAGATAAAACTTAAACACAATAGCAGCTTAGTGTCTTGCTGCTATGTGAAGTGGCTTCTTTGAAGTTTTGCTTTTTTGGTTGGACTTGAGCTGTTATGGTATCGTAAAGACTGATGTACTTTGTTCATTTGTTATCTCATTTTGGTTCTCGCTCTATGTATAGAAAATATTTTAATTATGAAGAACTCGTTCTGTTTCAGTACATACTTAACGATTCATTTTTTATTTATAATGTATTCACCATATTGCTGATTTAATTCTACTCTATGCTTACTGTTATGTTACACGCTCATAACTGAAACTAATATTACCATTATGAAGTTATTGACTGAATAAGGTGATGGAACCATGAGAAAAATATATTGTTGAATTGTTTCAAGATTTTTGTTCGTTCACTTATTCTGATGAATTCACTTATTCTGTTAGGAAACTTTCATTCAACTCAGTAATCAAATATGACAATGCTTAGAAATTGCAATTATTTTGACATTACAAATAAGCGAATGATTTTCTTTTCCCGTCCAATCCGAATACTTCTATGAATACCCAATGAGCGAGATGAGACCAAATGAGTGATATTTAAGTTTTGTTTACTATATATCAATAGTATCAAAGCAATTTGCAAGCAGAAATGATACTTTTCATTTACATATGAGGTTTTATACTCCATTAATAATTAAGATATTACTTATAAAATATATATGATATTATATTGTGCTGTGGCAATGAAAGAGCTGAAGATGGTTATTGAAGTATTGTGTAATCGGTAGTGTTCCTTTTTTTCATGCTCTTGATTGCTTAAACCAAAAATTTCACACAACTTGCAGCAGGAGGTCAAGTCCTTTTGTTATTTTACGTTCGAATCGTGCAGATTTATGTAATCTTCTCCGTGTACAAAATAGCCAATAGCATCCACGTTCGAATGACAGACTGGTTATTGTTATTCATATTCCATATATTCATATCACAGCGAGGATAACCTTGCTGAGAAGGATGAGTTAATTGCCAAACTTTCCGTGTTTACAATTTAGCGTTCATTTTCAAGAGACTGAGGGATATTGAACTCGGAGAACCGACACAAGTTGTTTCGTTCCGTTGGTGAAAATAATTTGAATTCTGAATTGCCAGAATACGTGATCCAGCAACAATTTCACGAGTCCCCTTCAATACATGTCCTTGATGAGAGGATATCCACGTTTATGCAACTTCTCCGTGCAGAATGCTCTTGGCGGACAAGAGAACGTGAAATACAAATTGTAAGTTTTAATGGTGAATAGATTATAATTTGTAATCTTCTTCGTCGTTGACATCGTATAATAGTATCGTATATTTCTATGAAGCTCACAAGATTAGATAAATGAGTAGTTCTATGTTAAAAGAATGTGTCTTTAATTAAAATTAACAATAACGCTAATTCTCAAAGGATTAGTACGTTTTGAAAATTTTCCGTTGTGAGGTAATAAAAAAACGTCGTGTACCTTCACTTTTAGATTGTTTGCATAAATTCCGAAAAATGTTAAGAAATAGCACATAGTCACTCCAAAAATATTCGGTCCCTCTCGTAAAGTTACTGATTTTGATTTTCTCTATTAAATTAAGAATAGAGGAGCGACAAAAACGTATTTCAATCTGTTAACATTTCTGAATACAAAACGTATTAAAAATGAAACAAAGTAATCAATTAATACGAAATAAATAAATATACTTGCATTTTAATAAAAGAAAGCACCTCACAAAATTTGTCGGTCACTTACAATGTTGACCTTCCTTTACAACAAAAAAGCTATTAATGTCAAATGTTTCCCCCTTCATTTTAATGACTTCGCGTAAGGGACGTAGTGTAACTTTGAGAGTGACCGAACATTCTTGTGAGCGACTGGAATTGTTTTGAATTTTTCAGGACACAAGTGATTAAACTTTTCGTTCATACGACTATGATCTGATTTGGTGTTTGGGGAATATGTTGTTAATTCAACGACTCATTTTTGCATTGATGTTTTGTTATAAAATTTAATAATATTTCTTCTCTGTTATATATTATCAATGCACTTTCACGAACATAATTATTGATCGTTTATCTTGCAAATGTTTTTCATAGTCATTAACTACAAAAACAAAAAGGATGAGAAATAGTAATTTTTCATTACCTGTCAAATGAAACAATAGTGTAATATCTGTGAATATCGTAACGAATTTCATTTGGTAAAAACGGGTGAGCCTTACTCCATAAGTTATTTGATCTGAATATATTTAACGACATGTGGTATTACTCATCGCAATTTTTGTACTCGTTTCCTAATTCTTTGAAAAAAACAATTACTAAAGCAGTTGCTTTAGACATTTATTGGAACGAACATCAATTCAATTATCTCGAGATCATATTGTCATACGTGATTAATTCTATACGAAGAACCTAGCATGAAATCCATAGTATGGATTTTTTAAGTCTTGATCTTCACGACCCTGTTTCATGTACATTGACAATTACGATAATTCGTGGTGACAAATATTGTGTAATGAAGAATGATGATAATTAATTTACAGTTTAGAACTTCTCCCGTAGAAATTGGTACACAAGAAAGCCCAGTCTTATCCTGTCATGTGAATATCTGTCGTTTTGCAGTATTTTACACCTGATATCCTCCTTTAAAAGATATTGTTATTCATGGAAAACATCATCTAAATCGTATTACCTCTGTTTTTGTTATACAAAATATTTATTACATTTCTCTGATAATTAAATCTTTTAAACGTCTAAAATTTCTATAAATGTGTGCTTCTAATATATGCTGATATATTTCATCCTTTACAGGTCATATAAACAATATATAAACTATTTAATATTTTGATAAATGCCTTGTCTCTGATGAGAAAAATTGATTTTAGAAAATAAATTACTTTACGTGTGACTTCAGTGGAGGATTTCTTATCTGTAATTCATATCCTACATTCTTTTTTAAATAGATGTAACCGGATATTCTGAAGAGGTTTGTGAATTTATGTTCGTAAATTTCGTCTTGTCCGCTATAACCGTCTACGTCAGTGATATACACAGTAGAACCCCTCTTAACAAGTCTGGTCACGACTGAGGTCCTGGTCCGTTTGGTTGGTTAATCCGAGGTTCCCTTGAAAAATTAAATTTTCGTTCATAAAGGACTTACAGTTTCATCAGGTTATCACGAATAAACGTCATATAAACTCATAGCAAATTAGACATCATAGAAACTCATTTTATTATACTGTATGTACGTACATACATACCTTAACGAACACCAAAAAATTTGTTCATAGAAAAATAGACATGTACATATTGATTCATAGAAGCAAAGACTCGGAAGCAAGAGGGAAATCGAACTAGCTTACTCCCTCCTCCTCCCCCGTTTTACCTGCCACAACACCAACACATTGCACATCTAACGTCACTTCACCCCGTTTTACTTCCCACGAACTTTCCAGCAAAGGCACGTCAAACAATCAATGTTTGAGTCAAATGCGAGGAGTGGTTGATCCGAAGCAGGTTAAGAGGGATTCTATTCTAGGCTACTGGCTGATCATGCTGCTTACAAGCGAAATCAAACGATTTCATATTAATTTCTTCATAAAAAACTTTAGTTACGAATGAGTTTGTCGTCACTCGTTACTATCATAAAATTAACACAGTAATTATAAAACAATCAAAGAATGACTTTCGAATGGTTCGACCAACATTAACCGACAACCACCTTCAGTGTGGAGAAAGTTACGTATCTCCTCCTCGTACCGAGTTGCGGAAGCTGAACTCATCCTGAACCCGCGGAACCTGTACCGGAAAACACTCTTGGTTTTTATAAAATTCCACGGCTTCTTTGCTGCCTAACAACATTTCTCTCACCTCAGGTCGTTCTTCCGATTCTCAATTTTGCGCGCACTCCTTTATTATTGGCCTCGATTCCACCGATTCCAATCAACGTGGGTCATCTCAGAGCAGTTATTTCAGTTTTAATTTTGCTTTTATATTAGTTCCGAACTCGGATTTCGACCTCAGGAACGTGGAGATCGCCGTATGAATTCTAATTGGAATCGAAAAGAGGTAAGTTGTGACAGTTTAAGAACTAACAATCCAATTTGAAACAACTTCGGTTGGAATGGTATTGGTATTACTGCAATTCAGGTAGGGAAATAGAATTTGTTCTTTTTATATATGGAACTAATAGATATATCTCCTCTATGACAAATTAGAATGTTTTCAAACATTTTGTTATACTTTTCGGATGTAAAGCTACATTTTGTGTAAGGTCTATGTAATATCTGTTGATTTCGCTGTGAAATGATGTTTGCTCTTTGCCGTTCCTTGAAGATTTAGGTTCTTCTTGATCTTCACTTTGTCATTTTTCCACTGGAAGCTTTTACATCTCAGTGTATACTTCAAAAATTAAACGGGCTCTTTCATGATTCGTTGGAATAGAGGATTGAGTTTTCATGGAAAAGACTCCTTTGAAGCGACCGCTACGTCTGTACTTCATGATTTTGTTTTGATCATACTTGTCTCTTTGTCAGTGTGTTGAATACGTTCTGGAATGGTAGAGAGCTGGAGACAAAGATGTCGATGAAAGAGAGAGAGGGATGTTAACGAGATTGCAGCAAAATGAGAATTTTATTTCTGAACCAGTTAATTTCATTTTCGTTATTCCTCTGGTTCATTTGTTTGTGTACCTTCAATATGTCATCTCAATTACAGCAAAAGGTGGGTTTGGAAAAACAATTAATATGAAATAATAATAATAAATTTATTGTCAAAAAACAGTACAAACTGCGTATGACCACGTGGAGGGAAAAAAACTAATTTACTCTCCGGAAGCAAGCAAGGGACGTATTCCATCAATTCCGATCAAGGGCCCTAAGGCAGAGGCGGATTCAAAAATTTCAGCAAAAGTTCCTAGATAAGATAAAAAGTTAGCTGCGAGTAATAATACGTATATTATGTCAATATGTTTGTAATTTAACGCAAATATGTTTGTAAATTTACATGTACAAGTTATTATCGAACTAATAAAATAATAATAATAATAAATTTATTGTCAAAAAACAGTACAAACTGCGTATGACCACGTGGAGGACAATAAACTAATTTAGTTTGTTTTAGTTAGAATGTTTTAGTTTGAAATCTGCAAAGATTGTTTTGCGTGAGTATATTCTTGTAATTGCTGAATTTGCTTATTTTGTGACGTTCATTTTTATTAGAATGTTAGTTTTAGAAATAAAACAAATCATTAAAATAATTATATTATTTATTATGTAACTCTTCTCTCTTATTGTTGCAGGTAAGTCCAGATGCCGTTTTACTTGTGTTGTAACTAAGCGGTGAGTGATTTTCTCTTATATTTTGTATGGTTTCTTCTTCGATAACGATATGATAATTTTCAATTCTGAAAATAAAAGTATTAAGAAAATGTTGGCAAGCTCATATATGACCACGTAAGCAATGTGTTTTCCCAAGGAGAACCAAGAATTGATAAAGAGAGTATACAAATAAATATTTGATGAATTAATTCTGATGAAACAATGTAGTGATTAAATTATTTAAAAAATAAATTGAATCGTGAGCATGGATCCAATACTGACAATTTACTACATCATCTATTTACTCATTGCTTCACATTTGTTAGTGAATTTCTGTACGCATTAACATCATGACATACAAAGAGAAACTCTACATGATTCGAACTCAAACCATTAAACGCGAATAATTAGGTTGAACGACGTAATTAATCAAGGGAGGTGTGTTTGTTCCATTTAAAGGCTTGTTGAGAAATGTGACAAATAGATCATCGAGCAGCGAATTTATGTTGAGTTTTACAATTTGACCGACTCGAGTGACATTAGTCACGTCCTCAAGCTCATACATCGCTTCTATAAAGCGGAAAGGGATTGGATTGGTTAATTCCAAATCACCAGTCACACTGCGTAACATGGCAATCACGTGTACATGGACTTTACCATTTACGTTTCCTTATAAAGGTACAAGTTGCTATTGTCCTCGGTCGGTTGAGAAGGCAATAAATTAGCTAAGCGAGACGCAATGAAACATTTATACGTCATTTAATGCTTCTATATAATTAAAAATGTTTTTCTCGAGAATACGAAGATATAATTTTTAATTTAATTGATCTTTTACTACCGTTGTGCATCTTTGTCACGCAATATGAACGTGATGAGAAGTTTCACTTGAATTTATGAGCTGCGCTGGTTTTTAATGAAACTCTTTTTAATGATAGTAACTTTCTTTGCCTATGTTTCAAACAATTGCTTCTTCTCCTGATATTCAAGTAGATACATATGAATTTCTCGAAGTCAAGTATTTAATTCCAAGAGACAGTTGTCTTTTTTACTTTCTTGCATTTTTTATTTGTATTATTGATAAAGTATTAGTTTGTTTGTTATATGTTTATTACTAGGTACCCGTTCTTAACTAGTTAATTTTACTTTTTTAGATACTAGTTAATTTGACATAGCTTTCCAGTACCACATTATGTTTGTATATATAATTTGTAATATATATTAAGAATAATGGGCACTTAACGTACTGCGGAATTCAATACAAATGAACTCTGATTGATAATGGTTTCATTAAAATACGTTACACTCAAGTCGACAACATTATCGCTGTGTAAAGGTAGATACCTTTAATTCAATTTTATCATATACGCAATAATAATAATAAATTTATTGTCAAAAAACAGTACAAACTGCGTATGACCACGTGGAGGACAATAAACTAATTTACTCTCCGGAAGCAAGCAAGGGACCATCCCATCAATTCCGATCAAGGGCCCTAAGGCAGAGGCGGATTCAAAAATTTCAGCAAAAGTTCCTAGATAAGATAAAAAGTTAGCTGCGAGTTATAATACATATATAATGTCAATATGTTTGTAATTTAACGCAAATATGTTTGTAAATTTACATGTACAAGTTATTATCGAACTATAGATTATTCTGAGTATAGTGTTTAAAAATCATAAGAGTTGAAAAAACACTAAATTCACGATTTAGTTTCAATAAACATGCCCCTAGACAAAGCCTAGAGAACCTGTATAATAAATCCGCCTCTACCCGAAGGAAAAACGGAGAAAAACTCGGGCCAGGATGGGGCTACAGAATATATACACACAACCGTGCCAAAGTTGAGTACAAATTATCAGAATTATCCTCTTCCGAATTCTGAAAGTTTGAATACTCTGACCGGAATTACCCCAGAAGGTAATGCCGTAACGTAAATGGGAGTACACGTTTGCAAAATATACGCAACGGGAAATACGTGGACTAACTGCGTTAACTAAGATTCGGAATGCGTAACACAATTTGCTTAATTGGGAATTAAGATTGTCAATGTGACAATTCCATTTGAGGTTGTCTTGAATATGGAGACCTAAGAATTTTGTATTTGTAACAGTTTTTAATTGTGTTCCGTTTAAAGAAAGAGAAACCTTTGGGGTAAATATTTTGATACTATTGTGAAATGACATAGACACTGTTTTGTCAGTGTTTAGAATAAGACGATTTGCATGGAACCAAGTCGAAAGGGTAGACAAAACGTTTTGAGCATTGGCGTGCTTACACAGTAAATTAGTGTTATCAGCAAAAAGAATTATTTTGCAATCTGATGTGGATGATATGTCGTTCACATACAATAAAAAAGAGTATAGGGCCGAGAATTGATCCTTGGGGTACTCCGCAAGTAAGTGGCTTTGTTTCTGAAAGATAACACTGAAGTATTTTATTTTTAGTATAGGATATTTCTACTTGTTGATATCTATCTTTTAAATAAGAAGTTAGCCATTGATGTGGAAGTCCACGAATGCCTAAAGAATGCAATTTGGTAAGGAGAATTCCGTGATCGATGACATCGAATGCTTTGGATAAGTCAAGAAAAACACCCTGAGGATTTTCTCCACGGTCTAGAGATGTGGTAACATCGTTTAAGAAGGAAAATATGGCGCTTGTAGTGGAAAAGGATTTCCTAAAACCGTGTTGATCGTCAGAGAGAATGTTATTTTTTGATAAAAAATCTAGAAGACGCTTATAGAACAATTTTTCTAGGATTTTTGAGTAAGTGGGTAGTAGAAATATTGGTCGGTAATATCCAATATTAAGTTTGTTTCTTTTCTTGTGTAAAGGTTTCACTTTAGCTCTCTTAAATATATTGGGAAACACNAGCATGGGACGAAAATTTAAGAATAAACTCAGGTATATCATCTACGCCTGTTGAAAATTAGTTTTTTAATGAGCTGATGATTCTTATGACTTCACTGGCGTTAGTTTCGGAAGTGAACATAGAAACATAGAATACATTACAAAATTCTAAATATTGTTTATTACTACCACGGAAACATGGCTCAAGTATTTTAATGCTCTGTATATTATTTTTCCTCATTTTTGTTTATTTCATTGTCTCTTCTTCTTTGTTTTGTGGGTTTTTTCCCAAACTATATGAACTGTCCTTTCAATATTGTGTCAATTTTTCCGTGTTTACTAAGCCTAGATGTCTCTTCTTGAACATATAGATTGTCTTATCTTTCAATAGTAAAGTAGACAATAAAACTTCTATTTGAAGCGAGACGGAAGTGCATTTTAGTAATGCCCCACATTCTACAGCACATTCGCCTATTAATTGTAAAGAAAAAATGTATCTTTCTGCAGAGTATATATTTCATCAAAACTCAGACCCTAATGGAACATATGTTAAAAACTTGTTTCTGTAATCGCATGGAAATGTTTTTTTTATTACTTGAAGACCGACACGTAGCGATGTGGCGATGAAGGGTAGAAGGGCTCCGGAAATGAATTGTTAGTTGCAGTGAAAATATTTTATCTATAAATATTTATAATGAACCTTTCGTTTGTTAATTAATGGCGTGGAAATAACACTCAGTCACATTTAAATTAATTTTCGGAAAAATTACTTAAGTTAAAACCATTAAATTATTGTCGAGAAGTCTTCCCCTCCCCCAACTTCTTGCAACAAACATGCTTTGGGGACTGACTCAGGAATTCCATTATACCCAAAATCGTAATTTGTGGATTGCATTTATGGAAGCAACCTGATAACCGTTTGTGGGAACAGACTTATTCAGCAGAAATCACGTCAAGGACGAGATGTTATATAATAAACTGGTTTTTATTACTACAGTAATCTTCCTGCTGTACGGAGTAGTTACGCAATATTGTGGCTTCTGTTTACTATGTTGGTTTACTTCACGCAGCCAACGTGGGAGGGACTGGAACATCACTTTCTCAGACGCTATGAAGTGCTTCTGAATTAATATATTTATGATATTCTTATTCTCTGTTAATTACAATATTAATTGGGAAAGGAATTATTCTTTCTTTCATTTAAAATTTGCTGGATACACCAAACTAAAGCGATGATAATTGGTAATGTGATGTATCTATAATCCAAGGGACAATATACCACACCGGTTTCGCCTTCACGAACTCCAATCTTTGCATAATCGAAACATTCACTGACCTTCCTGATATACTTCGTAAGACTTTCATTAAGGGCAAATGTCCAATAAGATATTGTTGATTTATAAAGCATAATTTTAAATATTATATTATTTATTCTTTATATTAGGAGTATTTGTAAATGTTTATGAATATAACTCGAGAAAATTTTGATTTTGAGAGAAGGGAAATGAGATGGACAGAAATAGAAATACGGAAACTACCGGTATGTGAAGTACTGATCGATGTGATATGTGAAGAAAAAAGACGATATGACGTATGAATAACGAATTCGTGTCAGTCGGAATTTTTCCAGCAAAGTAAAGTTCCTCTTCAAAATATTTGATTTTCATTAAAACATGCAAATGGATTGAGGATAAGTGAAACTCGTATGAGACGGGTATATGCATTGTGACCTGAAGTCTTTCGTGTCTCCTAATGGAAATGAATGAGATGTGTGTAGGGAATGCGATGTTGCTGACGCACGTGCTTCTAGCGCTTCATCGTCAGTCAATTAGCGAAGGGATCGAGTGACGCACGCCGAACGGACCAATCCGCGCAGTTCGCTCCAGGACGTAGTTTTAATTGGGTCAACGACTCACTGCCTCGTTCAATCACTGTGAAGGAAGAAAGTGCTACACTCCCGTGACTGGAAGTATATCCGTTCTCAATCTGTAATTACTCCTGTTTTATTGATTTGTAATTAATTTTTGTCGCAGTCAACCTTGCTCTTCTTCAGACTTTGTTGCTGAAATCCAAAATGTATATTAATCGTAATAATGCGTATTATTAAGAAATAAAAGTTATCGTATTATCTATCATGCCATGTTATGGCGATGGTTTCTCGAAAAAGAGAACTTTCGTTCTGAACCCATGTTAGATGGTTAACCCTTTTGGATTACTCAGTCTTTTGTGATAGAAGGTGTCCGGTACAAGACTCTCGGTGATGTTTTCCCTTTGATGTCCTCTGATTGCTTTGAAGTGGCCGCTTTGCAGCTATTCCATCGCTACAGCCGTTCGTTCGTGCGAGCAATCTACTGCCCATTAAACTACCGCATCAAGGCATACGTATCCGCTTTGTACGTACAATGCTACTAAAGAACAACGACTTCCCTTGCATATACCGCTTGTTTTTTTACAAGCGCCTTGCCGCATTTTATTTCATTCTGGTTTCGTTTCTTTGAGAAATATTCCTTCTTGTCGTTTTCATTTAGACTTCATTATCTTAGTTGGTTTTTTTTTGAAAGTTGAAATGGAAAAAAAATATTATGCCCTTGTACTGTATCAATGGTATTAATAGTTACCCTAACTCTGGAATTATCTCGTGCGTATTATTATTATCATCATGGAATGAATTTTTTCAACACGTGTTCGAGGATTATTTGAAAATGCTTTATGATCATCGACAGCGGATTTTTTAAATTTATTTATTTATTTATTTATAGATTTTAGATTTTAATACGTTTATTTAAATAACTTAATCCTATTAACCACCTTGCCTGTAACACAGTCTTCGCAAGGGTACTGCATTGTCATTGCGGTGGTACAGTGGTAGCGTCTTCACATCCCTATCGCTGAGCAATAGAGTTTTGATTCACACCTAGATCGGCCGAACTAGGTGAGGTTTTCAGCTGGGGTTTCCCTCACCTACTCCAGACTAATGTCGATTAGGTTCCATAAGTTCCCCGTTAACCCAAATCTCTCCTTCCCATTTCCCATACCCGAGTCACGATTAGCTGGAAGAACAAGGCCTGAACCTCGCCAAAAGGCAAGTAATAAATAAATTATATTACGATTAACGCTTTTGTGTTGTTGAAATGCTTGTGGATAAGAAGGTCAAAATAAAATAACCTAAATCGTTGAATTCCCCACTTGATATAATAATAATAATAATAATAATAATAATAATAATAATAATATCTTTGTTTGGAGACGAAGTTAAGACAAATGCCTTCTCTTACACTTAACCTATTTGTGAGTACATTTACATGGAAAAATAACTATATGTGACATTAACTATGCAATAACAAATAGACTAAGACAAATAAAAAAAGGAAAATGTATAAGAAAGGAAAGAATAACTCATTCATCCACCCATTCATCCATCATCATTCATACAGTGGTCCTTGTGTTAATGCAACTCCGAGACCAAAGAGGATCGCAATGTATTGGAAAACGAGTATTTTGTTGAAATATTCCTTACATTATTTGCCGAAATTATAATCATTATAACTTTTTATTCTGTATTTGAATTCTTTTCTGCTTTCCTTCCTTTTGCTCCGCTGCTTTGACGTTCGTTTCTTCCCCCGAGCACCGTCATCTGTTTTTCCTTGTTACCTCTTTCTCTTCTCCAAAGCCATGTTATGGAGACTGAACCTCGACGTGTTTATCGCAACCTCCGCTGTGGTGCGCCACCGTGGCCACAACCCTCTAATGGCTTTCCGCCTGTGCTTCTCGGCGTTGCGGCATTAAACCGCCCTCGATCCTCCTACGCCATCCATCATCCGACCCCGTTCTCTCCCTTGAACCGTGAGCTACCGCACTATGGACGCTTGCCGACCTATCGGAATAATTACCGTGCTATATAACTTCCTTCGCACTAAAGAGGTCTGTGACGCAGATGGTTTCTGCTTTTAATAAGAGTTGCACTCGTTCCTTGGCGTCCATCCGACAAATAGGTTTCTCTCAAGTTTTCGTTCATTCATACAATTGGTTTCATTTAGGAAATTTAGTTTTATGTATTTGCCACTAGTGACAGGTTGTAGAGTTAAAAATTATGTAAATCAAAATGCGTCTTCCCTTTTCGTATACACCTATATTCGTACTCATATAGCTGACGTTTTGTGGATATTTCAATAAACAATATAAAATGTTTGAAATATGTTTCATGAAGACTCATTTTATGCACTGAATTGTTGCCACAGAAAAGATATAATTTTAAAATTAACCTAGCACTCAGGTGTATTAATAAATTCAAGACCCCTGAAACTGAATGTAGCTTCATATGTTGCTTGAGTTCAAAAGTGTACGAAGTTTTGGCGTTTCAATTCACCCTCATTTCAATTTTTTAAATTATAAGAACACTTATTACTTTCTTCTCGATATAGATTTTGTTTGTGTGAATCGAAGTTGCATAAAGGTTAGCACTTCAACTACATCATCTCGTATCTCACTTCATGCACTATATAGGGGGTACTTTCAGCGGACCCAAGCGATGTCTTAACAACTACGTTGCTTCTCATATTATATAGGATTGTATCCCTCATGAGCTATACGGAGAGGAGTATACACCGGCATTTTGCCTGAGGCTCCTCTTGAGGGCAGGTGGTCGCGGCGGGTGGCCAGGTGGCGAGGGAAGACCTTCCAAAAAAAAAGAAGGCACTGCCTGCGTTGCATTGGTGAAGATGTGGACGCAGGGATTTTCTGTTTAGTGCAGCTGCTTCTGTCAGATTTCCAGCTGTGCTGGCTGCTTCCATGATGGTAAACTCTCAAATTGGAAGGTTTCCCCACTCGCTCGCGAAATAGTCATATTTGTAGATCGGACACTGATAGTACTATCAATATAGATTAATGAAATCTATTGATTAATGGACATTATTACTATTCTTCCTTATTACTTTGATATTTCGTCTGCTGCTTATGCGCGAAAGTGTGTTTCTTCTTTTCTAAATACTTCAAATTTCAACATATTAAAAAGATTGTCGTTTATTTATATAAGAGGGTTTAAACATTCAATATTGGAGCGTGTAGATTGTGGCTGGGGAAACTTCCGTTGCATTTATTATTAAATTCATTAAAATTAATTGTAATTGAGAATTTTTAGTGTAAATTCATCAATCTGTAAACGTGATTCATACTTTGTGTAATGTGTAATATTTTCTTCTACTTCCTCCAACTGGATATTTTTAAAATCAAGCAATTGAAGCTATAGTTTAAGAGTGAGTTCCTGTAAATATAATGATCAAAATTTTTGTGAGTAATTGAGTTTTATAGAACCATGTTAACTTTTCGTTATTTTATTGAAAAAATGTGTCGTGAGTTTTTGTATGATTTACGTAATACTTTTTTTTGTCATAATAGTATCACACATCATTTCTGACCCATTTCAACATTGATATTTCATTGGAATTTTGTCCTTGGTACCGGAATTGGACCGATCCGCACCTTCTTTATTACACTCGATATTTTATGTCCTGAATATTTCATTGCTTAATGGAGGAAAGGTTACAGTCCAGTAGTCTTCCTGCACTTCGCGAACAATTCTAATTTTGAAAGCTGTCTGCGGAATTGGTAGATTTGGCTTCCTCGAAATATTTCATCACTTGGAGTGCTTTACGTGGTAAAAATAAGGAATGTGTTACCTTCAGAGTTGCTGAAACGTTTCAATTTCATTTTCCATTACATTAAACACTCGATGTAGCAAACATGTCCAGAATTCGAAAATATCCATCATGAAGTGTCCTCATATAAATTATAAATATCCGTTTTTCTTTCGGGTAGTGACGTATTTCACTTAGTTCCAAGAGACAGGAGCCCAGCGTGTGAGGACGCCAGTGCCATTAATATACCATAGTTACTATTAACCTCAACTTTTGAACGACATAAATAGTTACAGATAATTAGTCATATTATCGGAACAAAAATTAGTAAAAGCACTTCTTTGTTAGGTAACTGTAATATCATCTGTCGATTATTACATTTTATAACATAGAGTAAGGATTATGAATATTAGATAACTATATGTGATCTTATTTTAGGAAGGGGTGCCTGTCATGATTTTGTTTGGGAGTGCAAAAATGATAAATCCACCACTGTCGTTGACCCTTTGAGAGGAATTTCTGAAATGGTCCTTTGTTTGCTTCCGGAGAGTAGATTAGTTTATTGTTACGTGGTCATACGCAGTTTGTATCGGCTTTTTTTACCATTATTCGTTTATTCATTCATTCAAGTAATTCTAAAATAATGAACATATCCCATATTCATTTTAAACGACGTTTTTTACAAATATTGTTCGTACAACTTTTGTTTTGTGTGTTTTATTCTTGTTCAAACCCTTTTGTTATAATAAAATTCGATGCTCAGAATAGATTTTAATGTAGTTAGACGTGTTTCGTCCCTCTTAGATGTAACATTTTTTCATTTGATTTGTATCCTATGCATAAAACAAATAATTTAATTTACCATCAAAATTAGTTATAAACTGCGAATGACCTCGTGGAGGTCAATAAACTGTTTTCTCTCCGGAAGCAAGCAAAGAACATCCCATCAATGTATGGACCAAAAGCAGGGGAGGATAAACTATTTCTTAAAAAGGTATTTAACAAGTGTTGTGAATTTATTTTCTATGGATGAATCGTAATTATTAAAATCACGCAAAATTCGAGATTAATAATAAAAGTAATAATGATATTCCAGCTCTGTGATGTGAATGTTCGATGTCCAATGATGGGCTGAGATTGACCAATGTAATTCAGCAAACCCTTCTAAAAGTTTTCCTCTCGTCAGTAGTGACCTCAAGACGTTAGTGAACGTTCAAGTGGCCAGTTTGAGTTGGAAGATTTTTACAATATTCTCGTTCACTTCACCCCCAGAATCCCGAGGGAAATTTCGAATCCCGAATACAAAGAGAAAGGGACTCGTTGGATTTCCGTGAGAAACGTTACCTTCATTTAAAAGAAAAGTGGTGATCAGACGTCAATACGCGCTGACAATAATGTTTCCTGCACACTACGCGTGCTCGTACCTTACGATTAAAAAATCGAAGGAGAATTAACTTTCTATTCTGTATCAACAATTCTGATCGTGAAATAATTCCTGTATGTCTATTCTTACTCTAATTTATCTGGATCTCTGACTCGTTCATGTCAACTTTATATTAGCGGTAAATTTTCTTACCGTTCAATTTTCCCTTCAACTTTAAAAAGTTTTATATGCATAATTTGTATGTGACCCGTCTTGCGAAAATGACAGATCAGTGCACTTTTTTATTAGATATTGCAATTGACTATATTAAATAAAATATGTGTGTCTACTTGTGATGTCTGGGAGGGTCTCACAGACCATCTGTATCGGCCATCTTAATTTCTTAAACGACTTAAAATCTGGATGTATTTGTTATACTCCAAATAAATATTATTTCTTAATATTTTTGTTATTAATTGTCCTGTGAGAACTTGTCATCTCTTCTCCAGACAAATGTCTGTTCGGCACAATAAGCTCCCCGGCAACCCAACAATCTAACATCCCTCACCCAAGTCCAAGGTGGAAGTGTAGGTGTCTTGGCCTAAACCTCGCCAATGAGACAATAAATAAATAAAACACATGGTATATGTTTTATCTACAGGACATTTTTTTAATTTCGCATATTAATCGGATTTTCCATTTTCTAGATCACTTTCTGTACCAATTAGTCTGACTAAACGAGGTTCTACTGTATTGTTGTATGAGTGTATCTTAAAAACTCCGAAAATTAGTCTAAGAGGTTCGAAAAATACAAGGAGGCTATTATCTCTCAGTTCCTCTCTCTGGAAATGCTTTGAGAATGTTTTATGGTGGTCGATATCCTGTTCAAAGCACACAAAGTATTGAATGACTTTGGACGTATAGTGGAATGAATGACAGGGGATTCGGATGATTCGGGAGTTGCCAATAAATGGTGATTACCGCGAACACCCGTTTAGGTCGCGGGGTGGGGGATGAAAAGAAAGGTACGTTTTGTTGATTTATTATTGTTTTTTTGCTAATTACTCTTTTAGTTTTGAAGCACTTTGGATTCTAAAACGTGCTGGTAAAGATATCTGAAACGTAATAGGAATGGGAAAACAAGGATTACTTACAGTTTGGAGAAAATCTGGTAAATAACTATTGGGATCTGAATTATTGGCGGAGTGTAAGGTGACAGAAGGCAATATGACTGACATACATACACGAGTAAATACTCGGAAAGTTGTTGTCAATCCAAAAAGTTGAATTATGTAATTACCGAATGTCAATATTTGTAAATATTCTGGTTTCACTTACGGTTTAATACCACACCGCCAGGTCCCGAGTTCGTATCTCGGTCACATCTCCCATTTTCATTCAACATAATATAATTAATCTGTAACCTGTCGGTGAGGTTCACGGCAATCTAAGAGATTTCTATGTGTTTGTGAACCAGAATTGGAAAATGCTACCCAAAACAAAGCACTTCCTAAGGGAGTCGCCTCATATGAGGAGCGTAGCATCTACGAGACCACCTCAGAGGTCTTTGGGTCTCTCAAGTTGAATGGAAATGGAAGACGGGGTCGGGAGACGAACGTGATTGCGCAGTCGGAAAGCGCATGAGCGCGCTATGCTCCAGGTCACGAGTTCGAATCTCGGTCCCGTCTCCCATTTTCATTCAACATAACATAATTAATCTGTTACTGGCGGTGAAGTACACCGCAATCTAAGAGATTTCTGTGTTTTTGACAAACCGCTGAAACGGGACGAATTGACCCCCTTAATGGGATATTTATATTTTGGATGCCCATAGAATTAACGAATGTCAGGTCAGTATCCAACCGGATATAGGATAGCAAAAATTTGGACAGATATCCTCTGCATCATAAAATATACTGCAGGTTTTTATGTGAAGAGAAAATGTGTCCCGTGTCCCCTGGCTTGAATTGTATTCTTGAACAATTCTGTCACGAGTTTCGTCGACATTTTGTTTTTCTAGTAGAATTATTCTCGCGTCAAGACGTGGGTGACTATGGAAGTGCTTTGGTGTTGAGACTTGGCACCGCACATGAATACGAACCCCTCACCCGCAGCCGAAGCGCCGCCGCGATGTTTCTCGCAATGCCACCTTGATTCATTGCTGCGACACGGCAACAGCGCTCCGGCGACGTTCGTACTTCCGCTTTTCAGACGCTTATGCGCTTCCCACACAGATAACTCTACTTTGGAGCTTCCAGCATTTCGAAATGATGGCTCTCGCGATCTCTCTCTAGTTTATCTGACCAATAAAGTTCGCATATGGGTGTCGTCATTGGCCTACATCCGAGAACGAATGTTACAGCACGGTTATTGTATAAAATAAACATAGTATAGGA
The DNA here is from genome assembly GCA_002313205.1 of Laupala kohalensis. Classification (NCBI taxonomy): domain Eukaryota; kingdom Metazoa; phylum Arthropoda; class Insecta; order Orthoptera; family Trigonidiidae; genus Laupala; species Laupala kohalensis. The sequence goes on from NNCF01126512.1 coordinate 2,816,713, forward strand.
TGTTAGATACTAAAGAATTCTCAATCAAAATGTTTCTCTCAAAAATTAATTTAAAAAAATTAAAATTATGAGATTTACACCCAAAAATATTTGAATTTGCGTTGTCTGTTGGTTCGTCGATCTGAAAGGGGTTGACACGTCAAGATATAACATTTATACCCGCTGAACTGGTGACTGGTCAGAGTTGGTGAGGTTAGCTAAGTTGGTATGGGATTAATAATTTTGAATACATTTACTTGATGGGAAACTTTCATAGTGAATCACGAGGCATCTCTCTGAGTATCTCGATGTCAAAAAGCTGTGATGATATACATCTTTAGGCGATTTACATTTATTCCCACAATAGCGTCATACTCATTTAATATTTTTGTCACTTATTTTTTATCTCTTGAATAGAGTAACAGACCGCATGGATTTCGCTTCTTTTCATTATATATTATTCTAGCCACAAACATCGAGACATAATTAATTTTGAATCCTTAGAATATGTTTCTTATAGTGGTTTTATTGTGTGTGTGTGTTTTTTACCGTGTTGCGAAGCCGCAGCTTGTGAATGGCAGCTTGTGTATGGCCGTGTATTACAAGGCATAGCGTCGTCGCAATCTCAGAACCTCTCCAGTTGCTTCGCTTCAATTAGACGACATTCCGCGACTTATTCGGGAGCGGCTTTTGCTATCTACTCGCCGAGATCTCTTTCCACTGCCTCTCCTCTCTACCCTATCCCTCCGTTGTCTCTCGCATCGCATAACCCTCCCCCTCGCCTCACACACACATACACACACACACACAACGCGATGCGTTGGCTCTCTTGCGTGTCCCGTCCACTACGTTTCCTGCAAAGGCAGGCGACTCGCGTTCACCCTCGTAAATTTTTGATTGCCGGAAGCCTACGTTTATTGCGGAAGATGACCTTATCTGGAGAACTTGATACGATGCCTGGAAAAAAACGGAGTTATACCTCTTACTACGATGGAAAGGGTAAAAAAAAGATGCAGATTATTGGACGTGTCCAGATCTTCTTTTCAGTTCATTTTACGTTCCCTTTTTTCTGCATCTATACAACTTACTATGTAATCTTCTACATCAGGGACGATGCCAGGATTTTGGCAAAGGAGCCAATTTTGCCAATTCTGTTTGTACGAAAAAGTCTCTGAAAGAATTGTATTTTAGTTTCGTTCAAAAGTTAATATTAATGAAAATCAGCAAACCAAATCATAGATACTCGCATTCAGTCAATAACAATTTATATAAATTTAACCACGGATTATTTTTCCTTTTACTTACCACTTTTGCTGGGGGTTTGGAAATTGGAGGGGTTCGGAATGCTTGGACCTCTGAATACGTCCTTTGCTCCATAAATTAGCCTTTATAAAATGCGAAACAAATTTTATTCATGGGAGACAATGTTTTATTAATACACGTTTTAAATGTGTTTCATTTAACAAAGTTCACATGATTATGTTGTTCATTAGTTACATTGCACTATTGCTTTCAAGTTCCTAATGTTTTTTTAAACTAAATACCATTTTTTTTGTGTCGTCATAAAAAGATGTATCGTCACTTTGGACATAAATATATTTTTCTGAAAATACTGTGGAAGCGGCATCTTTCAACCTTTCAATGTCTAGCATTCATCTACCGTTAAATTGCATAAAGTTCTGCATCAAATTTATCAGACGTATACTTCAATAATACATTTACTGTCAGGAATGCAATTCGCGTTCCCTTTCAGTTTAATTATACGTTTACACTATTTTGTTTATTCAGTTGAACAATTTATTGCCAATTTGGAACATATTTTGAACTTTCATCCTACTTGTATAGAGAGTTATTGTTCGCTTCGAAATGTGAAATCCTCTTAACATTTTATGGGTGTAGACTGAATGTATAGGACTAAATCCGATTTTTTAAATTGCGGAGACGCAGTAATCAACAAGGCTGTTTAAATTGTTCTTTTTCTTTCTCTATTTCTGTCCTGAATTTTAAAAATCAGCGAATAAGAGTTTGTTATTTAGTACCACTGTTTGAGTATATTTACTATTCATACTCGTGCATATATACGTGCGTCCCTCCCCATGCGACTGAAGCGTAATTTTTTTCACACGGTAGCGTAGAAGAAGGTGGGAGTTACGATTGTTACGGGTCGCTTCGATCTATCAGTCAGACGTTTCGACTTATCGAACCTCTTCCACTCCGTTTCTTAAGTTTTCCTTCTCTGTTCTTTTCGATCCATTCATTCCTCCCCAGGTAGTTTCAGTTTATGGATACGTTGTTGTTTGGGGTTTCTTTTATACCGTATCTTCCATCCAGCTGTTTTTCATTTGTAAATGTTTCTTCCCAACTGACTGTAGTACTCTGATCCCCACTTCCGTCGTTTACTCAATTAATCGCCAGAGCACACCTATGAATTACGCAACCAGGTTTTGCTTCAAAATCAAAATTATTCAAGTACTAAGGTGTTTTAGACAAGATAATCAAAATTATTTTAGATATGCTTAATGCATCAACTGTGGATACTCGGTAAATAATTTTCATTAAAATGTATGAATGCATGACAATGCATTTTTAGATCATAAATGTTCCTCACATAAGCGTTTTGTACTAACTGAAGTCCCATTGTTTGCAGTTTATATCACGACCAGAATCAGAACTGATGTGTGATTTTATTTATTTTTATTTATTTATTACATGTCTTTGGTGAGGTTCAGGCCATGAAGCCTGCTCTTCCACCTAACCGTGACTTGGGTCAGGGAATTGCGAAGGAGAGATGTTGGGTTACCAGGGAACTTAAGGTACCGAACCGACATGTGTCTGGAAACCCAGCTCAAAACCTCACCTAGTTCGGCCAAGCAGTCTGAACCCACGCTTTGCCGCTCAGAGGAATCATGATAGCGAAGACGCTACCACTGGACCACCGCCAGTCTGTGGGGATTATGCCTTTTACTTATCCATTTCAAAGTAATGTAGAAAAGATTTATTTGAATCTTCTAATATATAATGAAAACCGTTTATATATGTAGCATTCAATGGATATTTATCAAACATGACAAAATTGTATGAAACGGTTTGGTTATTCAATACGATCTTTACGATTTTATCTGTCAGTGTCGCCCGGGAATTGTGGAGTTAATAGCGAAAGGATGTGAGTTGGTAGAAGGGATATTTCATGGAGATACATGTTTATCAAACTGTGAAATTGTGGGAAGCAGTCAGGAAGAGGCCCTTTCAAACCCCTTGATGATGCTGGTCAAATTTAGTAACAGTTTTGACCCAAGTTGCAGTATAGACGATGATCTGATTTGGCAGTAGGCTAGGTATTTCTGGGAGTCAGCCATGAAGTATGAGTATTAATCTCTATGGGATTTGAACCCCGTCTGTCATGTAGACTTTCAGAGCTCTATCTAATTAGTCACATTGACACAAATCCGCCAGGAAACGTCTCAAAAATGGAGTTATTTTAGAAATTTAGAACGGTTGTCTTAAATTATTCGAAGGCGACTTATCCATTTCATTTCCTGAGGAAGCAAACGTTGAATGTAATTTTCATTAATTGTGTATTTTAATTTTCTTACACGTCTGTAAGAAACATTAAGACTGTACTTACTTGTTATTCCACGAGTCTTGCATATTGGAAAGAATTTTTTAATATCCAGGTCTACGACCATCTCGCGTGTGCTGAAGATAGCGCGAGGTTGAAAGCAGTAGTGACGAATATTCAGGTTTTTTTAGCGATAGTGTTAGCAAATATTTTACAGGGCATTAAATAATTACATTGATATTACATTTCAATTGACTCTTCTGTCGACAGAGTTAAAGATTATGGGATTGAATTATTTCTTCTCTACCAAAATAATCAAATGTATTTGTTCTTACGTACTGGAGCCACATCACGTTATATGGCATTTATGGATCCTGAATTGTGTGTTAATATTGTTGTCTAACAAATGAAGTAAAAAGTAATTTTCCATTGTTAACTTACAGTTCTAATAGTGGACTTGAGCTTGTTCCAAGTTATGTAGTTCATTACATGTTATCACATAGTAAAAAGAAATTACTGTATGTTCGAAACAAAATTTAACAGAAATACACTTTTTCTTGGCCCATTCCATTCATATTTATTTTTAGAGTAATTTATAGCTATGTCGATCAACTTTCTGTTGAATTTTTATAACTTGCAGGTACAGGGTTCTTCATGTGATGATCGATATCCGCTTTAAAATTAAAATTGACTCCAATGATTATAGTGAAATTGGAATATTGGAAGAGGAAATACTACCTAATAAAATATTTTTTTAGGTAATTGACATTTTGCAATTATCTTCATTATATATTTAATCCGTCTATACTAACTGTATCACTGTAGCTTCTATACGAAATCCAGTTTTGTCGTAATTGTTGTTGGAACAATAATACCTAACAGAGAGGAGTTATTGTTTTAGATATAAGAATTTGACTTATAATTATTATGGTAAAATAAATTTTATTTCAAAATGTATTCATTTCTAATTCATTAGTAACTATAAGATCAAATAGACACGTGTTTGTCACATGTTACAACCAACCACTACCGTGATCCATTCGTGGGGTTAAAGGGTCTTTCATCTTTTTTTTTTTTTTTTTTTTTTTTTTNCGGTCTTCCCCTATCTTCCGACGAACACAAACTCCTCCTCTTTGATCCGAGCCTTGCCAGGGTGAGTGAGTGACTCTCATCTCTGACTCCAGATCATCTCTAGATTGTTTTATCTTTTCTTTCTTTGTCTCACACGTCCTGCCATTTGTTCCATTTTTCGATATTTGTTGTTTAGATATTAATGCATCTCTTTTATTTACTAGCTTCTTCTTCCACCAAGTATGATATTGAAACTATCTCTAGATAAGGTATTAAGTTATGGTATAATTACTTGACATTAAAGTAATCTCTTTCTCTTGATTTGTGAAATGTCATATGAAAACACACTATATTATATACTTTACTATCTAATAAAATATTATTACATATAATTAATAAACATTCATTAATCCCAAAAAATGACCTCAAATAAAGAGAAACTTGACATGACGTTTTTTTTGCTGTGTTATAAATGTATTTTTGCTGGTCAAGAAATTATTGAGTTTGCTCAGTAGATTTTCGAGACCATTGGAAAAGAAAGACCGTCATGTTAAATTAATATGAGAATGTTTATCCTCGGGGGTTAGCAATGACTTCGTAGTAAGTTCGTAAAATTTAAAATATTTTACAAATGCGAGTAGGGTTTCTCTACATCGAAATCAATCAAAACAAATTTTCTGAATTTACAATTTCTGTTAATTCCAACATGAAAGAATATTCAGCCTCGAATTTAGGAGCTGATGAGCAGAAGACAAGTTCAGTCATCTTATTGACATCTAAATCACTCAAGCTCATAATATATACATCTTCATGTTAACTGTAATAATCAATGAACTCTATTAATAGCAGTTTCTTATTTAATTAATGAGCTGTGAAATCCACAGTTAATATTTGATACATGTATTGAGGATACTAGTGTGTTTGGAGGTGGTAAGGTATCGTATTACCAAATCCTACGTCGGACACCATCGAACTGAAACTTGCATTTCTCCATGAAAACTAAATCGCATGGTGTCACCATCCCATCCGTGCGTAGACTGTGAGCAGCTGTTTGGGGAGCGAGGGTGGACTGTGGACTACTTCCTTTTTCTCTCGACGAGGGTGTGCGTCGCATCTGGGGCCCATTCTTCGCCAATCCTCCTCCTGAGTCTCCGGTGCCCCTGTTGCTGCTGCAGTGCTGCTTCCGCACCTGCAAGTTTTCTCATGAGACGCACGTCTCACCCAGAGGCTCACTGTTCGATCCACCAGGATCTGGAGAAGTGGCTCTGAAACTCAGCGACTTTTACCTCGTATTCAGTATTAATGTTACCTTTTTTTGTGACTGAACGTACGAATTTAGGCTTCTTACTCAATAATAATTATACTACATATGTCCAATTCAAAAGTTGTGAATTTAAACAATGTCACTATAAATGCTTATTATTCGTAAATGGAAAATGCAACCTGCTATTTAAATTTATCTACATGTGGCGATAAGAGGTATTCGGTGGAAGGGCTATTCTTCGTTGGTGAGTCGATTACTGGGTTTGCCCACATGGAGGTGTTAAAAGGAGTAGTTTGTAAAAGTAAGAATCAGTGATACTAGTAAGACGTGGATAAGAAGAAAGAGGTTTCGCTTTTCAGTAGTCCTAGCTATACGAAATGGGACATTGAAATGAAAAAGTACAAATTTTCTCTGGCTCTGCCGAGAATTGAACCTGGAGTGACTCTGTGGCGAGCAAGCATACTAGCCCTGAGTCACCGGAAGGGCAAATATTGAGTGGAGTATGATATATTAAACAGTTATATTTTTTTCAATCCAACATGTCGTCTCAAATTTGAGACATTTTACGCATTTATTCTATAAACACACCTACGTATTTATTCTATAAGCAAGTTCTCACATCATGGTTACTTGTCTATACAATTCAAATAACTCATTCAAAAATATGAAATGTAAACATACGTGAAAAAGGTAGTAAGAACACACCTTTTAGACACGAATGTATAATTTACATACCTATTCTATATCCAACATTAAATTTAGTATGTTATTTATTACTTCTTTAATAATAATTTCATAAAAGATTTCTTCGTATAGTTTTACTCTGTATCTACTATCGATGTTTTCCCAATTCATTGTGTTGTCATTCTCTAATGAAAAAATATGACACTTTCAATTTTTTTCTTTTACACGTTTCGTCTCTCCAATATGTAATTCACTTGTCCCTAATTGATTTTACAATTCACGGTATTTATAAGAAAAATTTCATCATACTTCAGTAAATATATATTTTACGATTCCATATTTCTGAAACCTATTACGATTACAATAATTCTGAGAATGACTATCGAGGACTACAGCGTGGTGTTTTTAATTCTATATTAATTCTAGAGGTAGCATTCGACTGTAACACGTTAATATTCCCAGCGATTGTGGAATTGTGAATCTAGTTTCGATTTTGTGCTTCAGTTCGTCCGTGTCTGTCGTGAACAGCAATTTCATTTGTGAGCGATTGTGTACAGCTGAACGCTCATGTTTATTGCGCTAATACGATGATACGTCTATTTCGCTTTTTTTATTAACTAGGATTCTAATAACCAACAAAATTAATTTTGAGGATTTAACAGAAAAGATTTTTTTAGAGTCTCGTTGTGCCTGCCTGTTCCAATTTGGTAATTAGTTCGGTAGGAAATTTGCTCATTTCAGTACTTTTATCTACAAAATAAATGTTTTCGGCTTAGAATCGCTTTATCCATTCTTTCTTGAATGAACTCCTGTTAAGAGTTGTAGTTCCAACATAAATTTATCTAGTTCTCGTATTAATTTGATATATAATTTCGAATCCTATCTTGATCTACCAGATAACTAAACGTTTCAGGTGTTATTTTTATTATACGCTTTTTATTAAAGTTCTTGGAGAAGTATAACCTCGCATTCTTTTACAAAAGCGATCGAAATATATGAAGGAAATTTTCACCTTTTGTCGAATATAGTGTTCCAGATCATTTTCCACGTACGATTTTGGTGTTATCTTGTGAAGTCCATTCTTTGCTTGTATGTACTCGAAACTGCTTTTATGTACATAATTGTTCAAAACATTGGTGAGACTTATATAATCACACGCTGTTTATAATAATATCTTACCTGATAATGTTTTCTTTTTACTGAAATGCTCTGTAATATTTAATCCTTTACATTTCTGTAATTTGATACTTACTTGCGTGGAACTTCAAGTATGTATGTATGTATTCGTTCGGCATTTTTGATGGGGTCAGTCTCACAAGGCAGTGTTCCATCGCCGTTTTACCGCGCGGGTGAATGTAATGACAAGGATGACATGGAGAGGAATGAGATGATTATGAGTGAATGAATGGCAGGGGAAACAGGAGTACCTTGAGAAAACCTGCCGCGAACACCGCTTCGTCCACCACCGCGAATTCTACTTGGTTTGAACCGGTGTCCCCAGTGGTAGAAGGCGAGTACGCTAGGCACTGCGCCACGGGATCTTCAAGTAATGAGGCACTACATGGAAGATACATTCATCACGGAAATAAAAGATTTCCCCTGCTTTGATATTCATCTGCTATTGATGATGGAATCTTGGACATGTCGAACACTTAATATTTGCGAATGGCTTATCTACGATTTAAGTAGGGGCGGACAAGGTCTCACTCGGAGAGAAGTAGATAACTTTCGTCCCTGGAAATGTGCGGAAACGTGACACAAGCTCCTAACAAACTTTCTAGAACTTGTGGAGTTCGCCAGATATATCTGTTCCAGCGTGTACTGCAGACGGTAATTTGATAAAATGCTTGAGAAGTGGCAATGCCGTCCTTTATTTTCAAATAATTATTACGAATTAATAAAATATGTTAGATTAAATGTGAACTTGATGACCTCATGCATTATTAACGTCCGAGAAATTGGAATAACTATTTTTTATTTCCGTTTTCATTTCATTTTAGTTTTTTTTTTTGTGTGTGTGTGTGTGTTTTTTAGTTTTTGGAGAAGGTAGTAGTTGACTATGCCGTTGCATGTAGAATATAATTATTTTTATTGAATATGGCTCGTATTGTATAAATTTTTATGCAAATGCAGAAAAAAATAATAATTTATATAAAAACTTTCAATTCTTCAATTATTCTAACAAAATATACCAGTTTATTTTCTGAAATTGTTCACTTTTTATTTCTTCTTCTAATTTATTTACTTTTGATTTCGCTGTCTGTGGTGGATGTTTTCTTTACTGTCTATATGAGAGTGCTCTTCCATGTCACAATAAATGATGCAGACTGTACCCTGCTGTCTCCAAACTGTGCACCGTTGAAGTCGATAGTCGCATCTATCGATTCTTCTTGGGCACTTTGTACTTCGTGTTACACGGAAACTTCCTCCATGGAATCCACTCGGTAATGTAGAAACTGAGAAATTTAAATGCCCTAATTCTTTATTCTCGCATTTGTAAATAGTTCAGATGTGGAACTTTTACCGCAGTCATCTACCTTATTACAGGAATTTACTAACAAAACGAGAATTTTTGTTGTGGTTATTCTCCTTATCAACATACACAGCTATGAATCCTCGGAAGCTCTGTAACACGAGTTATAGACCACTCAATCTAAGTAATTAAAAGTACGTTATGTGTATAATGACGTTGTACTTGGTCTTGATAAGAACTATCAACATATTGTAGATGTTCAAGTCGAGGGATTGAAAGAAAATATATTTTTTCTTTTTTTTTTTTACAAAGATATGTTGGCAAATACGGGACGAATTTTGATGGCCTTTACGCAATGCTCTGTATGTATGTTTCTAAGTTTACGATGTAGCGAGTCGTCTCTTATCAATTAGGACCAGTTCACTATGTATTTAAATAATTCAAATGACATACCCCAATGTCTTTAGGTAGGTATGGGATAGTCAACGGAGGTTAATGACCTTCCCCGGCTTCACATGTGAGTTTGTGATGTTATTTTACTGTTTGTCTCTTAGTTATAATTTATTGTAAACCATACTAGCGTGTCATAATTATTTATACACCTAAGATTTCCCCTGGGGCAATTTCACTTCATCAAATACGTAGAAAGTTCTCTTCATTTCTAATCCACCATTATGAAAGATAATTGTTTAGTTTTCAGTAAAAAGTCTATATACTTTTATTACTATGATTATATACTGTCAGTAATCCCTATTTTTTGCTCTTTTTTCCTACAATCACTTGCATTTTATCCAGGGGACCCACCACAGCAGTGGCGGTGACCCAAATTCACAAACACGTATGTAAAATCTAAATAGTTCGTCCAAGTATTACAAAACAGCTCTTGCTTGGTAATTGTGGAGCTTTAGCAACATTATCAAAGCATGATAAATTAAATGGCGTTTCTATGTTGCTCATTGTTTCTATATTGCCAATGAGCAATATAGAAACGCCATTTAATTTATCAAAACAGCTCTTACCTTCGTTAAATGCAGAAAGAACCCATATAATTTGAGTAGGATTTATATCATTTTTCGTACATAAATCACTCTCTTTAGTTTAAGTATCTTTATTTGTCACTTTTTAAAACCTTTGCTTTCACATTTCGGGTTGATCTGCGAAGTTAATTGCGCTTTTTTTGTTGTTGTAACTAACTGCGGCGATAGTACAACCGCATATTGACGTCACGTGTGTCTAACCATTTATGCAATGTACGGGTTTACTAACATACCTCACCGACTTGACTCCTTATTATCGTCACCGACGTGTATCAAAATGTATATGTTATTTTGAGTGTAAGTCAATAAATATATCCTTCTCAGATTGCCAACGTTTCGAATTTTATTAAGTCATTTTGAGGGTTCTCTACCACATAACTGAACCCCCTCTCACCAACCATCACTTATGACACAACATTTTGCTATAGTGAATATGCCAGTTGGCGAGGTGCATCCGTTTCACAAGAGTGTAGCACTCATATCTATGATTTTTTTTAATGAAACACGGAAATCGAAAGAGAGGTTCTCGAGTGACATGTGACACTACCGGAGAGACGTTGCGTTCTATAATATTTAGGGATGAAAAGTTCTTCCTCCATTATACCGCTCAGAACACAGTGGGGGGAGAATGAAGGAAAACCGAAGTCTAATATAAAGACGAGGGAGGGTGTTCGCTTTTCTAGCGCCGGCAGCCGCGAGATGTTTCTCATGTGAACGAAGAATGGTTCGTTGAGGGCGGGTGGGAGTGCGGGAGAGCAAGCGTTGACGCAGCCTCTGTCTCCAGCGCCATTGTTCTCTATCCTCAAGTTCTGGATGCGAAGTGCTTGGGCGTGGTGCGAGCTCGACACCAAAGACAGGAGGCTGCGGTACAGAGGAGAGAGAATTTTTGCTGGAATTAATTGCCTTCGACCGAAGATATCGAAAGCTTGTACGGAAGTCGCGAACAGGGAATGGTCTTGTTGATAAAAAGGAAGTTCCCAGATAGTTTACAAAAATAATGAAGGAAAAGAACCTCGCAGTGCAACAAAATTGCTCCATCCTCTGGCATGAATCTACTAGTCTTTATTTCATCGCAAATCTATTATCCGAAAATAGTCTGAATATACTAATAGAAACTGGCTTCTTACCATCGGTACCAACTCTGATGTAGAGACAGAAGGTATTTTGTGAAGGCATTGGAGGTTAAAAAACGAAATATTAAACCTTTTTGAAGGTTCTTAGAAAGAAATGTGTGTTTGTGTTAAATTACAATCTCAGTTTTGATAACATCAAGTCCATTGAATATTCCTATTTGTTTCGCCCAGTAGAAAATTTCATTCATCATCAAATTTTCCTGGGCCAATGCATATCGTTAAAATGTTTTGCATTACACATTTTAGATTCAAATATTTTTTTAAGCATGTATTATAATCGATATTGGGTACTGGCCGTAAGTGGTAGGGTATCTTCCTGCGCCCGACAATGCTGTGCCAGGTATTTTTGGATGAAAGAAACATGAATTATCAAATTGATCGTGTAATAAAGTGATAAAGGAAAAAGATAAGTTTCGACATGATCTTGATGTATAAGATATTTTTCTACTTTCTCCATTATCATTCTACATATCATCAATCTACTTTCTCCATGAACAAATTCTAAACAGGAAGAAGACGTGAATTATTACTATTATTATTATTATATACTCTGTTAAGTGTTGCTATTGTTGCCGAAAAGAAAAAAACTTTGGTGAAACGAAGCAGAAAGAAGTTCTGATGGTGCGTCTGTAGTGAAAAAGAGGAAGAATAAAAGTTGAGTGCTTAAAACGCGACTCATGTGAAGCCTGAGGCATGGTCGCCTGCGGTGGCTCAACAGCGCGCGGAGGGGTATGTTGTGTTTTCTGCTCTTTCAGTGGAGAGCATAGTGAATGCTTCATACCCTCTTCTCTTCAGAAGGACTCTTGAAGGATTGTAAATGAGAATTGGCCCACCGCGGGAGCCTCTTTGATGACTGATGTTATTTTGCCAGTGATTGAGATGAGTTCCCTAGCGACATTAACAATCCAATTCTATTTGCGTTTGTTCTCAGATTTGGAAGATTTTCGAATTTATTTTAACTTAATACCATTCAGGAACAGTTAAATATGGAGTGAATAAAACACATACATTTTAATGTGGTTAACTAATGTAAAATTACTCATTAGGATGGCCATAATATTTTAATTTAGTTTTATAGTAATTCTTGCGCTTAGTCTGCATTAAGTCACGTTCTCTTATTTTTAAATTCTTCAAATTACCCCATAAAAATGTATTAATACCGTTTATTCGTAGCAGATCTTCTTTAATGCAAATCTGCTCACTTAGCACAATTGTCGAAACTGTGGTTTTTTTGTATTCCAAGTGGAGAGTTCGCTCGGTTCGTTTTGCTCCCGTCCGCTCTCGTTCTAGAGCAACGCTTCTACTCCTCCCACCCATCTTATGCTGGTAGTGGAGGAGACTTTAGTTCCGCTTTTTCACCGCCTGCCTTCCCTTTGTCCGTCGAGACTCTTGTACTTCCTCTCAGGTCGCGACAGTCTTTCCCGGCGCGCCGCGTTCACTCCTGCTGACCCTGACCCAGGCCTTCCTTCCTTCTTTTCGAACCGGCGGCCCGGCACCACCACCCGCCGAACTGCAGACATTGGGCGCGAATCGCAGCGATCTATTGATCTAGCCCGCCTCGATATTGCAACCCAGGATAAAAGAAGAAACGTAAGTCCAAACTGGGAATTGCAAACCTCAAAGCGGTAAATACCTGTGCTGATTTATAGATACCGGGTTCGATCCTTTCTTTTCCTGTTTTTTGTGGACGTCGTGTGTTTTGAAGGTTTTTGGTGATTTGGTGCCGATGTTGATGCGAACGTTTTCTGAAACCCTCTGATATGTGATACGATTTGTTTAGTATGGATGATTGAAAGTAAAGTAACTTAATTTACAATTCATATTAAAAGTCTTCCATGCAGAAAAATTATTAACCACTATGTAGAAACTAATGGGAAACTAATCCCCAATGTGAGAGTGATGTAATCAAATTATTTTCCTACTAATTATATAATAATTTAATTCATTAAATATTTCTTACATACTGTGTTTACAAGAACATATGGCGTGATATATAATTCATATTAAAAAAGAACGACTTTGAGTGAGACGTGTTTCGGACTACACGTCCAAGTAATACTAATTTATCCAAGTATCATTTCTAATGTTGTTGCAATAATGATACCTGTACCTCGTGATCATATATCTTATATATTTTCCCATTCATTTTGAAAACAGAGTCGATAATGAATCCTATATTCATGAACGTGGCTTTTCATTCTGTTGAGACAACGCGTTACAGAAGAAAGAAGCATTGACGGATCTTTGTGGGGAGCCATTACGAGTGTGAGCTGTTGCCGTGACAGTTTGTCAGACGTGTGACGCGGACCGGAAGCGTCGGGGACGCGCTGTCTGCCCGCAAGGATCTCGCTTTGGATCGCAGCCAATGCAGAGCCCCGCCTCTCTTACGTTGTCGACTGTCGCCTTAATCTGCGGCTCCCTCTCTTACGCCATCGCTATGCGTCGAATGAAACGGCGATTTCACCTCGTGCTTTGCTTCGTGTGTCAGGCGGAGGAGGTACTTTCATAATTCATTATTATTTCTCTCCCAGATTTTTTAATATATTTTTATCCTTTAACAATATTTTAAATCCATGAAATATTAATCTCGAGTGCATCCGCACCGCTCCAGTCAAAACGGCGTACTTAACACCAATTGAGATCCAGGACCACAGCCGTTTTGGATGCCGGCAATTCCAAGCCAGCCACAAACGTGCTAACATGTGTTTAAGATGACGTAAACAGAACTGAAATTGGACCTGACTTCTCAAAATGAGATCTGCATGGTCTAAAGGATACTGTTTGAAGTAACACTTCCATTCTTAAAATTTGAAAATATTTTTTAAATAATCTCAATAAAGTTTTAGATTGATTCAGATTACCGGAACTTTTGATCATGTTGCGCTGTTGCTTTTTTTTCGGTACGTTTTTCGAAGATTACTTCATAATTCTCTCTATTCTATCATCTTTTCTACTGTGTATCTGTCAAATATCTTAAATTAAGAAGCATAAACGCAGACTTTTTTCGTCATTAAGATAAATTAAGAAACATTAAATTAAGAGAATTACTGAAAACAAAATATAGTGATTTGATACGCATATAGAAGTTTGAAATGCGGTAGTTATGGATTAAGTCCATTTTCTTACATTTTGATGTATTGGAAAGTTTATAGAAGACTCATTAATCAAATTTCTGTAGTCGACTTTTATTAGCCGTACATTGCGGTAATGCAATCGGTTTACATTCTCCTCGTAGTACGTTTCGGTTTTCGAACCAGCCCGTTGAAGTATGCAAATTTTCTTTACCATTGGAGGAAGTGTATTTCCCATAGTGGAGTGACGTGATGTAGGAAAACAGATTTCTTGGCTCGAGACAGAGTCTCCATGACATTGACAGTTGTTGAATTTTGCAACGTCTACGAACCCGTGTTCTACATCATGTCCTGCAGGAACCCGCGGCCTGATTGGATTATAAATTAGGAAGAGGCGTGGCTCAAAGGATGTTATTGGTTTTGAAGACAGCTTCATGAACTGTGTACTTCGAAGTAGACTTTGTTCAACAGGGGTAGCTCCGGTGGGTAAAGGAACAGCATTTTTCTGGCCAGCAAATCACACTGGGTTCAATTCCTGGCATTCAATTTTTTCACATTAATGCTGTGACTACTGAAAAGTGAACTCTCTTTCTTCTCTCCACCTCCTACTACTCTTAGTGCCACGGACATAACACGGTCTGCGTGCAGACATATTGAATGAAGCTCTGTACAACGAGTATTGGAAAGTATATTTAAGAAGTTTCTCTGTGTTTAAATTGTTAACATTCATAATGAGGAGTGTACTCTGAGTGTGCAGAAGAAACTTTGAGGAAAATCGCCCCATTAACGCCGATATAAGAGCAAATTGAAGAATACAAGCATCATGGCGACACCTCAAGCTATCTTCATGTGAATAGTTTCGCAGCTTTCGAAGTGAGTCGGGATTTACATACATGACAGCTATAGTACATGCTGCTTATACAATATGCGTACGCTGGCTATAGTGACTTATTTGAAGTAATTAAAAAAAGTATTTAGTTAATTTCAATCATAGCCCCGTCGAATTGTTGCTGGGGGAACATAGAGAACGCTTTGTAGCTCAAAACATAACTATAGGCAGCAAGGCAATATGTGTATAACAGGGATATCACTACAAAATTGAAGGAAGGCTTGTGGCGCCCTCCCAGCAGCCATGAATTGAACTATATAGGCGTCGAGAGGGAAGAGTATAGGAACCCAGGAAATTATAGAAGATAGAACAGCCATCTTAGGAGGCGTGATAATTGGGACCAAAACCAAGTGACCATCGAGGGATCCAAATAACACTACAAGGAAAAGAAGTCAGTGTGATTCAAAATACAAATATTGATTTTAGAAGAATTGATTGGCAAAAAATCTAAGAAACAATAGGAACAGTTAAAGAAGAAATAGCACGATATGAATCTTCAATAAGGGAGACAGTGGATGAACACATAGATCATTTGCAGATAGGACTGTTATGAGTGAGCGCAAAATGTATGAAGGATGATAGGAAGAGAATTTAAAAAGTAAGCTGGTGGACACCCAAATTATGGGAACTGAAGAAGAAATTGAACAAAGATAGGCATAAATTGCAGCGAACTAAACGGAGAAGTGGCGTTCGAAGAGTATCGAAAGATGAAGATAAAATATAAACTAGAAATAGAAGAAGCGAAAAGACAGCTTGCGTGAGTTCATAGAGAAATCATTCGCCAAATCAGTATGAGGGCTCCCATACATAATCAGTATAAACAGGATACGTCACAGAGAAATATGGAGAACATTAGAAAAACAGAGAATATACTGAAACTTGGAAGGAAACAGGGGAAGCGCTCGTTAATGCATTATACAGAGAAGATATGAAGGGAATAAGGCAATACGACGACATATAGAATGAGATAGTAGGAGAAACGACACAGGAAGAGATCCAAACAGCAGCGGAAACTATGGCAAATCGAAAAGCACCAGGTTATGATGGCATTACGCACGAAATGGTTAAGAAAACATTAGATCCATTAATAGGGGCAATTCAAGACATCTACAACACATGTATAAGAACATCCTATTTTCCACGATGCTGGAAAATAAGGAAATGAAAATTGTTCCTAAAAGAAAAGGTCAGGTCACCAGTAAATCCATCATCTTTTCGACCTATTTCGTTATTACTCACATATGGAAAACTGCTAAACAAGATCATAACAAAGAGAATACAACATCTTTGAACGACTTGCACAATGCACACGCAACAATATAGATTTAAGTCAGAGAAAGGAACAAGTGATGCATTGCGTCAACTGTTAAAATATATAACAGTAAGAGATGAGAAATATTGCGGATGCATATTCCCTTATATCAAAGGAGCATGCACAATGTCAGGTGGAGAGATATAGTTAATTTATTACAAAAGAAGCAATTACCAGGGTATCTATTGAATATAGTTAATAATGGGGAATGTAGAAATAATTCACAAGATCAAAATAGATTGCCCACAGGGTTCATCGAGTGGACCACTGTATTGGAACGTAGTGATGGAATATATTTTATGGGAATTGGAAGAAAAAATTGCAAATTGTTGCGTATGCTGATGATCTAACTGTGTTGACATATGCAAATTCACGGCGAGCATTAGAGCAAAAGATGAAGGAAGTAATAGAAAACTGTACGGAAATATGTGATAAATATGATTTAGAAATATCAGCATCAAAAACTGGACTATTGTGGTTTGGGCATACGCGCGAAAACCGAAGGGAATTAATTGTAAAAATTAGGGGAACGAAAGTACAAATGGTCAGAAGTACTAGATATCTTGGTGTAGTACTGGATGACATGTTAAGCTTTAATGAAAACTTCGAATACATAAAGAAGCGTGTGCAAAAAACCTTGTATAGCATGCTCTGTGTTGGAATACACCATTATGGTATAGTGTAGGAAAGACCTGAAAGAATTATATACAGGTGCACTACGACAAATAATGACGCACAGATGTGTTGTGCGGGCAGAGAAAATGGCAAGTATCTGCTATGAAAGGAAATACAGATCAATAGAGTGACAGTGTTTAATGTATATAACTGGATCCTATAAGACAGTGTCGACTGAAGCACTAAATGTGATTACAGGCTTAATGCCAATCGATCTCTATGTGCAAAAGATAAAAGGTAGATATTGCCTAAGACAGGAGGAAAAATTAAAAGTGAATGATATGGAGTTAAGGAAAGAGGATAAAACGTTAAGGGGAAAATTAACTTAACATACTACTTGAAGCTTGGCAAAGACGAAGGGAAATAACGAGTAAAGGTAGAGTAACATTTGAATATATACCGCATGTAAAATAAGCAGTTAAAAACAAAAAATGGTTTCATCCACCAAAACCAATGCAAGAATTTATTACGGGACATGGAAATTTCCTAACATATTTGAAGATATTTGGGAAGGAAACAGATGAGCAGTGCAGTTGTAGATTTGATCGAGAAACGCCCGACCATGTATGGGATTGCCCAAAGTATGGACATGAAAGAGCAGATTACATTGAGGAGTATACAGGACAGGATGTGTTAAATATCAAACAGAAGCGGACCTTAATAACAACTGACACAAAATATCGCCTATTCGAGTACTTTACAATGTGCATTGCAGGCATACGAGAATGTATGGAGTAGAAAAGGATATGCATCCATGTGGTGAGGACGGTGAACGGTGTAGAGTAGTAAAGTGTGGAAAGTGCAATGGAGATTGTTAATGTAAGAGATCCTTGTTTTGCTTCTTACTATGTGTACAAGGAGACCTTTAAGGTCGAATTAAAAAAAACTCTTACTATTTCTAACTACTCCTACTAACACCACGTGGGCCAATTTTTTTTGTAAACTCAGCTAACCGGCGCACCTATAATAATAGCTCTACCCCACTTCGTACCTCCTGTCGCCTCATGTAGATAAGCTTCAACAGCATGCTACATTTCCCATTTACAAATTCTACAATTAAAAAACGTGGAGGGAGTACATCCAACCTACCCGTTCCTACGACTACCAAGGGATCAAACAGGCGTAAACGTAAAAACCTTGCTAAGGATTCATTACATTTTAATACAATATGCGATACCCATGGTGTGTTACGTCAGTTGATGGTTTGTGTTATAGCACTTGTGTTTATCATTTACGGATAACCATTACAGATGACTCGTTTTATCAATGTCTGTCATTGGGGCATACATTGGAACAAACATTCATCTGAGCAAAAAACTTCAACTATGTTGTCGTAGTAAAGAATTAAATAAATCTGACGGAAGGTCATAGAAAAAAGAGAAACACAAGAAGCAAATCTTTGTATTACCGACAAAGAAGACCGACAATTTCCGAACTCGAATTTTCTTTGCGTGTTCTTTACGTGGTTCCGAAGACTGTGCCCCGACCTCTCCCATTAATAAAACCCTGCCGGAAATGGAATAACGGAAGGATGCGGTTGGAAAAGCAGAAAGTTCTATTCAGAGGAGCTGTGAAGAGAGTATTGTGCCCGTGTTTTTCTCGTTCCTCTTCTTTGAGCTGTGAACTTCAAATGGTGGCGGTCGAAGTGCGGTCGTTTTGTTTGGAAGTGCAGCGCTAAAGGCTCCCATCCGGAGACATCTGTCTCAATTTCTCTGTAGATTATTTTACCTTCACGTTATCTTCTCTCTCTTTTTTCTTTACTTAACCCGCAGGTAATCACTGCTAGTGGTTTTCGTCGTGTTAGTGTATACAATGTCATTACGTATGTCTCATTAATGTTATCATTACATTCAATATTATAATATATACACATGTATTATAATTATATTATATATAAAGTATTTGCAAATGTTGATGCATGTGTCTGAAATTAGAAATTAAACAAATGTGCTTTCATTTCAATACATTCTGTAACGATTTAATTTCAATAAAATCTATCGTAAAATAAACGAAAAATACTTCATTTAACTCTCATACTCAAGTTCAGTGTGTAGCAACTCAACGAAACTTACGGAACCCAAATTTTCTCCAGGCTGGGATCAACAAAATTTTGAAATAGCAATATGAGTGTAGGTTAAATGTATGTTAAAGGGTAAATATAAATTTTTATTTTGATTAGAAATTTTAAATGTTTTTAATTTCGTGAGAGTGGTTGCTTTAGACTTAAGCTTCGCCATCTCCCTCTCTACCTTAACATTTCCTCTGTTATCTTTAATGACGAGGGCCTTTCGCGTGGGCGCTCTCGAAACGCTCCACGTGACCGGATACATAAAGAGCAGCGCACACAAGCGATTCATTCGCTCGTAGAATCGTTAAACGGGTAAAAATAAGATCTTTGTTTGAGGAACAGGTTGTGCGCAATGGCTCCCACACGCGGGTGTTCCACAGTCGACGCGCACTGTGGACTCTTCGGCAATGACAAACACAACCTTCTCTCTGGTAAATCCACCTCCACTCTTAGGACCCTTGATTGGAATAGACGGGGTGATCCCTTGCTTGCTTCTAGGGAGTAAATTATTTTATTGCCCCCCACATGGCCACATGCAGTTTGTAACAATTTTTTGACGATAAATTTATTGAAATATTTTTTTCATTATGTTGTCCTATGTGTTCTATCAAGAAATTGTGTATTATTTTTCCCGTGAACATAAAACGTATTATAAACGTAGGCTTCTGCGACCGGAGTCAGTATGAACTTGTTTGTCCGGGACAAACCGCGTCTTAGAATATAAAACTACCAACGTTTCGGCCATCATGTTATTACCTTCTTTAGGGCAATGTCAGAGTCGTGCAGATCTAAGTCGCTGCCGTTCTCTGCTGTTGCGCTGTCGTAGGCCATTGCCCTGAAGAAGACCACAGCGTGATGACCGAAACGTTGGTCTATCTACTAAGATGCGGTTTGTCCCGGACAAACAAGTTTATGTAAAACCTATTAGCTTCCTTTATTAATATATACCTTAACCTGCGACTAATGACCTATTTAATTTAACCTAATGCACTACAGAAACATACAAAACAAGTGTCATTCATCAGATCAACTTTTGTTATAAACACTTGTCAGCTTTACCATTTATGTTGTCAGTAATTTCTTTGACACTTAACACTTTGACTTTTTATTATTTCTCTTCATTGCAGGCCGTTTTATAATTTTTACTTCACAAGTTCAAACGGCTTCGCTTTAACCTTCTCACTATATCGCGATTGTCGAATAGGTGGATGACTTCGATGTTCACGTGTTGATGGAACCTTTCTTCGTGATTCCTAGCGAACTTCTCAACTACTTGGGTGACCATTTCCTCTTTAAAAAATAATTTAAAATAGAGCTATAAATATTTTTTAAATCTTTATATTTCCCTGTACTCCACAAATTCAAGGCGGCTAAATTCATTCAACGACACAATTACTGGATATTGAATCAAAAATTAAAATATATTGTTTGGTGTATTTCACATAGAGCATTGTAGTGTAATCAAATTTGGACTTTCAATGACGATCTGTCTTTAAACGAAGAGCCTTCAATAAAACTCCCTTCTTGAATTATGTGGAAGCTCCTGATATTATGGAAATACGTACTAATGGAATAAATTATATAACACTCCTCTTCTTCCTCTGGTAACAATGATGCACATGCCGTTTGATACAAGTAGAATTTTCTGTAGTGAACGAAGTTGATTCGCAGCCGTTTTTTTTCGGGGTACTTACGTTTCCCCTGCCTTTATTTCCACCACAACATTCACTCTCTTCTAAATTCCTTTTTGAAAGGGAAGAAATAGAGTGACATGAGGTTTTTTAAACAATCTTAGCTGGGCAGGATTGGCTAGTTTTTAATAAGATAATACTAATTATTAAAATGTGTGACAGATTAGCTTGTGAATTCATTGACCAGTCTTGTTTACACCTGAAACATTTGAATGGCACTCATGTCTATTTTATTTATTTTTCACTGCTTTGTGTGTGTTTTGAGTATTGAGAACTTGGCTATTCCCGTACAGTTTTCCACCAAAATCTCGTTCGGGTCCCTTGGGAAGGGAGAGGGTGTTTCTTGTCACAAACAGACCTTCAGAAGGGAGTCGTATGCGAAGAAGAACAATGGATACTCCGCCCGTTCCACGACTTGTACTGGAAGCGTGGAAACACCCTCTGCTTCCATTCTTTCATCGACTGATTCAGAATATACTCCATAATAAACATCCATGTTTCGCTTCATATTGTTTTACCTGTATTTCTGGGTTTTGCAACGGAATCGAACAAGCATTACATGAAAGCAAACATGTTATGGATCTAGTGAGCTTGATAAAGCAAACAAAGAAAGCAACGCGCACGGAGAGACTTTTTTTATCCATTTTGTGTTTTGCATGGAGCTGGAGTGGGTGTATACGTTGTTAAATACATCCTGTGTAACAATTTATTACGTCGAGTTTATTATTCATTATTAACTAATATATATTCATATTGTATGAACATGTATGGATACAAATATTTAAATTCTAGGAATGTATACATTTAAAATTCAATTGTGTTATTCACTTCTTCAAATCATATTTAAAAATATCTGCATCGATAGATTGAACTTGAATAAATATCAATTTAATAAAGAGGATGTTATCGTGTCCATATTTGTGCAAATAAATGAGCCTCTTCATACCAATGAGTATCAATAAAACTAATACCATGAAAGTTTGTTCTCTTTATTTGCGTCCAAAACTTTTATAATAGTGAGCTTATTAATTCCTTAAGCTTCACTGTTTATTATTGAACATTTTATGTCACCACGAAGTTCAGTGTTGCATGACTTTAAAAAATGAATTGCTTAGTAACAAAAAAGAGAAGTATCTGGTTAATAAAAGAATCATATAAAACATTAATTTACATATGACTACTCAGAAAGTTGTGTAGGTCTAAATATTGATGATAGACATGTTTGTGGCTTTACGTATTGTATTAAGCAACTTGTAAGAAAAAGGGAGGAAAATAAATTATTTTATGCTTTACTAATTTGTGGAACATCATCATACGTTGATTCAAGTTTCGGTAGAATTAAAATGAACATGCATTGCGGGATAATATAGGTGCGGTGGCGTCCATTTTCTCTTTTTTGTTTTATGGAACACTGTATATTTGGTCAGAAACAAAGAGCGTGGTTGGAAATCATCGCAGGGCTAATTGAAGGATAATTTAATTCCCATAACACTCTGATTTTGATCTCACATCCTTTGTTTATTTGTTTGTTTGTTTTGTTTTGTTAATAACTGACAAAAATGCAGCAAAACCTGTAATGGAGCTTAATTTTGCCAAAAAGCATTGACTGACATCAAATAATTCGTTCTACGAAAGAATGTACAAAACGTTTGTATTCCTTCAGGAAATAGTAATTTTTAAAAAAATGTTTGAGAGGAATGTTACTATTATTGGGCGCGTTCCATATATATCACTTGACGTATTTACTAATTTCTAGTCAAACATTTCCATCTTTTACCCCCTGAAACCGTGCAAAAATAGATAAATGTACCTGAGTTTGTCTTCTTAGTTGCATTACCATGGACACATAAGTTAATAGAGGAACGTTGAAAAATAGGTGGTCCCTGGATGCCGTCTAGGTATTTCAAACAAGAAATAAATGTCGACTCGTTTCTTCAGGACTTCGATGTAAAATTTTTAAAATTTAATTATTACGGAGCAATTAATCCTGTATAATATTGAATAAATAATATAATATGAATATTGAATGAATTGGATAATGTTTAGTAAATTTGGGCTTTTGTATGAATGGTCTTTATTAATTTTATAAAATGAATTAATGGTACAGAGCCCATAATATAATAAAATAAAATTTTTCAAAATTTCGTATGATAATGAAGTGCATTTGATATTATACAGATGGTAGCACTGCTTGTTAGAATCGAACCCTTTCCTCAGTCGAATCACGTCCGTAACCGTTTTTGGGGGTATTTAAATTCAAAGGCTCTCTACCCTTATTGTATGCCCATCGCGTTCTCCAACAAGTTCCTGAGCCAGCCTTCTAATGCGCAGGTGTGGCACGTAGTACAAACCGAAGGATCACCTCCTCTTCCGCTGAATCATACACGCACTTGTACTAACATTCATCCGTAGCTCGCACACCCACATGGAGGTGGACTCAACCATATTCCCTCCACCCCTCTATTGCTCTCTCGTGCGATAAGAGGATGATAGGAAACGCGTGGGTCCTGGCTCCGTGAGCTGTTTTTGGTCGGGAGAGAGAGAGAGAACCGACGCCGCCGAAGAAAAAACAGATGCCTACACCTCTTCTCAAGAACCTCATCGTCTCTGTTTCTGTGTTCTTTTCTTGCGCCTGTCGTTCGCCTCCTCTGTGCCTCACTCGTCAGTTTTCTTTCCTCCGTCCCTGAAGACAAGAATGAAAAACTAAGAACCCGAGGGTGTTTGCGCACCCCGACGTGTATTATTGGGTCCCGTAAGAATATAGAAAAGAAAATTGTCCCTCCACACTCGAAACAAGCGATAGCTCCAAGTCGATACAAGCGAAGCAAGAAGGTAATACACGCCAAGAAATTCATTATTTCCATCCTTGTTCGTGTGAAACACATGCCAGGAAAATTCATCTTCATTCACACACGAGAGGTGCCACTTTTATTGAAATATTTCTTTTTTCAGTGGAATAAAAATTAAATTATTAATTTTTCATTAATATGAAGTAATTATTGGTTTTGGGAAATAATGATCGTGTCTGCTCCTCTCATTCGCTTAAAATTAATTTGCAACTAGCTCAGTCGTACTGAGTCGTAAATTTGAAAATCACATTTTCAACGAACATTGTTGATTTCTTTGATTAACTTCGACAGTAGTGAATCATATAGAGATAAATATTTATTATTTCCAGATTCATGAGTATCATTTATTAATAATAATGAAGTAAGTTTGATGTCATTATCATACGTTGAATTTCTTCGGGTTTCTTTTTTTGCTTTATCTTCATTGTCGTCTTTTCTTTCCTCCGAAATGCCACCCGACACCCCCATCCCTTTCGAAAGCCTACCTCAAGGCGGCTCCAGATGCTGGAGGGCCGTGCGCCAGAATCAGTCGTGGAACGCGACAGCTGCCTCTCGTGAGTGAGTTACTGCGCGCACGCCAGCCGCCTCACGTCCTCCCATCCTCCCGGTCCTCCTCCTCGGGGAAGAAGGGAAGAGGGAGGGTGTGCCACGTGGCCAAAACGGACCACAGGAAGGAGGCAGTGGACGAGATCTGGTTCGGTGCTTTTTCTCCGCCGCCGTACAAAGGCGTTGGATAGAGGATCTGGACATATAGGTACGCAGCTGCTCGGAGACGAGGTTGCTTGTATGGCCACAGGTAGAGAGGGCCGCTGTTGAACATCTGCCGGGGCGCCACGCCGCGTCGCGCCAGTCACCGGTTGGCTGAGGGCTGAGGGGAGCGTGCCACCAAGGCAGGGGCACGTGCCTTGACTGTGGCGCCCTCACTTCCTCCGAGTGCCCCTGCGTGAACGCAGGCATCCCCGTTCACCTCTGCCTTTCCATGGTGAATGTCTTCGGTGATTCGGTTATAGTGTTTCGGGTGTCTTAACATTCGCTGTCGGAAGTGAAGGTGTGTGTCTTGTGTGTGTTGTGGAAGGTGACGCCGAAGCGATAAGGAATTCGAGATATGAGTGTGATCCATTAACCGGCGAAGTGGCTGATTTCCGACATCGCGCTTCCGTCGTGGCGACGGAAGCCATGACGTTCTTCTTCGCGCGTCTGCAAACGCCAGTGATGTCACGGAAGCGCAAAGGCGACACACTGGACACGCTGGAGGCGACGATTCCCGAATCCCCGCCGTCCCCACGGCCGACGGCGGTCAAGGCGACCACGCCGCCCCCGCCTGCCTCCGAAGGCAAAGCGCGACGACCATGCAGGCGCAGTCACAGTGCGGTGAGGTAAGCTGGTGTTTTCACTTCAGTTGGCGAGTGCTCGACGTTGTTCTCTTTAGCACGCGGGTTTGCTTTCGTAAGTTGTGGATTCCTTCTCGTATTCCTCATCCGCTATTTATATTTCTGTGAGGCAATGTGCGCATCAAGCCCATATAGAATTATGAAGCTATAATAATGTTATCTAGGTTGTTTATAATAAGACTTACAGCAGTAATTAATGAATAGCGCTGTATTAAAACCTGAAAATCATTCGTTATACCAATTAAATTGAAACAATATATTTGAATAATGGTCTATAATATGAATATAGTTTTCGTTGAATATCGTTCGTCATTCTTGAGAAAGGCAAGACAAGTTTCGTAGTGTTCTTTTCTATTGTAAATTTGTGGGATAGTTTTTTATATCGATTCCATTAATACTTACATGGGAATGTATTTTAAAACCGTTCGGAGGGTTTAGAAATAAAAGCCCGTACAATTCAAGATGGTTTTATTAAAATACCAACCCCTCAAGGTCCAGATTTTATTAGACGAGTTAATAGACAATAGTTTATTTTTTTCATCACAAATCAGGACATACGAAAACATCACCAGGTCGCTAATAATATCATAATACACACTTCACATTACATGTATCGATAAAAGGGGATGCTATTGAAGAACTGACTTTTCTATATATTAAATATGACATGAAATAAATTCCCACCGAAAGATGCGCAGATCGTATCACTTGACTCATTACGTTATGCTCCGAAATTGATGATACATTGTCCACATTTTATTCATTAATATTCATATTTCGCTTTTACATTCCCCAAGTATTGCTCGTGTATTCGAATTATGAGCTATGTGAATTAAATCGTGTTTTTTTTGCTGGTATATTTGTGCACCAAAATTTGAACGTAATACGCTGATGGGCTAAGATCAAACAACTATTCCCTGGTCTCAATTTGTAGCAATTCTGGATCATATGTAAGTACTAGGTGGGAATCCAAATTATGTAAATCTTTGTTTGACGGTGGAAGACTGGTAGAAGTGAAATGGACAGTTGCCAAAAGAAGTTACTCTACTACACGTCAGGAAGAAAAAAATTGTTTAAGAAAAGAACTCGATCTGTTTATCATACTTGTTGATAAATGTTAGAAAATGTGACATTCTGATAACTTGCTCAAAAGCATAACAAGTTTCTTGAAAATATTATAAGGGCTGCGAAGTACATTTAACTTGCTTTACGGTTGCTTGGTTTTTGTCTAGCCTGCGCTCCCAACTAACGTCAGTGCCGTGGACACTAATTATAAGTTACAAGACTGCCGAGAATGCTTCCACGACGGAAATAAATGACTGTCAATATAATTCATGTCTTTGTAGCGTAAATATACTCGTATTTCTTGTGGCTTTCTGGAAGGTGAGCGTTGGGACTAACTTCGCTTGATTCTTCTTTGAAAAGCGGCGAAACGTGTTTTATTTGAAGGGAAAATCAGCAGAGCAAATTGTGTTGCTAGGTTGTGGAGTAAAGGATAAAGACATCGAGGAGCCCCTGTCGTGTTAAATGTAAGATCGTAATGATATGTACACTTGACGTTCCATTTTTCATTTTTCAGAAATTATTACATCTATTTATTTCACTTTAATAATTGGCTTTGTGAAAACATTTGGAGAGAGTGGCTCAGGTAACCAATATCTGTCACCCGTTAAATCTACCACTGCTGTTGCTCATATGTCATTTCCAGTTGCTCTTATCAGTCGTGTTGAATGATTTACTGTTCGTATGTTATTGTGTTTTCAAGACCTTTCCCGACAGGCATTCCCGTTATTTGAACATACATTAGGTTGATGCATTCGGGTAAAAGTTTATACATATATATATATATATATANTATATATATATATATATATATATCAGCGATATACAGCCTGGTGGGAATTGAAATGTTTATTTCTCGATGTCCAGACTAACTCGCAGACCTACTGTACCTGCTGTAAAAGGAGTTTCAAGTCTACCCCACGTTGGTAAGCGGTCGGAGCGTAATGGCGGTCACTTCTTTATCTCCTTGTCCCCTCCGCCAATCCCGGAGATTCTGTTTAGTCATATTACTGGGACACATTTACCTTCGACCTTCATTCTTTATTCTTAAACAAAATAAAAATCAATTTATAGTGTATAGTTATAGTGTTATGTCAATTTTGAGATGTAATATCTTCCTTCTGACATAATTTATTTGCCGCGCAATTTTATCTTAATCATAGATTAGAGAGACTTCTCTATTTCAATGAGTTTTGTGTCGTACTAGAACTAATCACAATATGATCCCGAAGCTATAATAAAAGAACTTAAAAAATTAGTAAATATCAAACACATTCATCACAAGGACTCATACTTTTCTCCCTCTAAACAATTATATCATTTAAAAGCAAAGTAATTTATTCTCGAGGCTGAATCTGTCTAGCGGTTCCATTAAAATTAAGGTTTCTCTGGTGAAATAAAAAATGCATAATTTCAGATGCGTAATACAGTATAATGTACATAACATGAATTTACATTGATTTTGTATTTATATCCCAATGTATATTTTCATTGTTAGCGTATTTCCACGCTCTTCGTCTCAGTAGCACCGAAATCTGACCCTCCTCCACTTCCGAAAAAACTTTTGTAGTTCACGAATATTAATGTTAAATTCATAGACTTGGAAAGTATGCTTCACAACTTCTTAAGACACTTTTGACTTTTTGTCTGAGGGAAGAAGTTCAGGATTTTTTTTTTTTTGAAACCACAACGTCTTCACAACTTCATCTCTCACCGCCACTTCTTCTGTTCAAACTCTGCGGTTGCTGAACTCGTTGATTGCGGCCGAGAAATGGTCTGTGCCATAAATTGTTGGCTCGTCAGAAGCCGCCTCTATGCGCTTGTTTGGAGAACCTCGTACTCCTCTTGTGGTTGCCTTCACATAAAGACACACACACTCACTGTGATTAGTTGGTTCAGTATCTCCCATGCTGAAGGATTTCTGAGTGTTGACAGGATACTGGTCTATTGTTGAATGAAAAGGGCTAAATTTACGGAATATATTTTTTTGACTGTGGAGAAATAATTTGGCGGATTTTGGGACATCTATAAATTACGTAACGCGCTCTTTCGGGATAGGGGGGGTTTGTGAAATCGTTTGTGTTATGGCGATGTGGGGAATGTGAGCTTTGGTGTTATGTAAGTTTTAGAGGTATTTTTTAAAGGACGCTTTTTAACCTTAAATTTGTCATTATATAGTCTTTGTGCTCAACCGCTCTGTGAGAATTGAACTATTAAGCCAGTGTATCAAAATTTGTTCGAAAAGCAACACGAACTCTTCGTAATGGAGGTGGGAAATAATGGTTAATTTGACGTTATTATTGAGAGGGGGAAGTAAGGGTATCGCAACAGGTACGTTACGGAGGGTGTTAAAATGGTAGTTTTTGAGTTATGTAATTTACATATGACTCCTTTCGTTTAAAGAAAATTGAAGACTTGTACGTGACTTTGAGATATAATTACAAGGATTCATATGAGTATAAAATTATAACATTCAGGTTGTTTAATGTAATGTATAAGACAGTGTCGTGGAAGCAAAATATAACAATATTCTGTTAAGATATAATTATCTTTATCATTGGCATATTTAATGCTACAACAGAACAAAAATATACCAATTAATTATTGCAGTTTGTGGTTATTTCTATTGAACAAGTATAAATTTTCTATTTTTGTATACATTTTTTAAAAAATCCTATACGATTTGTACAAGCTTAATTCATTAACATTTAACCCAACAATATAATTTACTCTTTTTCTATATATTGAACTTATAATATTATACTTAATATTTAACTTATAATAAAGAACACTAAATAATTTCAGAAGCTGTACAGATAGGTGATTGATACTTGTCAACACTACGCACAGAACACTGATGTTGAAGTTACCAGATGTATAAGCTGAGAAACGTAGTCTTAAATAAACCTAGAAGTATGACGTTCATTTGATAAAATATGAAAATAATTAATATATAGTGTGAATCATATAAAATCAAAATATTTGTACTCTTTTTATTGAAAAATATAAGTAATCTTGAAATTATGTTAATTCTTGTGAGAGGATATTAAAAACAATGAAATACGTTCTATGTCATTTTTGTACTATTTTCTTCAATATATCTAAATGGACGTGCGTCACTTTGAGAGCCAATGCATTTGTGGAATCTTTGTCGTCAGTGACTTTTTCTCATTCTTCATAATCGCTATAGGAGGAGAGATATTTCACGGTGTGCTGGCTGTGTGCCCTGACGAATGAAGCGCAACTCTAGAAAAAGAAGGAACTCGGGATGAGTGCTCTCGAGAGAGAGAGTATTCTCTGGGTGCATTTCCCGCAGGCAACGCTTCCGCTCGCGAAAACTGAGATGGACGGAAAGGGCTCTGAAAGCCTACGGCGATTTCTACCCCCACCCCACCCCTCATACGGAATACGATATTGAATGGACTAAATTGAACGGGATCGGATTCCATATGACTCAGTAGCAAAGTTCAGTTCCCCGGTGCGCGTACTCTCCGCGTGTTCTGTGCTGAGAACATTATTCTATAAATGAACTTCCATGAAGTTATTTTGCGCATTTTCCATTTCCTGTTTTATTAAATTCCTCATGATCATTTCTTTCTCATCGTTCGACCTCGAATCTGAAAATATCTGTTTTGGGTTAACATGTGTGCGTGTCTAATCCAGAAAACGCTAGAACCCTTTTACAGAGAACGACCTAATTCGAACCCACTAAACAGAACACTGGCTTTTTTGTCAATCCGAGGAATACTTTTCGTGACTTTAGTTAGAATTTTGTTTAGGAAACTGTCAAAAATGTTGAATGTTAAACATTTTAACTGCGGAGGAAACGCATCTAGTTTTATGCAGTTTTTTTTCTTGGAAAACTGGATTAATACATCCTGGTAATCAAAATACTCCTGGCAAAGTATCGAATAACTTTGTAATTTTTAGAGTTGACCTTTTATCGGTAATAGCTGAAATTAAATGCCTTCTTTGTAAATAAATTATTATACAATGATTATTGTTAATTTTAAAATTCGAATGAGTTCCCTAATTTTAAATAAATTTTCGTCATGAAAGAAACATTCTGAAACTTTTAGAGGCCTATGCAATGTTTTAAATTTTGTTATAGGCTTTTATGCCAAATCATTTTTTGTTTCTTTGATGTGCTCAGCATTCAGAAATATTATGCCCACACTCATAAATTTGTTCACTATCCCTCCTTTCTCTATCCATATCTTAAAATCCAATTCCTCGCACATCTGCTTGTGGTTCTTCATCCATTGACCACCTGCCACACGAGAGATGCTGTGTGGAAAATCTCCACGTAGACCTGTTCTTGTCCGTGACTGCAGCAGGTGGTATCGCAGGGGCCGTGGATTGAGCAGCTGGAGTCATAGCAATTAGACGGTGGCGACAATCGGGCGCCGAGCGAGCGACCGGTCGCCACCTGACCCGTTGCCTCGTGCGCAAGCGATCGCTGGCGGGGTTCGAGCGCGTTCGTCTACTTCCGATGTGTTCATCATGCGTGTGGTTTGGTCATTGCGTGACGCCATGCCGGGAGATTCGGCAGGTGCGAGTGCTCCACCTGCGATAAGACGAGCGAAAGGATTTTTTTTACTTCAAGGAAATTCCGGGTAGTGCAACACGACTTTCGTCGATTATTTTAATAGTTATTTAATTTCACTTTTTATACACAAAGCTGGGAACAAACCCAAATTTTATACGTGCTTTGGGAAAAAAACACGAATTTATAAATATATTCACGAAATACATTCCGGCCAATCTGTAACGGTCATACTCAGATTAATAATGATCCGAAATTTTGTCTAATTTAGCCAAGTGTGCAAGTACCTATCGTTACCAAAATCTTCTTTTCAAAGAATGTGTCGAATTCAAAGTAATTACTTACTAAACGAAAATATTAACATTTTGTACTTCAGTCGTGGCCTGAGAAGTACAGCTTTACTTTTTTACTCAAATCGAGTTATCGTTCCTCGTATATATGTTTTTCGTTTTCACTTATCGAACAGGAATTCGTAGGCAACAGCTGCTAAATCCGTATCCTTCATGGGCTAAATCAAACTCACTTATCTCATCTTGTCAGATATATTCGTGTTTGAAAGAAAATAATAATACCATCAAACATTTGCATCAAAATAATATTGTAGTGGACGAAACGGGCGTGTCGCAGATTCTCCTTTTGCCTACCTTTCGTTCCATCACATCTTTTTTTTTTTTTTTTTACTTTTTATTTTTCNGTGCTATTGAAGGTTATGTATATGGAACGATAGGAGGTAGGAGTTAGGTGGAAGGCTATTGTTAGTAGGTGGGTTTACCTACTAACTGTTGTTTGTAAGTTGTTAGTAATAGTTACGAGTTATTGATATTAGTAGGAGGTGGGTAGAGGAAGCAAGGTTTGCTTTTCAGTAGTCACAGCTATATGAATTGGGACATTCATGTGAAAAGCTACAAATTTTCTGGTGAATTCCCATCGGGAATCGAACCCGGGATGACTTGGTGATGAGCGACAACACTACCACCTGAGCCACGGGTGGGGCTCCATCACATCATACGATCCTTCACTCATCACTTCGTTGAGGTCCGGAGCAAGTGCATTTGTTACTATTTCGCTTACCTTTACCGAAAGAAATGAGGTATTATCTCCTTCTAACACTTAATAAGGAAAGTTAATAATATTGTCGCGTCAGTAAAACGAGGAGGCATCTCATTTCTCTTTGTGTGTGTTTTTGTTTCTTTACACATTTTGATTCACTATTATTTCACTGCCCCTGATCGTTTTTCAACTTCCAATTTCATTCCAACCGTCTACATCGTCTTCCGGTTTTTTCAGGCCATTGGAGCTTATACAGACATTTTTTATCGTTTGAGAGAGAGAGGGATTTCAATTTAATTCTCATAAATTATTGTTGTACTCGTCGCAATGATTCTTATTCAAACAATGTTTATGAACTATATACACCTGACGTTTTAAAAATTTACCCTCTTATTATTACATAATTATTATGGACCTTTTTGTTGACAAATCATATTTTGAGGAGAATTTTAACTTGAAATCCCCTCCCTCCCCCCTCCTGTATCTATGGCACTGAGCATATTGAATATAAATGTTCCTGAATTGTCTATTATATTGATAAGGAGGAAATTGTAAGATAAACAAAAATCGTATAATGAACAAATGGCGATTTCGTCTCCCTTAGTCGTAAACCTTTGTACGCCACTATATAAAATGGCTATTTCTTAAAAATGTATTGTTATCTCCGTGAAATACTCGGAAAAAGTTAATTACTGGAGAATAATGCGCGAGAGAAAGAGACGTACTCTTACGAGGATCCTACTCTCCCGAGAGGAGCGATTCTGTTCCGACTTTTAGTTGGAGAATACGAGAAGTTAACGAAACACGCATGCCTGAACTTGTATTTAGTTCTTAATTAAGCTTCGGTGCGAGAGAAGTCGTCCCCGGCGCATACCAGAGGGGCAGAGTGTCGGTTGCCATGTCCACTGTGACGTCAGTCTTTTCCATGGAACTCGCTCGTCTTTCTTATCTGTCTTTCTCGAGTTCTCGTGTCCGTACGCTGGCGTGTAACGTAAATTTGTGAATGGTAGTGTAATAAGTCATGTTAAAGAGAGGAAGTCTCCAAAGACTTATTCTCATCAAACATTTACACCATTTGTACTTTATTGATAACTAAAAGATACATTGTACGTAAAATAAATGTTCACCTGTATATGTTATTTAAACAGGTCTACTATTTGTTACTATAAATGTTCACTACTCTCGTATTTAACGTCCAAACTAAGGGTTTCTTTCTTTGTACTTTGAAGTTTAAAATTATGAATAAATTGTTTCTACCATTTTCATGTTCCTCCTGAATAACAAGTTTAGAACCATCATGTCAAATTAATCAAAATTTGCATCTTATTTGCCAGGAAGTTGTTTGGAAAACTTGCCATTGCGTTTCCATAAGGAAGCAATTATTGCTTTGGAAATAACATATTGAGAGTTCTTCGTGTTAGATTTCCATCCCCTACGGCCGAGGGTCCATTTGAGTTGAATGTGCTTAGTAGCCATATTGGACCATATTGGACTTCCTGTATATAGTATGTATGTACTATGGATTAAACATGCATATAATATAAACAAACATATTTATACACACGCGTATGTAATAGGGTGTGTGCATTACCCCGAAATAGTCTTAGGAACTTCCCTGCGCCATGCATATCAGTTCCAAAACGATATTTTTTTTTAAAAAGGTGATTATACCTTTATACAATTTTTCATTTGATTTTCTGAGGGCAATATCATATATAAA
Source organism: Laupala kohalensis (assembly GCA_002313205.1). NCBI lineage: Eukaryota > Metazoa > Arthropoda > Insecta > Orthoptera > Trigonidiidae > Laupala > Laupala kohalensis. The sequence continues at coordinate 2,850,237 of NNCF01126512.1, forward strand.
AACGTTAGACATCGTTCTGAATTGTAGATTTCAATTAAGAAAGGGAAGGCATTTTTCGGTGGCTGTAAACAAAATTTGATTTAAAAAGGTGGAATGTAAATAGTTCAAATAATGTTGCTGTGGTGTAGATAAACTTCTTTTTCTTTTCGCCGAAGGAGCTGTACCAGAAAGTAGGAGTATTCACTAGAAAGATGTATCTCGACGGAGAATCGAGAACGTCTCTCGTGGCTATGGCACTATGGAACGAATACCATTCACGAAGTACTTATGCTATTCAGGAGCGCACGATTAACTTTCCTTCGCTTACCTCGTACGCTTCCTCTTGAATGGGAAATGAACCCTGCATTTGAGTGCATGCTCGCTTGAGGAATCTTTCATTTTCTTGCGGATTTTTGTTCCGATAAAAATTCCAGATTCCTTCGTCTCTGTCTGAAAGAGTAAATATATTTTCTATTCTTGTACTCCTTTTGGCTCCTTTTTTATTCATATCTTGTTGTGTATTGAAATTCTGGCTCGTAAACAGCAATACTGCTCCTAATGGCGGTGATTAGAGGGGGGCGTTAGGGGGCAGCCGCCCCTCCACTTTTTTAAGGAAAGATAAAAATTTCATTTTCAACGTCTAAAGCTTAGAATTATAAAAAAATACACCATCCTTGATAAGGTAACCACCAATTGTCTTTCCTTTGATTTATTTCATTATTTAAATCATACTTAGTGGAAATATGCAGAAAATGTCATGTTAATTAAAATAGTTAATATTTTTGCCTCCCCCCCCCCACACACACACACAATCGGCGCTATTGACTGCTTCGAAAGTTCCCTAAATCAAATACCGTGCGGGTGTGGTTTTTAACACTTCATTCAGTAAGGTTTCAAGAGTCAGCTGTCGCTGAAGGGCTTCCATGATATCCTCTGTAAAACCACCACCCATGCCACCTGGGTAATTACTTAACCTGCTACGGATTTAGCTCTGCTGCCCCCCTTCCTGCTCCTTCACGTATAACCAAGACTTACAGTAAATGTCGAAATTAACAGACTTGTATTGGGGCCATAAATAGATTTTCTTCTCGTTACAGCCAATTTATATGTATCATATGAGGCTATGGGATCACAGTTCAAAGTAATGATGAATTTCATTTTTTGCTCTGTTTTTTTATTGTTTCATTAATATTTTGAGTCGATGTGGGGATCTTAAAATGTGTTTTTTTTTAAACTAACTTAGATTTAAATCATAAAAATTCACCTGAGCTAAGTGATTGGAAGGAGTTATTTATTGAGAATATAAAAAGACGATCGCAAATTCTTCGTTGTAAAAGTTATTATAGTATCCACATTATGGGTCGCAGTGACCCAGTGGTAACATCCTAGCTTTAAGAACCGAAGTACCCTGTTGTAACGTCGCAGTGGCCCAGTGGTAACGACGTCACCTTAAGAACAAAATACCCTTGTTCGAATACCGGAGCTACCGGATGCCTGGAGACGGACGTTTATATAGAATGTCCGAAACGTTGCAAACACCTGTTGTGAAGATAGAAACAGGTAAAGACGATGGATAATGTCCAAAGAGATTGTAATAAAAACGATTTTTCTTAGCGTTATTAGAAAATACTAAATGCTTGATGTGGAAAGAACGTACAATTTAATGGAGAATAGCGCAAATAGCCGTGGTTGGTGGAACTGAAGCATAAGGAGACGGGTGCCTGGAATATATTCTGATGTTTTATTCTATTAGTACGATGGTTCTTGTGATACAAGACTAAACTTGTTCTCAGAGATTTGAAGCAGTCATAAGATTCATCTGGCAGAATAATGTACAAACTTTTGTATCTGATGGTATCCAAAAGAAAGTTTCTCATAATATTCGTTGGAAGTTCTGTCATTTCTTTTCATGGAATCGTTTTCTGCAAGCTATTGTAACTTGAACCTTTAAGAAGTTTGAAATTTAGGTTAATAGAATTATGTTAAGGAAGTTCTATCGGTGGAAGAATTAAGTGAGAATTCTGTGCAATTCGGTACACTCATTCATTTTGATCTCCTGAATATTTTTATGAATTTTCAGAGCGACTCGTGGGTTTTGAAGCGAGTAATCACAAAACCAATTTTCAGTTTTTTGATTCAATTAACATGACTTCAATCAGGTTACATGAGATATGATCACCTTCCGGATATTCTTGATTATAGCTTGAGAACTGAGTAAAATTAACTACAGTTATAAGAAACGGTTTGAAATAACAAACACTGTTGAGAAAATGGTATGAGGTGGGTTATTAAATGAAATATTTAGAAATTTATCTCGAAAAAATACAAAATGCCATGGCCTCAAACGTCAGGTCCTAGATTTGGCGTTGTCGCACATATACACGTTTACGAGGCATATTTGTTTGAACAAAAAATGGAGCATAGGAGCCACAATGTAACGATTTCGAAACAATGAAAAATATGTCCACGGTAACTTACAAAGAAGGATTGATATTAAGAATTTGGTGTTGTTTCCTAAAAAATTATATATTTATTTTTAAATATTTATAAGACCAAAATATTTTAATTCAACTTAATAAATTTCAATTTAAGACAATGTTCATAATGCATATTATTTCTAAAATGCATCTATAACAAAAATTCTCTTTTACTAAAAATTTTAACATTTACCCTATTAATTTCGTAGACTTTATATGTAATTTCATTTTTACGGAAATTTTAAAATTTTACTTGAAATAAAGGTAATAGTCAGAAGCAAATTATAATCAGTGGTGATAAAGTACATATTTATATTCTTAGCTCCACATATTTTCATATATATTTACTTTCATATATTACTTAGGATAGTTCGGATAATTTGTAAATCTCACCCCCGAAACTCTTGTAAACCTTTATTCAAGGAATTAAATATCTTAACACTTCCCTGCATTTATATTTATGAAACGGTCTTGTTTGTTAAGACCGAATTACTGAAGTGC